>REGO01000276.1:2503905-2583106 GCA_010120015.1 Rhombomys opimus | reverse complement strand
ACTTTATGTCATTTGTGGCTATTGTGAAGGGTGTTGTTTCCTTAATTTCTTTCTCAGCCCTTTTGTCTTTTGTATACAGGAGGGATACTGATTTTTTTGAGTTAATTTTGTATCCGGCCACTTTGCTGAAGGTGTTTATCAGCTGTAGGAGTTCCCTGGTAGAGTTTTTGGGGTCACTTATGTGTACTATCATATCATCTGCAAATAGTGATAACTTGACTTCTTCCTTTCCAATTTGCATCCCCTTGATCTCCTTCAACTGTCTTATTGCTGTAGCAAGGACTTCCAGAACTATGTTGAAGAGATATGGGGAGAGTGGGCAGCCTTGTCTTGTCCCTGATTTCAGTGGGATTGTTTAAGTTTCTCTCCGTTCAGTTTGATGTTGGCTATAGGCTTGCTGTATATCGCCTTTACTATGTTTAGATATGTGCCCTGTATCCCTGATCTCTCCAAGACTTTAAACATGAATGGATGTTGGATTTTGTCAAATGCTTTTTCAGCATCTAGGGAGATTATCATGTGGTCTTTTTCTTTCATTTTGTTAATATGGTGGATTTCCTTATATTGAACCACCCCTGCATACCTGGGATGAAGCCTACTTGGTCATAGTGGATTATATCTTTGATGTGTTCTTGTATTCGGTTTGCAAGTATTTTGTTAAGTATTTTTGCATCGATGTTCATAAGGGAGACTGGCCTGAAATTTTCTTTCTTTCTTGAGTCTTTGTGAGGTTTAGGTACCAAGGTGACTGTGACTTCATAGAATGAGTTTGGTAATGTTCCTTCTGTTTCTATTTTGTGGAATAGTTTGAAAAGAATTGGAGTTAGCTCTTCTTTGAAGGTCTGGTAGAATTCTGCGCTGAAGCCATCTGGTCCTGGGATTTTTTTGGATGGGAGACTTTTGATGACCACTTCTATTTCTTTGGGGGATGTAGGACTATTTAATTGATTTACCTGGTCCTGATTCAGCTTGTTAGGTCAACTCGCATAAAATAGCATTTTAATATTTACCTACTAAGTATACAACCATCTATCAATCACATTTATAATGATACATAATTATTTATTCTGATACTTTATTAGATTTTAATTATATAAAATTACTGTGACTCACTGCCCAAACTTCTAATTCTTTCATTCACAAAGGTGTTTAAAAGAAAAACCTTTATTCATGGGAGTTACTTAGTTATCTATGTGGTCTGTTAGAAGTAGTTTGTTTTAGTTGCTGTTTTAAGAGGAGGCTTATAATTAAGGCAAAAGCCTGTAATTCAAATCCATTTTGTCCATATTATAAAAAAGAGATGGAAATGTTAAAGTGTAGGTTACGTCTCTAAAATTATTTTTTGGTGGTCAGCACAGACTCAAATGTTTACTCTATCATTTTTCTTACCCAGTTCAGTTGTGATGATGCTGTTGATTGTGAATTGTCGCTGGATTAGAGTGGCAAAATCATTAGCTAGAAATGATTTGCATCATTGTTTTAACCAGCAGATAAGCAGGTAATGGCAGGTGAGTGTTCTGAGTATCACTGTTAACACACAAACTGTTCGTGCTTATGAAGCAAGCTTTTATGGATCAATTGCTGAAAAGGTGATGACTCATTTACAAAGGCTTCAAGTGTTTGGCTACCTGTGTTGTTAGAATAGTACAAAGAGGAAGCAAACTTTAAATAATTCTTCAAAAACGTATTACTGCTCAGTATTCTACAGCTTATATTTAGAACATGTATTTACTAACAGTAAACTTCCTAAGTGGGAAATATTTAAGAGTGTCTTATATTTTATCTTTACTGGATGTATTTCATTCTCTACCTCTAATGCTTAATGTTTCTTCAGCTACATAAAATATAGCCTGGGTACATATGCGCAGTTCATCTCAGCCGAATGGCGTCCTGCGCAGAAAAGATCCAGACAGAGCAAGAGGAACAAGTAATATCAGAAAGGCATGATCATACACTAAGGGAGATGTGTTTCTAATACTTAGATAGCTTCTTCTAACCGAAGAAATCGCTCCCACTATGAGTCAGCGAATTTGGAGAAGAAAATGAAGCAATCCCTTGGGCAGAAAGCAGGGAGTCATATGAAAGGGGGGTGTTTAGTAAGACCTGGAGAGGACAGCAACTCCACCAGGACCAAATATATCTGGGCACAGGGTTTTTTTCTGAAACTGACTCTCCAACCAAGGACCATGCATGGATATAATCTCTAGAACCCCTGCTCACACGTAGCCCATGGCAGCTCAGCATAAAGTTGGTTTCCCTAGTAAGGTGAACAGGGATAGTCTTTGACATGAACTCAGTGGCAGGCTCTTTGACCTCCTCTTACACACACACACACACTCACACACACACACACACACACACACACATACATGACAGAGGAGTAGCTTTGCTAGGCCACAGAGGAGGACATTGCAGCCAGTCCTGATGAGACCTGATAAACTAGGGTCAGAGGGAAGGGGAGGAGGACCTCCCCTAGCAGTGGTCTTAGAGAGGGGCAGGGAGAAGTTGAGGGAGGGAGGGTGAGATTGAGAAGGAATGAGGGTGGGGGCTACGGCTGGGATACAAAGTAAATAACCTGTAATTAATATAAAAATAAAAATTATTATACAAAATCTCTTTGAGTTTTGTAGTAGTTCTACATTTTACATTTTAAAATAAATTTTAAATAATATTCATTTTATGTTAAGTACATATAAAGTGAAAAATAATGTGTTCAAGTAGTTGTAAAGCTCCAGGCAAGTGTGTTCTATGGCACCACACAGATGAAGCACAAACCAAACACACTAAAACTATTTTATTCTTCCTACAAAATAGATCATAATTCTACATTAATCTCTTAGAGTAGTTTGATGATGATTGATTTTCATAAGTATTTTATGATTCTTAATATTCATGAGATCTTATTAAAAAACTTGGGAGTGACTGAAGTCTCAGAAATGATGAAAATATAACAGAGGTCTTGGTATGAGAGAACACTAAGTGTAACCCACAAAGTGGGAATGGAAGGCTTCAGCCTCCTGCGAAACGTACTCCTGGGTAATCTTTCTCATGAAACTAAATCTCATCATTTCATTATCTGCACCCAGCATCCAGTTTAACTATACCTATATTCCGGACATACATCTTATATTTTGAAGAGGAAATATATAATTGTACTATCATAATAAGTCTTAATATCATTACTATTACTCTGTGATGAATGTGTTTCCGTTGTATGTGTTATTCAGCAAGTCTCTTGAATAAAAACACACATACTCACACACAACTATAAGGAAAGGAATTATCTACTAAAATAACCTTATCAAGTCTCCAAATTTACATTGCATTGTTTAATTACAACACAGTTACTATTTGGGGGGGGGTATTGTAGATTGTTACCTGGGTTAATTATGAATTAGAAATGGGGAAAAAATCACTTTTCAAATGATCACCAGGATTCTCAAACCAGATGAAAGATTCTGGCTGCAGAAAGTCATAATTCCCACACTGGGGGACTTAGCAGTCTTCTTTCTGTGATGTCATAGGTGCCTTATTATATAGCTATAAACTCTACCCATTGAAAACTGCTTTAAACATCATGGTTCATCAGTAGATAGAGAAGTAAGAAAAATATTTAAGAATTCTTTAATAGCTTGTTTTTATTTATGAGTTTGGAGGAAAATAGTTTGAAATTGTCACTGTAAAAAATAACCAGAAAAATAAAATATTTGGTTTTTCAGGTTACTTGTGCCCATTATTTTGTCTTGGTCAGTCACAGCTGCTAAATAATGTGATGGGATGATGGAATTTTCTTGCTTTATTGGTATATAGGGGACATCGATCATAGCTTTCTTTGTTAGGTCTCCTCAGTTCTTTTGGCATAGCTACTCCCATTGTCATGAGAATGAGAATGATAAAATCTTATAGGGCTTGAATGACAAAATCATTTTTTTTTTGTCCAAAACTTTAAATGAACAGATTCTTACTTATTAAAAACAGCTCGGAGAAGGTTTTGTTTATATTTTTGGTCAGGCCAACTACCAAATATAATTCATCAAAGTGATTTTTGCATTTTGCTTCAAAATGTATTATTATAGTGTGTTTAACTGCTCTGAACTTGTGGATGTGTGTGCATTCAATTATAAAAATAATCCTTTACCAAGTAGATGTGGAGAGTAACCTACCCTGTTTAACCTGTGTCAGTTAGGATTGGAAGTTGGCATAATGCCAGTACAGAATACTGAATCTCAACATCAAACAAATACTTAAAAAAAGGCATGTTTGTATGAAAATTCCTGTTCCTCCCAAGTACTCTACAGAGTGTGGAAGTGTTTCGGTTTGTCTTTATTTGAGGAGTTAGACTGGAAAGTGTTTTTTGACAAAAACATATTAAAAATCATGGGTCTGTTAACAGGCCCATTTTTAGAAATAATATGATATTCATGCAAATTTTACATGTCAACAGCCATTTCATTGATTTGTTAATGGCCTATAATCTTTATATGGCAGTCTTTCACAGGTAAGACTAGAGAAAATTTAGTTAGGTAATTGTTGGAGAAGGGAATGGGTTCCCTTTATGATTTTGTTAATCTGTTATGATGAGGAAGGTTCACATAAAAAAATAAATGTCTGTCTTCTGTTTCCTGGATCCCTTTAGTATGTCTAATGGTCATTACTTTTTTTTTGTAATTTATTGTGATGTTAGTGTCATATAATTTTTCTCTTATTTTCTTCTATTGTTCTCATGTCATTGCTAGGAAGTTTAAGAAAACTTCATAGCCATTCTAATGGCTATAAGATGAAATCTTAGGGTCGTTTTCATTTTCATTTCCCTGATGACTAAGGACATTGAGCATTTCTTTAAGTGTTTCTCTGCCATTTGATATTCCTTTATTGAGAATTCTCTGTTTAGCTCTGTACCCAATTTTTATAATTGGATTACTTTGTTGTTGTTTAACTTCATGAGTTCTTTATATATACTGGATATTAACCCTCTATTAGATGAAGGGTTGATGAAGAACCTTTCCCAGTCTGGAGGCAGTCATTTTGTTCTGATGACAGCCTCCTTTGCTTTACAGAAGAAGGTTTCCAGTTTCATGAAGTCCCATTTATTGATTGTTGCTCTTAGAGCCTGTGCTGTTGGTGTTCTGTTCAATAAGTTGTCTCCTCTGCCAATGAGTTCCAGGCTCTTCCCCAATTTTCTTCTAACAGTTTTAGTGTGTCTGGTTTTATATTGAGGTCTTTGATACACTTGGACTTTAGTTTTGTGCAGGGTGATAAATATGGCTCTATTTGAATTTTCCACATGTAGACATCCAGTTAGATTAGCACCATTTGTTGAAGAGGCTTTTTTTCCCCCTTGTTTGGTTTTGGCATCTTTGTCAAAAATCAGGTGTCCATAGTGGGTGAGTTTATTTCTGGGTCTTCTATTCTGTTCCATTCATCCACCATTCTATTTCTATACAAGTACCATGCAGTTTTTGGTATTTTTGCTCCATAGTACAGTTTAAGATCAGGGACAGAGATACCTCCAGAAGATCTGTTATTGTAGAGGATTGTTTTAGCATTTCTGGGTTTCTTGTTATTCCATATGAAGTTGAGAATTTTTCTTTCAAGGTCTGTAAAGAATTGTGTTGGTAATTTGATGGGAATTGCATTCAATCTGTAGATTGCTTTTGGTAAGATGGCCATTTTTACTATGTTAATCCTGCCAAGCCATGAGCATGGAAGATCTTTCCATCTTCTGAAAACTGAAATGACAACACATGCTGGAGAGGATGTGGAGAAAGGGGAACCCTCCTCCAATGCTGGTGGGAATTTAAACTTTTACAACCACTTTGGAAATCAATCTGGTGCTTTCTCAAAAAATTAGGAATAGCACTTCCTCAAGATCCAGCTATACCACTCCTAGGCATATATCCAAAAGACGCTCAAGTATACAAAAAGGACATCTGCTCAGCCATGTTTGTAGCAGTTTTATTTGTAACAGCTAGAAGTTGGAAACAGACCAGATGCCCATCAGTTGAGGAATGGATACAGAAATTTTGGTACTTCTACACAATGGAATATTACTCAGCAATAAAAAACAAGGAAATCAGGATGGAAATCAGGAACAAGGAAAAAGGATGGAAAAGATCATCCTCAGTGAAGTATCTCAGAATCAGAAAGACACATAGGTTATATACTCACACATAAGTGGATATTAGACATATAATATATGATAAACATACTAAAATCTGTACACCTACAGAAGCTAATCAAGAAGTAGGACTCTTGCAAAGATGCTCAATCCCCATTCAGAAAGGCAAAGAGTATGAACATTGGAGGAGGGAGAAAACAGGGAACAGGATAGGCGCCTACCACAGAGGGCCCCTGAAAGGCTCTACCCAGCAGGGTATAGAGGCAGATGCTGAGACTCAGCCAAACTTTGGGCAGAGTGCAGGGAATCTTATGAAAGAAGTGGGGGGGGGATAGTAAGACCTAGAAAGGACAGGAGCTCCACAAAGAGAGCAACAGATCCAAAAAGTCTGGCCACAGGGGTCTTTTCTGATACTCATACTCCAGCCAAGGACCAGTCATGAAGCTGTCCTGGAACCCCTGCACAGAGGTAGCCCATGGCAGCTCAGTGTCCAAGTGGGTTCCATAGTAATGGGGACAGGGACTGTCTCTGACAGAAACTGATTGCCCTGCTCTTTGATCACTGCCCAATGAGGGGGGTGCATCCTTACCAGGCCACAGAGGTAGACAATGCAGTCACTCTTGATGAGACCTGATAGACTATGATCAGAAGGAAGGGGTGGAGGACCTGCCCTATCAGTGCAGTGGGGGAGGGACATAGGTGGGAAGGAGGGAGGGAAGCAGGCTTGGGAAGGGAGGAGGGAGGGAGGTACAGGGGGATACAAAGTGAATATACTGCAATTAACAAAAATAAAAAGAATTAAAAAAAAAAGAATACTTCTTAAAGGCTAAACATAGGAAGCCATGTGATCTTGGACTTTTATCTTCCTAACTTGTGAGCTGTGTCAGCCCTTTTTCATTTTAAGCTCCCCACATGGTTTTGTAATGGCTGAAAGCCACATATCAAATCAAGACAGTAATGGAGTACCATATTCTGTGATAGCAAAAGATTTGCATAGGGCTGAAGAAAAAGAAATGAGAAACATTAGAGAAGCTAGCTGTGTTTAAGTGGACTTGAGAACTGCACAATCAATACACATCAAGCCAATATATTTTGATGCTCATTAATATGTACAATGTTTTGTTTTTAAAATTCAGTTCAAATGAGTTCATGAAAGAAAGTTGCAAAATATACTTACGTATATTAAAATTCTAAAAATGTTCATTCAATAAGACAGTGATTTATGGACTAGGCAACAGCAAGTTGTATTTGGTTTCCAGTAAAGAAACAATAGAGGATGAACTTTAAATGTATTCAGGAAAGTGAAGGAAAGTTTTGAATACTTAAGGTAGAATGACAGCATCCCCATTTCAAGTTACAGATGAGTTGACAATTTCAGGTTTGTTACTTTTGTTTCAATTCTCAGGAATATGAGTATTCAAACCAGAGGCCTATGTTGCTACAATAGTCTGAAATTCTTGCCTTCAGAAGTAATCATTATAACTAACTTATTAATTAATTAATTTTACAAGCAGATTGACGTTTCTTTCCCTCCTTTTTTTCTAGTCCTTCCTCCTTAGGTCTCTCCTACCATTCAGTCTTTTCTCTTTCTCCTCAGAAAAGGGAAGGCCTCCATCTGATAGCAACCATCTTTAGCATATATTACCCTATTGAGGCTACAAGAGGTATTCCTATCCAGTAAGGGGAAAGAGTCCCAAAGGCAGGCAACTAAGTCACAGACAGCCCCTGCTCTCACTGCTGGGAGTTCCATGTGAAGACCAAGCTGCAGCACAACTCCTGCATATGTGCATAGGGCCTAGCTTGGTCCTTGCATACTCCCTGGTTTAACGTTCAGTCTCTACAGGCCTCTGTAGGCTCAGGTTAGTTGATTCTGTAGGTTTTCTTATAGTGTCCTTGACCCCTCCGGCTCCTACAACTCTTTTACTTCCTCAGAATAACCCATGATCTGTCTAATGTTTGTGGATCTCTGCATTTATTTACATCAGTTGCTGGGTAAAGCCTCTCTGATGACAGTTATGTTAGGCTCCTGTCTGCAAGTATAATACAATACCATTAACAGTGTCAGGACTGGGCTCCCTCTCATTGCATGGGTACAATTAAGTAGTTAAATAAAGAAAGGACAAACAGAAACTGTGAGGTGTTTAGTAGATTAATGTTTGTCCTATGCTTAATATATATTTGTTATCATGATAATAAGAATTTTTACTATTATTTCCCCATTTTCCTCTTGATTTCTGTGCATTTTATCCTTTTTCTTTTTTTTCTCTTTTAATTACACTTTATTCACTTTGTATTCCCCCTGTGGTTCCCTCTCTCCACCCGTTCTAATCCCTCCTTTCCTCCTCCCTCTGCATGCATGCCCCTCCCCAAGTCCACTGATAGGGGTGGTCTTCTTTTCCTTCTGATCCTAGTCTGTTAGGTCTCATCAGGAGTGATTGCATTGTCTTCTGTGGCCTGGTAAGGCTGCTCCCCCCTCAGAGGGAGTTAATTAAAGAGCAGTCCAATCAGTTCATGTCAGAGAGTGTCCCTGTTCGTATTACTATGGAACCCACTTGGACACTGAACTGCCATGGGCTATATCTGTGCAGGGGTCCTAGGTTATCTCCATGCGTTGTCCTTGGTTGGAGTATCACTATTAGGAAAGACCCCTGTGCTCCCTTTTCTTTTTTAAGTTCTAAATTAATTTTATTTTTCTATCTTTTTTCACAATTTTTATCTTTTCTAGATTGAAAACCCCTCCCTCAATTCCTCCCAGTTACACTCTCCCTTCCTCTTCCCCCCATCCCCTTCTGCCAGTCCACTGAAAGGGGATGTTCACCTCCACTGCCATCTGCCCATAACTTACCAAGTCTCATCGTGGCTGCCTGGCTCCCCTCCCTCAGTGGCCTGGCAAACTGCATCACCAATGGCAAGTGATCAAAGAGCATGCAGTTCAGGATAGAGGAAGTCCCTGCTCCCCTCACTTGGAGATCCACATGGAGACTGAACTTCAAATTGGCCACATCTGAGCAGTGTGTCTAGATCCTCTCCATGCATGTTCTTAAGTTGAAGCATCAGTCTCTAGGGCATCCCCTGGGTGCAGATCCTTTAGTTTGCTGGTCTCCTTGTAGGGCTCCTGTCCCCTCTATGTCTTTTTATACTTCCCTCTTCTTCCATAGGACTTCCCATAGTTTGGCTCTCTAAGTATCTTCTTAGGTCCCCTGTTGAGTGGAGCTTTTCAGAGAGCCCTCTATCATAAATTTCCATCCTATTTCCTCTCTTCCACAGCTTCTGGTGTCTATCCTGTTTGCCATTCTGAGATTTAATTATCCTCCTTAGGGTCCTTAACGTTTAGCTTCTTTAGGTCTGTAGATTTTAGTTTGGCTATGCTACATTATACAGCTAATATCTGCTTATAAGTGAATGTATAGTATGCCTGCCTTTCTGTTTCTGGGTTACCCAACTCAGGATAATCTCTTCTGGTTCCATCCATTTACCTGCATATTTCATGATTTTCTTGTTTTTAATAGCCGAACAGTGTTCCATTGTGTAAATGTGCCACAATTTCTGCATCCATTCCTCAGGAATGAATCTCTGGGTTTTAATAGGAAAAGTTTATATATAACATGTGAATTGGTTCATTTTTCAGAGAAAGCTTCCCTACTGTAATAAAGTTTGTGTTATTTATTTTTGTGTTTGTAATTGAGACATTAAGGAGATAAAAATTTTGCTAAACTTTTCTAATAGATTTGCAAGGAGAAACATGTTAATTTTTAATTTTTGTTGTTGTTTAGTTTTTACTTTGTTTTGCTTCCAAAATTTAATAAAACTACTTATAACATTTTCAGGCCTAAGGTTACTTTCTGAATTTTGCTTACATGGCTTGTTGGGCTAATAAGAACGTACTTTTCCTGACAAAAGCAAATAACTTATAGAACATTTTGAAATTGTCAAATGACATTAGATAAATATTATGCTGGAGATTGTATAGAACTAATTGAAAACATTTCCATGGAGATTGCTATAGTAACATTAAGATTGGCATTGTTACTAAAAAAATTCTGTTTAATTGGTCTGCTAAGGTTTAGTCCAAACCTTAGAAAATCGTATTTTGTTGGAGTTTTCATGTGTATAGGATGAAGAAAAGAGAAACTTTATATGTTAATATATACATGGTACATATGTGTCTATAATGTAATATCATAATACACAATATTTAAAAGACTGTTAAAATGTAATCCTGATAATTTTATCAATATTGATTGCCTTATAAAATGCTTTTACATGTTTTTAATTTTAATTATAAATAATTATTAATCCTCTAATGTGTAAATCAATATATTGAATCCATATTTGATTCTGTAAATAATGTATCTCTTAGAACATATTTTAGGGAATATGTTCTGAGCTTCCCAAGATGCCATCTACATACCTGAAAATTTCCTGTACTGTTTGTACTCTATTGAGAAAAAGAGCCACATGGAGTTTTTAAACATCTTTAATTGAGCAGTTTTCTCAATTTATGAGTTAATTAGCTGTTACCTCATTGATTTTAATATTGAAAACATTATATTTCACAAATTAGAGAAAATAAGAAATCAAGGCAAACTGAGAAATTGGTGTCTAGACAAAATATATCCATTGAGCAAGTAGCATAGCTATTTAGAACCACGAGTGTTACATATTAACAATACCCATTTATTCTGTCACCATTTTACAAAGTATGATACTGCAGGATAGCTGAAGTACTTCTCTTCTTGTCTTGGTAAAGCTAAGGGAATATTCTAATGAATAATAAATAAAAACACTTAATTGACAGTCCATTGGCTTTTTAGTATGTCCTTAGTTATGTTTGAAGAACTGTGTGGTTTTGAACAATAAATGTATTATTCAGTCATATAATTGGTGAATAAAATCTGACTTCCAGGATTGTCAGGGTATGCTGTTTCCACTGACAAAGTTTAGAACTTTGCTATATCTAATTCCTGGTTTTCCTCACAGTAAAATCTCCACCTTGCTCTTACTCTTTGTGTTAACTTGCACTTCCCTCTTTGTGTTAACATTCAAAAGATCAGCAACATTGGAGTGAATCTCACATTAATGGAAAGTCACCTCACTTCAAAAGGATTATGCTTTTTTAAAGCATTTTATTTGGGAAATAATGTCAGGAATGCACATATCAAAGTTGGAATCAATTATGACCTTTAGGAATATATAATCCAACTCACATGTTCTTTTTTTAAATTAAATTTTATTTTATTAATTACACTTTATTCACTTTGTATCCCCCCATACGCCCCTCCCTCCTCCACTTCCTGTCCCACCCTCCCTCCCCCTTCTTCATGCATGCCCCCCCCCAAGGGGAAATCTTCCTCTCCTTCCTTCTGATCTTAGTATATCAGATCACATCAGGAGTGGCAGCATTGTCATCTTCTGTGGCCTGGTAAGGATGCTCCCTCCTCAGGAAGATGTGATTAAAGAGCAGGCCAATCAGATTATGTCAGAGGCAGTCCCTCTTCCCATTTCTATGTAACCCATATGGACACTAAACTGCCATGGGCCACATCTGTGCAGGGGTTCTATGTTATCTCCATGCCTGGTACTTGGTTGAAGTATGAGTCTCTGGGAAGACCTCTGTGTTCAAATTTCCTGGTTCTGTTGCTCTCTTTGTAGAGTTCCTGTCTTCTCCAGATCTTAATATTTCCCACTTCTTACACAGAGTCCATGAACTCTGCCCAACAGTTGGCCATAAGTCTCAGCGTCTGCTTTGATAGCCTCTGCCTTTCAGAGGCCCTCTGTGGCAGATTCCTAGGTCGTTTCCTCTTTTCTTCTTCTTCTGATGTCCATCCTCTTTGCATTTTGGGATGGGGATTGAGCGTTTTAGTCAGGAATGCATGTATCCAAGTTGGAATCAATTATGACCTTTAGGAATATATAATCCAACTCACATGTTCTTGAATCAGTTTTCAGAGCTGTTGAGCAAATGCTTCTGTCTTTTGTCACTTAGGTCATATTGCTGGTCATATTGCTCAGTCGTAAAGCCTCATACAAAATGCCTTGGCTTTGAACCTCAGTACAACATAAAATGCTATACAAAAGTATCTCAAGACAGTACTAAGATACATGCCCTCATGGGGTATACTTTGTCCTCTAATATGAGTTCAAGTGAATGTGTCTCTTCTGAGTGGAATGTGAATTAGTCAGGAACTCTCCATGTCCCTAGCCTTCTTTTGGAAATAATAAAATCTGGGTGATGAAGCATCTTTCTAACATAGGATTCATTATAATAAAGCTTGCCCCTTCCTCTAATCCACAGATTCATATCATAAAGAGTACCTGATTTAAACTTTCCTATGCATTACATAGGCATTATTAAAGAACTCAAAAGGGATTTTATTCTTAAGATTCTTTGCATAATTCTTGCACATAAGAATTGGGAAACAAAATTAAATTCTGCTTTAAAAAACATCGTGTGTTTAAGATTTATATATGACAACATTATTGATTCTGCTGAGAATGTCTTGTAAGTAAGACAATCTCTTAAGAAAGTATGAAAACAAAATAAGGCTCAGTGGGTAACTCAGCAAGTGCGTTTGCTGCCAAAGCGTGAGTTGCAAAGTTGCACATCTCCCTTGCTCAGTAAAAGTCAGATGCAGCAGCTTGAGTCTCTCATCCCAGAGTGAGTACAGTAAGATGGAAGGTGTTGATGGGAGAATTGCCAGAAACTCTGTTTGAACTAGATTTTTGTACGAAGCAGTGGACAGCAGGAAACCATGTCTTTAGCAAATTGAAAAGTAGGGAACAACACCTGAGGTTGCTTTCTGAGCTCCCCACATGTACGGTGACACACACATGTACATGTCCATGTATGTATGCATCACAGAGACATAGTAAAAAGGCAAAAAAGAGGAAACTATTAGTTCTTTATATCAGCAAAAGTCACGGTCTTAGAGCTTTGAAAATACCCAAGTCTGTGCCCCAAAGACATAGATCCTAGTTTAAGTATAGTATTTTATAAAACTCTTACTTATTAGGTAAAGTTTGGGCTCAACAAATGTGGGAATATATGGGAAAGCAGGTTAAGCTTTTAACATTTTGATATTTTCAAAGTTTATAATTCATTAATTTAGATAAAAATTTTATTGAGCGGCTGAATAAAAGTAAAAGAATGAAAAAGAAGTATGAATGAGAGTCTGAGAATGAGTATAAGAATAAAGTTTCTTTTTCTGACACTCTTGCTAAAGCACTGAAATGAAACACTTTTGTGTGTGGCAGGCTCGTTCCTCTCAGCAGAAGGACAAATGATTTTCTTCCATGGAGTACCTAGAGCACCATCTTCATGAAACAATAAGTGCAATCGTGATTCTGAAAGAATACATGGAATTATTTGTGCAAAACACTTCAAAGTCCTACAGTGGAGAGCAGCTCCTTCTAATTCTGCATGCATTATATAAGCAGATTAAAGAATGCTAAATTCCTTTAATTGCACACTTTTTCTCATTCTAAAATTGTGAATAACCCAATACATTTCAACAAGCCTACAGGACACATAATTAAGTAAACACAGGAATGGCTGAACTGGTATTATGAGAAAAATTACAGAAGACTTGGGTATGCCTCTTGACACATAAAATTGACAGCTGTCAAATGGCGAATCTCTGAGGGTGTTAAGAGAGCTATCTTATAGAAGGAGCCAAAAAGTGTGGATTTTATTGAGGTTGAAAAGCTCCTGGAACCAAAAACATCTGCAGCTAATGAGCTCTCAAAGGAAACATTTAAGCTCTCACACCATGTTAACATTCCTTTCTCTGCCTTCAGCAGTGTCCAATATGTCAATAAGTAGGGATTATTTCAAAAGGCTGAGGGGACACATAGAGCAAATGACAGAGTCCACCACAGAAAGCTCAGTTTACAGATTCATTATTGACTCCTGCATTGGGAAAATCTGCAACATACAATAAAATTTTGGAAATAATGAAGCTATGGGAAAATTAAACAGAGTTTTACCATTTGTAAGTAAATTACAGCTAGAAATATGGAAAATGGTTCACACAATAATGTGATTGCAGCCTGGCATTGTGGAGTATACCTGTAATCCCAGCACTCAGGAAGTCAGAGGCAGGCAGACTTCTGTGATTTTAAGGTCAGCCTGGCCTACAAAGTGAGTCTAGGATAGCCAAGGCTACACAGAGAAACCATGTCTCACAAAGCCAAAATAGATAGATAGATAGATAGATAGATAGATAGATAGATAGATAGATAGATAGATTGATTGAAGTGTTTACAATGCAATATTAAGTACTTGAGATAAGCACAGGGAGAAGGGGGAGATAGAAGGACTCAGAGGAGACAGGAGGACAGGAGACAAAGAAAAAAAAACTGGCCCCCGGGGGTGGGGGGATGGCAGAGGGCAGAGACTGATACATCAACCAAAGACCATGCATAGAGAGGAAATAGATTCCCCTGCTCAGATGTAGCCCATAGGCAGCTCAGTTTCCATGCAGGTTCCCTAGTGAGGACAGAAGAGATAGTCTCTGACATAAACTCAATTGTCTGCTCCTGGACCATTTCTTCCTGGTGGGGAGACATAACCAGCCCACACACAGAAAGGATCCAGGTAGTCCTGATAGGACCTGACAATCTAGAGTCAAACAGTAGGGGAGGAGGATTTCTACTTGCACTGGACTAGGGAAGAGAGATAGGGGAGGAAAAGGGAGGGAGGCTGGGACTGGAGGGAGATGAGGGAGGGACTTACAACTGGGATACAAAGTAAATAAATTGTAAATAATAATAACAATACATTTAAAAAGGGAAAAGAAGAACTTGAGATGAATCCCCATGTAAAAGGTGGCAAGGTGGCATGTAACCATAATCCCAGCATTGGGAAAGTAGAGACAGAAGGGTCCCTGCAATTGCTGGATAGAGTGTAGAGCTACTTGGCTAGTTCAACGTTTAGTGTGAGTCCCTAGCTCATAAGAAAGGGTGCATGATAATCACGAAAAAATATCTGAGGTAAATATCTGGCTTCCATAGACACAAACATTTGCATACATAGACAAATGTCGTATCTTAACAGGAAAACTAAGCTACCGAGCATTATGCAGTAGGATGACTAGGTAGTAATCACATTGTGCAATTATAACAAATATAAAAATGCACCTAGTGTCTTTTCCCTTAAACAAGAGTAGGGTTATGCAGAAATGTTTAACTTAAGCAATACAATATATAACATATATTGGAATTACAATTTATGGCTTTTTAAATATTAATTTTTGTTTCTTACATTTATGTTATATATAAGCACAACATACACACGTTCTAATACACATGAATAAATATATGTCTGCATAAATCAAACCTGCTCAGGATATATAACATCACCTGTGTGAATGTCTTTAAGTTGTTTATTCAATAACAAATACACTTAATTTTGGGGAAAAATATGAAAGGGCCGACAGAAGTGATAGGAGTGGTCAGTGCATATGGCATATCATTGCAAGTGTTTTTATTTTTGAGATTTTAATTTAACTACTTTTCTTTCAGGTTCCTCCTCTAAAATCTCTCATATACATTCTCCAAATCTGCTTAAAATCCCATGGCCTCTTTTTTTCAGTACTTATTATTATGTGATACATGTTTACAAACATGTATAATCCTAAATATCTCCTGTTGAGTCCATATAATGTTACTACTATATATGTTTTAGGACTGTGCTTGGCACTGAACAAACCATTCATCTTCTCCAGATTCACTCATTTTTTTCTATGTGTGAGAATGAATTCTCATGGGCTTTTCCCTATTCATAATAGTATGTTCATTGACGTTAAATAGAAAAACAACAACAACAACAAAAACTGTCAAAGAATGTCTCTTTGGTATGTGTCATCTTGTTTTTGGCACACAAAATATTCATTATTATTGCACTGCCTTTGGGTCTCTGCTATTTAGTACATGTGGGGAGAGCCTATATTTAGAAAGGTGAAGCAATTTGCACAAGTACCAGTTAATGGTACTGATCTATTAACTCTCTTGTTGTTTCAGGACTCTGGAAAAAGTTTGGAAATTTCTTAGCCTATTACATCTCATCAAACTTGGAACACGTGTGCATGTGTGTGTGTGTGTGTGTGTGTGTGTGTGTGTTGCATTTGTATTAAAGTGAGGTGTAGAACAATTTGAGTCCGAAATTTGTGACTGGCTTGAGTAAATGTGAGCCACCAATAGCATCTACTATTTGTATTGGTGTTTTTTTTTTTTTATTTTACACTGTTCATGTGTAAAAATAATAAATTTTTGCACATTTATTTTTAGTAGTATATATTTATTTCATATCTGGATTGGTTTAACTAAAAACATTTATGTATAAAAATGTATATTCTTATTTTCCTGTCTCCTTTACTTACTACTTCTCTACTCAAAATCTCAAGACTTTTTTATGTCATATATATATAGATATATATAAAAAATATTTCTCTGTCTTTCTCTTTGTGTGTGTGTGTGTGTGTATGGAATGTAGGATCTGTATTGATATAAATAGGAAAAACATTTCTATGTCTGCTTAATAGTATAGTTTCCAGCTGTATATATTTTTTCCTTCTTTTGGCAAACAACACAACTTTATTATTTTTTAGAAATAAAACTACTAAGTATTTATATAAGATTTTATTTATCTATCCATCTGTTGATGTTACTTGGGCTAATCCTCAATTTGCATATTGCAAATTGTGTTCAGGTAACAAGGACCAGCATCCCTCTGCATTGTTTGGGTAGACTATTCTGTAGCTATTGTTCAGTCCATCAGGTACACAGTGTCATTTAAGTCCAAAGTCTCTTTGTTGAAACTTTTTAAATCTATTCATAGCTGAGAGTGTAATGTTGCATCCACCCATTGATATTGTCTTGAAGTCATTCTGAATTTTTACATTAAATAGTTTTAGCTTTCAAAATTGCTTCCTCGGATGTTTACTGTATATTTTTAGAAATTTGCCGCTGTGTTTTTGGTTTGTTTCCTTAATCAATATGAAATGACCTTACCATGTCTATAGATTGTTTTGGCTACTTCATCAAAAACTCATAGATTTGCCTGCTTTATTTCCAGTTTTATTTGTAGGACAAGCCCTTTTTTCCAACTTTCTAAATTAAGGTAATGATTACCTTCAAAAATGAAAGGCATTTGCTGGAGGTGAAAATACATGCGTCCTTTTTTGTAATTCAGTCTGCTACTTTGAATCTTTTGATTAGAGAACAAATATCATAACTTTCAGTGTTATCAGTGTTATTATTTAGTGGTACATAATTCTATAATTATGTACATGTAATCATATACATAATCAAGGTGTATGATTCCATAATTTTCTGGGATTTATAATGCTTTATACTTCATTAACCCTGAATATATTTCTCTTGTACATTGGTTTTTGTTCCTGAAACATCATGCTTGTTATGTATTTTCTTCAGGATTCAGGATTCGTTAAGAGTCCTTTTGGTACTGGCTTAGTTGCATTTAAGTTCTTTTAATTTATATTTATCCTGTAAAATTTACATAATACTATGTGAAAGATAGTTTTTTGGGTATAATAACTTTGAGTTAGCACTTGCTTTCCTTAACATCTTGAAATATATAGTTTAAACTCCCACTGGATTTGAGAGTTTATGTTAAGAAATATATTATTCAAATGGGTTTCCCTTTATATTTCACTTGATCCTTCGTTCTTTCAGTTTTCAGTACTCTTTACATATGTGTGCTTGCATGTGTGTGTTCTCACATTATGGTGTGTGTACTCAGTGTTTTGCCTGTAATCAGATATGCAAAGATTCTTTGCTCTTCTTTTCTGTTTGTCATTCTGCATGTTTCCTGACTTACAATGGCCATTTTCTTTCTCTAGATTTTGGAAATTCTATACTTTGGTTTCATTATTAAATAAATGGCTCTTTGATCATCTCCCCCTGAGGCAGGGGCAGCCTTACTACAAGACAGAGGAAGAGAATGCAGACAGTCCTGATGAGATCTGATAGGTTAGGTAGGGTCAGATGGAAGGAGAGGAGGACCACCCTTATCAGTGGACTGGGGAAGCAGAATGGGAGGAGAAAGAGGGAGGGAGGGCACGATTGGGAGGAGATAAGGGAAGGCCCTACAACTGGGATACAAAATGAATAAATTGTAATAAAATAAAAAAATTAATAATAAAATAATAGTTACAAAAAGATAGGTTTTATCCATTTGACCATTTATTGGTGTCCCCAAAATGCCATATGTACTAAAATAAAGTAATAGTCAATTAACATAATTCTTCCCCTGTAATGTTTTTGGGAATAAAAGAACAATAATACTAATTGATGTATGAAAGTACTTTTAATAGTCTCAGGTGCTCTTAATAGGTGATAAATGTAGGAATGAAGATAAAATTAGATTAATAAGACAGCCAATTAACATTAAGACAATGGAGAAAATGTAGAAGAGGGCAATGAGTATAAGTGAGAAAAAGATGAGAACAGATGCAGTTTCAGAAACAGGTAGAATGAAAAGAGCGATGAGGGGAAAATGCCTTTAGATAACTTAACCCTGCCCCATGCTCATCCTGTGCCTTCTGTAGGAGCCTTTCTAAAAAGGGACAAAGGAAGAAGAACTTGTGAGCAGGGAAGTGCAAAACTCAAAATGACGCGTGTAGTAGTTCTGACCTTCACATGACCATCGCTGTGTATGCAGAGACAGATTTTCCTTTCAGTGTCTTTGCTGAGCAGAGCTGCACATTCTCCACATTCCACCCCTTACCAGAGTGTAGTGCAGACTCTGTTTTTAAGCTACATTTCTCCCCCCCCCCCATTTGGGTGTTCAGTGGGGTATCTCCAGTAGAAGCAGAATACTTGTGGTATTTAGCTCCCTGTGCTAGTTTGTAATATTTGTCTTGCTGAGGGAAAGTGTTGTGGAGGCATAGACAGAGGATATGGAGCTACAGGTGGCTTTTCATTTAGACATGCTGGAAAGGGATGTTTGTAAGTTTTCCATGGGTGGCTCTTAGACCACAGCACCTACTTATTTATTTATCAATTTTTTTCTTTCAATACACTCCCACCACATTTTTACATCCCTACACTGCTCACAGTACCCCCAATCTCCTCTGCCCTTGATGCACTCTTCCATTTCCCTTCAGAGACAAATATGCCCCCTAGGAATATTAACTGAATATGGAACTTCAACATGCAACAGAACTCTCATATCAAGGCTGGGCGAAGCAAACTACTAGGAGGAAAAAGGTCCCAATAGCAGACAGTGTCAGAGACACATCCAGTCCCACTCTTGGGAACTCCATTTTGGGCTCTCTGGCTCTCTCTGCCTAATGTTTGGCTGTGAGTCTCTGAGGCCAGCACAATACAACAGCCAATCTGTCACCACCAGAGCCCAGCTACTCTACTATAGCCAAGTCCTGAATATTTCAATTCAGCTGTTATTGTAATTGATGCACAAGAACAATAACATAAAACCAACTTCATGAAGGTAAGAGAGAGAAAATGAATACATGCCTTAAGGAAATTGAGGAATGGGCAAGCTAACAGTTAGACAAAATGACTAGGAACCTGCACTTTTAGGAAAATGTGACAGTCGGCCTCCATTCTGAAGCTCCCATGAGTCTCACCATTACGGCTCCAGCCAGATTCCCATCATATAAAGCACTTGTGCCAACTTGCTTGTTTTCAGCTTATCTCTCTCTCTCTTTTTTTGTATTTTACTTATTTCATTATTCATTAGATGCCTGTTTGTTTTCTAAAGAGAGACAAAGTATCTGGATCTGGATGAGAGAGGAGGTAGGAAAGAACTGGGAGGAGTAGAGGAAGACAAAACCATAATGAGAATATGCTGTAGAAAATATATATTTTCAACTAAACAAATAAATATATTTTGAAAGTTAAAAAGAGAAAGTGCTAGGTGCTACTGAATCAGATTTTATCTCCTGTAGCAAGGGGTCGTGTGCAAACCAAGACTCAGAGTAGTGTGCTTTCTGTTCTATCTCTATTCTCAGGGAACTGTGCAGGGAAGAAATACCATTTGTTAGGAAGAGTCATTGAAAATTATTTCTTCTCTATAAGTCTGAGGCTAGTTTGTCCACATGTATAATAAGTGATAGACCAGGCAGTGGTGCACAAAGATACTTACATCCATACATTCATTCAAACATAGATACAAATGAATAAATGAATGAATGAAATAAAAAATAAATAACATGGCTTCTTGGTACTGTAGTCATCAAAATCATAGAGGAGAGGACTTTACCCTCAAATATATCTCTTGCAAAATTTATTGACATATTAAATGTTCGTTGTGTCCCCGGAATCTGGATTTTGTGGTTATTTGCTTTATTTTCCTTTGTTGTACATCTTTTCTTTTACAAGCATTTGCTATTGTTCTGGGCTTTGTCCCCCTCAACTCTATCTCTCTCAGTTTCATTTAACAATGTTTCTGAGGCTTTTCCTAAGCCTTAAGCAATGGCTGCAACCTTCTGCAATTGCTTTCAGCTCCCAGCAGGAGAAAATCATTCCCTAATTGGGACTGAGCTCTTCTGGTTGAACCCGAAAGAGTCTTCTGTTTCTTTTTCTAATATTTTCTTTCCTTCTTAGGTACTGAGACTAGTGTTTTTCCATCATCACACCCTTCCTAGGATAACTCCTCTCTAGCTACTCCTGCTTTATTCCCTGAAGAGTCTAACACTTGGCATGTGGATGTCATCTGCTGTCTTCTGACTTGTGAATGTTCAATAAGGAGTAGTTACTGGAGAGTGACTCATGTGGTGAATTCATTAAACTTGCGTCTGACAGACTCTGATGTTCATTTCTGACACTGAACGCTGACATGAAACCACAGGCTGAAAATACATTTATAGCTTTTCTCTGCTGATTAAAACTTTCACACACAAATATAAGTTCCTCTTTCATTTGCTCAGTACAAGGAATATCATTTAGAAAATGACTTCGAATGCTAATACTCTCTTCAGAGATGAGGCATAGTTTGTTTCTGTATGACTACAGATAATTTGGTTAAAATGTAAATTCCCTTAGATATCTAGAAAAGATGCCAACAAAGCATGTCTTTCACTTTCATTTGGAAAAAAAATAATAAAGTAAACATCTCCATGATTCCCTAAAATTGTGTTTTCCAATAGATTGGCATGGGTTACTCAACTTTCAATTCTTAAATATTTCTTCGACTTCTTCCTTCAAATCTGCCTCCTAGTCCTGCTGCTATATACCTCCAAAAGGTTTCTCGACCCATTGTACACCACTTAGTCCAGGGTACAACCCCAGCCCGGCTTTCTACAAGGGACCTGCTGTTTGACCACTCTCCCACTGTGGCTTGACTCCAGTAAACTCTCCACCTATCCTGTCTAACTCCTTTTCCCTAATTTTCCTGCTATCTATTTCCAGTTTTTCACTCATGATCTTATTAGAATACTTTGAGAAAGCAGATGCAATAAGCAAATAAAATGTGTGAGAAAATTTTCAATAAAGTGTGCTTGTTGTATAAAGAACTACTTAGACATTGTGCCACAGTATTAATAAACATGTTTTAATTAAACCTATATTTCAAATGTTTAATTACATTAAAATACTAAAATTTTAGTTACTCAGTAAAATATATCAAACTTTAGGGACTTTCATGAACATGATTAAATTTCATTAAAGACTTTACAACATGTAATCCTACTCAGGTATTAAAAACAAGGAAATCAGGAAATTTGCAGGCAAACAGATGGAACTAGAAAAGATCATCCTGAGTGATGTAACCCAGAAACAGAAGGACACACATGGTATACTCTCACTTATAAGTGGATATTAGCCATATAATATAGGATAGCCATACTATAATCTACAGACATAAAGAAGCTAAACACTAAGGAGCTGGAGTGGGGGATGCTGAAATCTTATTCAGAATGGCAAACAGAAGTGGTGGAAGAGAGAAAACAGGATGGGAGCCTACCATAGAAGTCTTCTAAAGGCTCCATATAACAAGGGATCAAAGCAGATGGTGAGACTCACACCCAAACTTGGGGCAGATCATAAAGAATATTATGGAAGAAGGGGAAAAGTATAGAAGGACATAGACAGGACAGGAGGCCCACAAGGCGACCAACAAAGGTAAAGGATCTGAGCCCAGGGGATTCTGCAGAGACTGATGCACCAGTCCAGGGCCATGCATGGAGAGGATCTAAACCCTCTGTACAGATCTGGCCAATTGGAAGTTAACTCTACATTTGGATCTCAGAGTGAGGGGAGCAGGGGCTTCCTCTGTCATGAACTCAGTTGCCTGCTATTTGCTCACTCCGCCTTGGTGATGTGACCTTGCCAGGCATTGAAGGGAGAGGATTCAGACAGTCCTGATGAGACTTGACAGAGGAGGAGAATTAGCCATTTCATTGGAGTAGGGAAAGGAGATGGGTGAAGTGGGAGGTAGGGTAAGGAGGAGTTGAGGGAGGGGGCTTCAATCAGGATATATAATGAATAAGTTGTGAAAAAAAAAAGAAAAAGAAAAGAAAACTCATAGAATCTATTCTTACTTCTAAACCATTCAAATAATTACTTTGGGTATGATTTTATGTCAAGGAATATACTCATCCTGTAACATCCTTAATAATATTGAATATTGTCCTTGCTATTGATATTTTTAAAAGCTAAAGTGTCTGAAGACTATCTGAAATAATCGGTCACTAATCAAACACTATAAACTGAAATTGAATATTGACTCCTGTGGTTTCCTAAACCTTCACTGAACTGCTATGATATTATTATTGGATGTATGATTTCAGTTGTATCCATGTGTTTAATAACTAACTATTAAATATATTGGTGTAATGCAGCCTACATCTGATTTTGTTCATCATCAAAATGATTAGTGTAAGTTACTAACAAAGACTGGTTATAGAATCACCTAGGAAACAGATTTGATGGGATGGGGGTAGGGTTATATATTATATAGTTTATAATTGTCTCTGGGTACTCCTACTGGTATTGATCTGATTAATAGAAATAGAAATTCCTTCCCCAGTTGTGAATTAATTCATTAGGGTAGAATGCTGAACTGTATAAAGTGAAAAAAAATAAGATGAGCACATTCATTCACTGTTCTGTACTTTCTGACTATGGACATAATGTGGTTAGCTGCTTCAAGCTCCTGATCTTTTCATTTCAATGGCATTGTAGACTGCTGGTGGGAATGTAAACTGGTACAACCACTCTGGAAAGCTATCTGGCACTTTCTAAGACAAGTAGGAATAGTGCTTCCTCAAGACCCAGCTATACCACTGCTAGGTATATACCCAACGTTTGCTCAAGTACACAAAAGGGATACTTGCTCAACCATGTTTATAGCAGCTTTATTTGTAATAGCCAGAACCTGGAAACAACCCAGATGTCCATCAACTGAGGAATGGGTACAGAAATTGTGGTATTTTTACACAATGGAATACTACTCAGCAATCAAAAAGGAGGAAATCATGAAATTTGCAGGCAAATGGTGGGATCTAGAAAAGATCATTCTGAGTGAAATATCCCAGAAGGAGAAAGACAAACAGGGTATATACTCACTTATATAGACCTATAAGATATGATAAACATAATGAAATCTATACACCTAAAAAATAATCAAGAGAGCAGACATGGGGTAAGATGATCAATCCTCGTTTAGAAAGACAGATAGGATGTGCATTGAACATATGACAGGAGTCTACTGAGTGCATCTGAAAGACTCTAACTAGCAGTGTTTTCAAAGCAAAGACTCATGACCAAACCTTTGGCAGAGTACAGGGAATCATAGGAAAGAAGGGGAGTTAGTCTGATGGGGAAAGGATAGGAGCTCCACAAGGACCAAATATATCTGGGCACAGGGTCTTTTCTGAGACTGACATTCAACCAAGGACCATGTATGAATATAACCTAGAACCTCTGCTCAGATGTAGCCTGTGGTAGTTCAGTAACCAATTGGTATCCCAAAGTGAGGGGAACAAGGACTATTTCTAACAGGAACTCA
Source organism: Rhombomys opimus (assembly GCA_010120015.1). Classification (NCBI taxonomy): domain Eukaryota; kingdom Metazoa; phylum Chordata; class Mammalia; order Rodentia; family Muridae; genus Rhombomys; species Rhombomys opimus. The sequence goes on along the minus strand of REGO01000276.1, from coordinate 2,558,996 downwards.
ATGACTGGCTCTTTGGCCTCCCCACCCCCGAAGGGAGGAGCAGTCCTGTTAGGCCACAGAGGAGGGCTTTGCAGCCAGTCCTGAAGATACCTGATAAAACAGGATCAGATGAATGGGGAAGAGGTCCCTCCCTATCACTGGACTTGGAAAGGGGCATGATGGAGATGAGGGAGGGAGGGAGGGACTGGGAGGGAATGAGGGATCTGGACAAGGCTGGGATACAGAGTTAATAAAATGTAACTGATAAGAAAAAAATAAAATTAAAAAATAAAATAATAAAATAAAATAAAATAAAAGATTAGAACACAAAACCAAAAAAAAAAAATGAACCGTGAGCTAAAACATGACGTTCTTTTCATAGTCAGGAAATTTAATTACAGATACAGAAAAAGAAACTAAAAAAATCATGAAGATGAAAACATATTATGATCATGAAAACATACTATGGAGTTCAAAAACTCCACAATATTTTCCAGTTTGGATTCACTGAATTATTCTTGTTCACTTACATTTAGTACAACTGTTTGACCTCAACTGGCATTTTCCCATAAGACCTGCTTCTCTCCAGTCTCCTACCACAGACTTCCACTTCCTAGGTTTTCTTAGAAATGATGCTACAGTTTGAAGTATAGTAAATTCCCTTCTCTCATCATTCAGCTAAAATGTCACCACAATGGAGTTCTTTTTTTTTTTCTTTTCACTTGAATTTTTTTTAATTTAGATTGCTGCACTAACAGCACGATAAACATTTACAAGGCTATTCCATGAAGCACACAATAGTTAAAATACGTAGCTGTTCACAATTTGAGTATAGCATTATTACTGTTTGGTACAAGCCTCAAAGATGACATTTTGATTCCTCAGCTTTAGAATATTTGTTGATGTCAACACTGTTATCTAGTCATGCAGAGGGAAGAAATTCAAAAGCATTTTCTTTCTCTTCTGCCAGTTCCTTTGCAGTAAGCTCCATTTTCTCACATGAGAAATCATTATTAGGGAGGCGTTCCACAAACTTCCGGGACTTATTCTTAATCACAACAGGAGTTCTTTTTCATAGCAATACAGAAAATAACAAACATTTTGTCTGCACATAATTTAATATTGTTACATTAACTCTATTTCTAAACAGACTAACTTTTAACATATTTTCAGTTTTATAAAAAAAAAGATGAGAATTTAAATCATAGTAATCTAAAACATTTCACCCATACTCTGTATTACTGGTTGTAATGAAACAAAACATTCTATACAATTAATAAAATGTTGAAAATTATTATCAGGACTGTGGTTTAGTGATTCTGTGGTTCATGTTTAGTATATTTTCTATTCTAGGATTTTATCCAGGATACTACATTTTAGCCATGTCTCCAAAGGTCCTTCGAATGTTTCTTTGACATTCCTTATGAATTAAGGTCTTGGCAGTTTTGAGGAAGTCTGGTCTAGTGATAGTGGATGCTCCTTCATCACAATTTGTGTAATGCTTCTTTCAAGCAGCACTTCCCTTTTGAGCTGGTAGAGAAACATCACAAAGGTAAAATGCATAATATTACATAAGGGATTCAATTCTGCACATCATACCAATGATCTGTATAATTTTTATATATACTTCGGTGTATTTTATGAAGCTAAATAACTAAATAAATGCAAAGCAGTCCAAGTGTATTTGAACTTTCTAATATTCACCTTTGTTCAATTAGCATTTAATAAACTGCTATTGTCTTTCATCTAAAAAAATGCATTTTAGTCACATTATGTGAAAGGTACATTAACATTGCTGATACTGAACTCAGGAACTTCATTGAGTTGTTGTTTGTGACTTTTCTCAAGAATAGTATTATGGCTTTTACTCAACTTCCATTTTACTTATTGTGAAATGGAATTATTCTGCTCCATTGCTAAGAAGCTTGATTACAGTTTCTTCCTCATAACTGCAAAATATAAACATAAATTATTATTATTATTTGTAATCTATTTTTTATTGTATATTATTATTAGTTACATTTTATTAACTCTGTATCCCAGCTGTATCCCGCTCCCTTATTCCCTCCCAATCCCACCCTCCCTCCCTCAGCTTCTCCGTGCCCCTTTCCAAGTCCATGGATTGGGGAGGACCTCCTCCCCTTTCTTCTGGCCCTGTTTTATCAGGTATCTTCAGGGCTGGCTGCAAAGTCCTCCTCTGTGGCCTAGCAGGACTGCTCCTCCCTTGGGAGGTGGGGAGGTCAAAGAGCCCGCCATTGAGTTCCTGTCAGAAATAGTCCCTGTTCCCCTTACTATGGGAAACCAATTGGTTATTGAGCTACCAAGAGCTCAATACTCTATGAAGCCATTTAATTTTTTATTTACTGACAATATTCACAATGAAATGTGAAATAAAAATATATGGCATAAGATGGTCCTCCACAGACAAATATAGCTGTGCAGTTTCACATGTGCCCATTAATTACTTAAGACTGTAAGATAGAAACATTAAGAAAAAGATTGCTAAATGCTGTTGCTGTTTTTAACTTCTTCCAGTTTTGTTCATTTTTTGTCCTTTTTTTTAGACTGTGAGTATTTGTAATGTTTATAATGAGTCAAATTATTTTCATTTAAAGTAAAAAATGTTAAATTTTTATTTTTTTACATTAATTACATTTTATTCACTTTGCATTCCTGCTATAGCCCCCTCCCTCATTCCCTCCCAATCCCAACCTCCCTCCCTTATCTCCCATGCCCCTCTTCAAGTCCACCTATAGGGGAGGTCCACCTCCCCTTCCATCTGATCCTAGCTTATCAGGTCTCATCAGGATTGGCTGCAATGTCCTCCTTAGTGTCCTGGCAAGGCTGCTCCTCCCTTGGGGGGGGGGTGGAGTCAAAGAGCCAGCCACTGAGTTCATGTCAGAGACAGTCTTATTTCATATACACTTTTGCAGACATATATTTACACAATTGTTAATTGAATCACTCATCCATTTATAACTATAAACTATTACGTTACTTGTTAGATGACAAGACACTGTTATTACCCATTATGTTGTAAAATATGTTTTAGTTTAGGAATTAGGAATATATTCATCTTGCTTACTTTTCATTTTCACAGTAGTTTTGTTTGACTTGTGTGTGTGTCTGTGTTTCTGTGTGTGTGTGCGTGTGTGTCTTAAGACACTGCTTTATCACACAGCAATATAAGCTGTTTTAAATTCACCCTTATGTATTTTTCTTCCTTTAGTCCTATAACCAGTGATTTTTCTCCAATAGTACCAAATTATTTTAGTCAATTATAATATTTCTATGCAAGTGCTGGGTAACAAGACAGTTAATTGTTGATATTTCTTTAGGACATCTCTTTGACAAATCAATGAATACATGTATTTATGGATAGAAATATCCAAATATACACATATCTGAATTTCAAAACAGCTAGTCATGTGATCTATACTGAAGTGAGTTTAAACTCATTTTGGAACCTCATGTGTTAATATTAGATTTATCTGTTTCTTATCTAGGAGTTTCATCAAGATTAAAAATTCCCATTCTAATAATTTTTAAACAATTTCTTTCACTGTTTAATTTCAGGATATAAATACATCATGATGAATTTCGTCAACCCAACCTCTGTGGAAATGTCTTTATTCACTACAGTACAGAGTGTATGTGCAATTGTTTTCCAATTACTGTCAGAACAGCCCCCATTTTCAAAAATGCATGAGTATCTTTTTTTCCTTTTCACCCTTATCACTAAAATACCTTCATCATTTGGAGCAGAGATCAATTATTTCATTAGGCTCCAAGTCTTTGGGAGCCAGGCTATTAGACTCCATCTCTGAAAGATATTTTTTTTCTTTTAATGTGAATGTAATAAAGCTTACTCCTGTAATTCCTTATGTATAACATAATAGGTTTTGAAAAGTGAAAGTATTATGTTCCACTATTGTAGTATACTGAATAGTGTTAGTAAGTAGAACTTCTGCTGTGATCCAATTAGCAATATCTTCTTCTTTTTATCAGTAAACATTGGAGTCTTTACATTTTGGAGCTTCATGCATTTATCTAGTTAAAAATGCCACAGAGTTTTTGAGTCTGAGTAATGACACATATGGAGTTCTCATAACAGAGTCATTTTTTTGTATTTTTATATTTTTATTTGTATTAATTATAGTTTATTCACTTTGTATTCCCCCTGTAGCTCCTTCCCTCCTCCCACGTTCCAGCCCTCTTCTCCACCCATGGTCCTCCCCAAGTCCACTGATAAGGGAGGTCTTGCTCTCCTTCCTTGTGATCTTAGTCTATCAGGTCTCATCAGGACTGTCTGCATTGGCATTGTTCCTCTATGGCCTGGTTAGGCTGCTCCCCCCTCAGGGGGCAGTGATCAAAAAGCAGGCCAATCAGTTCATGTCAGAGACAGTCCTGTTCCCATTACTATGGAACTCACTTGGATACTGAACTGCCATGGGCTACATCTGTGCAGGGTTTCAACGTTATCTCCATGCATGGTTCTTGGTTGGAGTATCAGTCTCAGGAAAGACCCCTGTGCCCAGATTTTTTGGTTCTGTTGCTATCTTTGTGGAGCTCCTGTCCTCTCGAGGTCTTACTATCTCACCCTTTCTTTCATAAGATTTCCTGCACTCTGCCTAAAGTTTGGGTGTAAGTCTCAGCATCTTCTTTGATATTCTGCAGGAGAGAGTGTTTCAGAGGCCCTCTGTGGTAGGCTCCTGTCCTGTTCCCTGTTTTCTCCTACTTCCAATGTCCATCCTCTTTGCCTTTAGGAATGGGGATTGAGCTTCTTAGCCAGAGTCCTCCTTCTTGATTGATTAGATTCTTTAGGTGTTAAAATTTTAGTATGTTTATCCTATGTTATACATCTAATATCCACTTATGAGTGAGTATGTACCCTGTGTGTCTTTCCACTTCTGGGATACCTCACTCAGGATGTTCTTTTACTGTTCCCACCATTTGCCTGCAAATTTCATGATTTCCTTGTTTTTTATTGTTGAGTTATATTCCATTTGGTAAACATACCACAGTTTCTGTATACAATCCTCAACTGAGGGGCATCTGGGTTGTTTCCAGCTTCTGGCTAATACAAAAAAAAATGCTACTACAAACATGATTGAGCAAATGTCATTGCTGTATACTAGAGTATCTTTTGGATATATGCCTAGGAGTGGTGTAGCTGGATCTTGAGGAAGCACTATTCCTAATTGTCTGAGGAAGTACAAGGTTGATTTCTAAAGTGGTTGTATAAGCTTACATTCCCACCAGCAGTGGAGGAGGGTTCCTTTTTCTCCACATCCTCTCCAGCATGTGTTGTCACTTGAGATTTTGATCTTAGCCATTCTGATGGGTGTAAGGTGAAATCTCAGGGTTGTTTTGATTTGCATCTCCTTGATGGCTAAAGACTTTGAGCATTTCTTTTAATGTTTCTCTGCCATTTGATATTCCTCTATTAAGAATTCTCTGTTTAGCTCTGTACCCCATTTTTTAATTGGATTAATTGATTTGTTGCTGTTCAACTTATTGAGTTCTTTATATATTCTGGATATTAGCCCTCTGTCAGATATAGGGTTGGTGAAGATTCTTTCCCAATCTGTAGGCAGTCGTTTTCTTCTGACAACAGAGTCTTTTTCTTTACAGAAGATTTTCAGTTTCATAAGGCAGACTCAATTCATTACAACCTTGAATTTATATTTATTCAAGTCTTTTGGAGTCTTAAAACCCAAATTCATTTTTTTTTATGGTTAAGTTATAATCCACCTTATGAGTACTTGTAAAATTTTGTATTTGTTCATTTTAAAAGGCATTTGGGTCTTGGAAATTTGGCTCCTATTTAATGGTGTTCCCTGCTCTTTTGAAGGCCCAAATTCAATCTTTAGCATCTTTGTAAATTCATTACCAACTTCCTGGACCTCTAGTTCGACATAATCTAATGCCCTCTTCACCTCATCATGTGCTTACTCAAGCAGGAATGCATACAAATGAAATAAAATGAATAAAGATTCTGAAATTATTTTTTTCTTTATTTTATTTAATTATTTTTTAAAATTAATTACAGTTTATTCACTTTGTATCCCCCCTGTAGCTCCCTCCCTCCTCCTCCTCTCCCAATCCCACTGTTCTGCTTCTTCACCCATGCCCCTCCGCAAGTCCACTGATGGAGGAGGTCCTCCTCTCCTTCCCTCTGATCCTAGTCTATCAGGTCTCATCAGGAGTGGCTGCATTGTCTTCTTCTGTGGCCTGGTAAGGCTGCTCCCTGCTCAGGGGGATGTAATCAAAGAGCAGGCCAATCAGTTCCTGTCAGAGACACTCCCTGTCCCCATTACTATGAAGGCCACTTGGACACTGAACTGCCATAGGTTACCCCCGTGCAGGGGTTCCAGGGCATCTCCATGAGTGGAGATACTTTTTAGCAAGAGTTTCTTCCATTCTGTGTAGTGTCTCATATTTCTGTTAGTGAAGTTTTCTGTTTCAATGGAATACTTATTATTATTCCCATGAATCTCATCTTTTCTAAGTTCATTAAAAGACAGTGTCAAAATCAGAATCACCAAGGTAGTCTTATTACTTACTTTGAGAAATTATGTGGGTTTGAAATTCATATTGCTAATTTAATACATTTTGAGTTAACCCATGTGGAAAATATAAAAGCAGTTTCTCAATTGTTTATTGTTCATTGGAAGATTGCGTATGGATAGCCACCTGCTCCTGGACCACGTGTTTAAAAGTATACTTTTTCTCTATTAAATTCTATAGTCAAGCTTGAAGTTATTATGCATGCAGCAGGATGAAGGCTCCTGTTTTCACATTCATTCTGTTAACCGTGTATCTTTCTATTGGAGAATTGAGTCTATTGATGTTGGGAGGTATTAATGACTGGTGATTGTTAGTTCGCATTATTTTGTCGTGGGTGTTATAAGTGTCTCTGTGCACTTTACTTCTTTTGTTTTTGTTGTACGGAATTGTTTATTTCTGTGCTTTCTAAGATGTAGTTAACCTCCTTAGGTTGGATTTTTTTTTCTTCTAGTATTTTCCGTAGGGCTAGATTTGTGAATGAGTGTTGTTAAATTTCTTTTTATGAAATATAATGTTTTCTCAATGTATGTTTATTGGGAGTTTTTCTGGGTATAGTAGTCTAGATTGGTATCTATGGTCTCTTAGATGCTGCAAGACATCCTTGAGAGCCTTTCTAGATTTTGGAGTCTCTGTTGAGAATTCAGGTATAATTCTGATTGGTCTGTCTTTGTAAGTTACTCTGTGTTTTACCCTTACAGCTTTTAATATTCTTCTCTTTGTTATGTACAGTTATTTATTTTTTTATTATTATGTGACTGGAAGAACTTTTATTCTGGTTGTTATGTAGAAGAATTTTAATCCATCAACATGGCTGCTCTCAAAAGGAACCTTCTAGGTATATGTGATCCTCCTGGAATATAAACATGCTCTGGATTAGAGTATGATCTGGCTGGGATACAGATATACCCTTTACTACACAAATTTAATATCAAACTTTGAAGTTAAGCTTAATTTGTTGGAGGAAGCAGTCATGTTTGAAAGTGACTTCTAATAGAGGGGCAGACAAAGTGATGAATCAGAGAAAGAGTTGACTTTTCCTCTGTGATATTTGTCAGATATCCTCTGTTTTCGGTGAAGTTGGTGGGCTTTCTCTTTCTCCGGGCGTATTGGATTTTTACTTCTAGCAACACTGAGCATTATATGTAAATACTGATTTTATTTCCTCAGATGAGAGTATGAGATGAGAGCCATTCCCAAGTTTGTATAGCTCTTTGAACTCTCACTGGGTTGTTCAATTCAGCTGTTCTGGCCTGAGCCCTTTTCTAAGATGACTGAGCCAAATTGGCTTCTTTTGGCTACGAACTGAATTGCTCTAACTGGCCTTAAACTAATTCTGGCACTATTTTATAATCTTCTTGCTCTTTTTCATTCTCTGGCTCATTCTGTCTTCACTTGTATCTAGCTTGTTCTCTCTGGAACCTATCTCTGTAAAATTGTTTCAGTAGGAAACTCTCTTTAAAACAAACAAACAAACAAACAAACAAACAAAACCTTTTTCTTCCCCTGTGCTACTCTTAAGGAGCCTCTCTGTCCTGTCTTGATCTAGTGTGTGTTGGGTATATTCTATCTCAGATTCATTCTCTCAAGTCTTTCTCTGATTAGTCACTTTGTCTGCCCCACAACTAGGACTCACTTTCAAAAATGGGTGCTTTCTTCTATAAACTAACTTTACCTTCATTGTTTGAGGTTAACAGTGTGTACTAAGGGTATGCCTGTATTTTAGCCAGATCACACTCTAATCCAGAGTGTGTCTGGATTCCAGCAGGATCACATAAACCAAAAAGGCCTTTTTATGCTATCCATTTCCAGTGCAACCATGTGGCTGGATTAAAATTCCTCTACCTTATATTCCCTTGATTTTGTTACAGTCATGCTTCTTGCAAATCCATTTACATTTTGGGATGAACATGCTGAATATCAGGAAATTTGCCAACAGTATAGTACATATTTACTAAACATATTATTGTGTACTTGTGATGATAAAACTGATATCCATGAAGCCAGGATGCACTGTTAGCCAATAATATTTTTTAAAATTAATTTTTTTTGTAATTTATTTCCTTTCCATCCAGATTGTAGCCCCCACCTTCTTCTCCTGGTCCCACCATCCATTTCCCCATCCCATTCTCCTCTGCTATTTTTCGGAAACGGGGAGCCCTCCTCCACTACCACCTGACCTCAGCCTATCATGTGTCATTAGGAATGTTTGCATCTGCAGTCTCTTCCTCTGTGGTCTGGCAATGTCCTGTGTCCCCTCACCAGGAAGAAAACAGAGTTCACATCAGAAACAACCCCTGCCCTCCTACTATAGAACCCACATGGAGACTGAGCTGCCTTTTTAATACATCTGAGCAGGTTCTAGGACCTCTTCATTGTCCCTCAACAGAAGAATGGGTACAGAAATTGTGGTAGATTTACACAATGGAATACTACGCGGATATTAAAAACAAGAAAATCATGAAAGATGTAGGCAAGTGGATAAAACTAGAAAAGATCATCCTTGGTGAGGTAACCCAGACAGAAAGACACGCATGGAATATACTCACTTATAAGGAGATATTTGCATTATAGTACAGGATAAACATAGTATAATCCACAGACCTAAAGAAGCTAAATAAGAAAGAAGATCATAGAAAGGATGTGGGATATTCATTCAGAAGCATCAATAGAATAGCCACCAGAAGAATTTGAAGAGAAGGAACAGGATGAGAGCCTACCACAGATATCCTAGAAAAGACTCCATCCAGCAGGGGATTGAAATAGATGCTAAGACCCATAGGCAAACTTTGGGTAGAGTTCAGAGACTTATAGGAATGTGTAGGGAAGTAGAAGGCGTGAGAGAGGACAAGAGTGCCATTTGAAGACCAGCAGATCCAACAAATCTGGTCCATCAGGGTCTGCAGAGACTAGCGCCAACCAAGGACCATGATAGTCAATTTTCATAAAGCATGAACACAGATGTTTCCCCATCAAGCATGTTTTCATCTCTGATACCAAATGAAATTATGTATTTATAATGGATATCTTCAAATTAAAATATATGTGATGCAAGGGTCCCTTCAATTCTCTCTCATCTCTGTTCTTCACTTATAGCAACTTACAGATTTAATATTATAGTACCTTGCAGGACACCACTTAGGACATTTTTAGTAGAGGAGTGAATGGAATTTTTGACACTGTGGTTGTCATTTGAGGGCCAATACAAGGATACGTTTTATATGCTTTTTTTTTAATTAGAAGGGATTATGTTCTTTGCATATAAGAAGTAATTAATCATTTCTTCTCTTAATTTATATCCATATTTGTACATAGTGCTGATTTTCCTTATTTTCTGATCCTAGCTGTTAAATGACTTCATCATCTGTCATCCATAATTTAAGAACTTTCTGATATTCCTTTGTATATAATAGTATAATTGTTACTTTTTTATATTAATTACAGTTTATTCACTTTGTATCCTACCTATAGCCCCCTCCTTCATTCTTTCCCAATTCCACCCTACCTCCCTCATCTCCTCCCATGCCCCTCTCCAATCCACAGAGAGAGGAGGTCCTCCTCCCCTTCCATCTGATCCTAGCTTATTAGCTCTCATCAGGACTGGCTCTGTAGCCTAGCATGGTTGCCCCCTCCCCCCCCAGGGAGAGGTGGTCAAAGAGCTAGCCATTGAGTTCATGTCAGAGAGAGCCACTGTTCACCTTACTAGGTAACCATTTGGAGACTGAGTTGCCATGGTCTACATCTGAGTGGGGGTTCTAGGTTATTCCAATGAATGATCCTTGGTTGGAGTATCAGTCTCATAAGACCCCTGTGCCCAGATATTTTAGTTCTGTTGTTCTCCTTGTGGACCTCCTGTCCTCTCCAGGTCTTAATATCTCCCCCTTCTTTCATAAGGTTTCCTACACTTTGCCTAATGTTTTGCTATGAGTAGCAGCATCTGCTTGAATACCCTGCTGGGTAGAGTCTTTCAGAGGCTCTCTGTGGTAGCCTCCTGTCTTGTTCCTTATTTTCACCTTCTCTCGATATCTATCCGCTTTTAAATGACTTCATCTCCCAATGGACATTTTAGTATCTCAGTATTTGCTTTGATACAGTGCCGGGTAGAGTCTTTCAGAGGCCCTCTGTGCTAGTCTCCTGTCCTGTTTCCTGTTTTCTCCTTCTTCCTGTTTTCTCCTTCTTCCCATTTGTCTTTCTCTCTAAGGATTGATCACCTTACCCACAGTCTTCCTTTTTGCTTAGCTTCTTTAGGTGTACAGATTTTTTTTTTAGATTTATCCTATATTATATGTCTAGTATCTACTTATAAGTGAGTATATACCCTGTGTGTCTTTATGCTTCTGGGCTACCTCACTCAGGATGATATTATCTAGTTCCCATCATTGCCTTTTGCAAAATGGATTCTCTTTTCATATTAGTTCCTTTTTTTAAGATTTTTATTTATTTATTATTACAATTTATTCACTTTGTATTCATGTGGTCACATTCCTCATTCCCTCCCAATCTCACCTGACCCTCTTCTTTTCCCCCTATGTTCCTCCCTTAGTCCACTGATAAGGGAGGTCCTCCTCCTCTTCTATTTGAACCTAGCCTATCAGATCTCATCAAGGCTGGCTGCATTTTGGCCTGGCAAGGCTGTCCCCCCTCCCAGAGGGAGGTTTTCATGAGCCTGCCACTGAGTTAATGTCAGAGACAACCCTTGCACCCTTTACTAGGGAACCCACTTGGAAAGTGAGCAGCCTATGGGCTCCCTCTGAGTAAGGAATCTAGGTCTTCTCCATGCAAGGTTTTTGGTTGGAATATCAGTCTCTGAACCCCCTTGCTCCAGCCCTGATCATTCTAGTTTCAATCTCCAGGTTACTAGGAAACACATAAAACAACTTTTCAGCAAAAAAAAATGTTTAATGATGACAATCTCAAATTATTTACAGAGTAGAGGATGAGTATATTTCTTTAAATTAAAATATTTCTAAAATATAAAAATAAACTGGAACTTTGCCTTAAAGAAAATATTATCAATAACGAACATTTAAAAATATTGTGATAAAAACAAAATATAAATCAAATATTTATAAACAACATAAATAAGATTATATATTAAATAAAAATATAAAATGATATGGAAAGTTAGTTCAGTTAAAGCATGCATCTTTTAAAATATTGATTATTTGTATCATTTGTTGTCATGTGACAAGGTATTTTCTGTATGTGAGATACTTATTTAATACAGTTCTTACTCATGTTTGTACAATGCATAAAAATGAGAACAGTGGAAAGATTGCAAATGTTAGAAATATATCAGCATTCATATGAATATTTGAAAAAATAAAACTACAGTTATGATGTGGTGGTTTGAGTAAGAATAATTCTTAAATGTTCATATACATGAATATTTGAACTTCAATTGGTAGAACTTTGGGGAATGATTAGGAGGTATAGACTTGTAGGAAGAGACAAGTCACTGAGAACAGACATTGAACAAAACAGAACAACAAGATCCAAAAAATAAAACAGAAACAAACAAACAGAAAAAACAACAACAACAAACAGCCTTTCCCATTTCTCTCCCTCTGCCCTGGGACTGTGGATCAAAAAATATGCTCTAAGGTGCAGTTCTAATGGCATTCTCTTGGTAATGGTTGTAGTGGATTTTAACCTTGAATGGTGAGCTGCAAGTTAAATACTTTTTTATGTTGTATTGATTATAATATTTTCTCATGGCCAAAGAAAAATAAGACAGACAAGAAATGTTTCTTTTCATCTGTTCTAATTCATCTGAATTCTAATGTGTTACTGGGAAAGATGTAATGATGTGTCTATAACAAGTGTTCCTTTTTAAAAATTTTTATTTAATTTTTCCCTTCTCTGTTGAAAATAGATTCTTCTTTCATTTAATACACCCAAACAATAGTTTTCTCTCTGTCTGCTCATCCCAGTCCATCCCACCTCCCTTCTCTCTCAGATCCACTCCTTTTCTGTTTGCTCTTCAGAAAGGAGCAGGTTTCCAAGAGATGATAGCCAAACTGAACAAAACAATATGCAATAAGATAAAGCAAAAGCCCTTACTGAATTCGGAAAAACAACTTAGTAGAAAAAAAAAGGGTCACAAGAAATGACAAAAGATTAAGAGATACACCTTATCCTACTGTTAGGAGTTCCATTAAAAAGAATAGCTGAGAGACACAGCCTATATCCAGAGGAGCTGGATATATCCATGCCAGCCTTGTCATCACTGCTTCAGTCCCTGTTAGCCCATGTACACTGCTTAGACACTTCAGTGGGCCACATTCTTCTGGTGCCCTCATCCTTTCTGACTCTTACACTCTTTCCTCCTCCTCTTCCAAGCCGTTCACTGGTCTCCGAGAGGATAGAGCTGATGCAAACTCTAATTTAGACTCTGCATAATGTCTGGCTGTAGGTCTCTGCACCTGCTCCCTTCTGCTACTGGAAAAAGCCTCTCTGATTGTGAATAGTAAAGCCATTGATCTATGAATATAGGAGAATATCATTAGAAATCCTATCTTCCTTCCTTCTTTTCTCTCTCTCTCTTTCTTTGTTTTCTTTCTTACCAGTCATGTGAAGCTCTATCTTAGGTGCCTAGGGTATCCATTCGCTAGTTCTTGGTCATACACACAGTACAGGGCCTGCCTCCTTCTAAAGTTAAACCGTATGCTTTTTGGCCTGGCAGTGGTGGCACATGCCTTTAATCCTTTAATCCCAGTACTCAAGAGGCAGAGGCAGACAGATATCAGAAGTTGAGGGTAGCCTTGTCTATGGAGTTAATTCCAGACAGCCAGGGTTGCAAAGCGTAACCCTGCCCCAAAACCCAAAAAACAAAGCAAAACAAAGTTTCTTTGTAAAAAGTAATATTTTAATGTTTTTGAAAGTTTTTGTTTATTAAAATTGTTATAATGATAAAAAAGCAAAATTAATAATTTGTGTGATAAGTACTATTTGTGAGAAACTTGCCTGAAAAAATAATATTAAATTATCTCATTGAAAACACTGGATGTATTTTTCAGTGATTAAAAATGCACACTGCTCTTCCAGAGGTCCAGAGTTTGTTTCCTAATACCCTTATTGGATACATCATAATTGCCTTATAATCCCAGTACAATGGTTCCAACAGCCCCTTCTGGACTCCAGTAACAGGTGCACTCAAATGTACATAAACCCACATACAGATACATTTGTATACACATGATTAATAGTAAAATAAAGCTCTAAAGTATTTTGGATTAAAATTATATAAATATATAATCAGATAGAGGTGAAAATAAATTTGATTTTAGTTAGATATTTAACTGGTAAACAGTTTAATTTCAGTGAAGCACAATTTTTCTTCATTCTAAAATATATTGTAATTTAAATATAATTAAACAAATAAGGAAATAATAATGAAGCAATGTTCAATTTTTAAAGCTAATAAGATTCAGGTGAATTGCCTGATTACAAAATCAAAGTTAACACAAAATTTAAAATACTGTACTTTAACATGCATTTGATGGTAGTTATTTATCAACAAAAATCTGATCAAAATGTAGAGTAGTTAAAGCTGATAGAGATAATTAGGCATGGAGAATTTAGTAATCAGCTTGTTGCTATTGAATAAATAAAGGATGTGAAGAATTTTTAATAAACCCCTTGGGAAAGGAGATTGCTCACTTTAAAATCAAATATAGCAGAACACCTTTTAAACTGTGCACTTTTATTTCAGAGCCAAAGAATCAGCAGATGTTAAATTGGCCACAGGAGGTTTATAGTAATGTTTCCTAACTGTGAAACAAATACACACAAAAAAGTTGACTACAGTAAAGGTATTAAATCAGAGTGGCAAAGTTTATAAAAAAATTCTAAAATTTATAGGAGTCATATTGTGCTGTTAACATTTAACCTCACTTTATGCAAATTTCTGTTAATGTCAGTGAGAACACAGCAAATTTTATGACTGATGTTTTAAAAACAAATATTATCTCTGACTCCTCTCAAAAAGGAGTAAACCTGTGGTCAATTTTTACATCTGTCTCTTGTGTTGTTTACGTGTAAGAATGATAAGCGTTCAACATGTGACCCTGGGTTTTAATAAACCACGAAAGTATTCAGCACTAATCCATCAACCACCAAAAGTAAGTGTCCATTAAGTTGTGTGTAGGACATAAACATGTACAAATTTTTCCCATCATTCACACAAACTACCTTATCTCTAAGAGAACGAGGCTGTCATGCAGAATACTAAATGAATGAAATAGCAAGTGATATGTCTGAGCATGAGAAGGGCTTACTTGTGATAGAAATAAAAAGGAAGTGTGATAGAAAAGAGGAAAAACTGAGGTGAAGTGTTATGCTTTTCAAGTGGCTACTTGGAGATTTTTAAAAATATATGATAGAGAAATAGAAATGAAATGCCAAAGAATGATCCAAATAATATTTATACAATCTAAGACTGAATATACATAAAACTGTTAATTAGAAAATTTTAAAATAAATCTTTAAATTAGATACATATGGGATAATTTCACTTTTCATAGTAGTTTCTGGATACTATGTTAATATAATAGTCAAAGAGCAGATTATCAGCAAACATTTGTTTCTGAAAGTTCTGGGTGTCCAAGATCAAGTTGCCCTCTTAATGGTGCAGGTTGAGAACTATTTGCCATCCACATAGTTTCATGGCAACTAAGAGTTAAACAGAACTCAGTTCCTGCCATGTTCTCATAAGAAATTTATTTTTCATGAGTGATTGTGTTCTCTGGCATATTCATCTCCCAGTTAACATTAGCTAGGGATAGGTTATCAATATAGGTACCTGAGCTTGGTACAAACATTCAAGCCAGACACATAAATGTCTTTTTTTTTTTTTTTTTTTTTTTTTTTTTTTTTTTTGTTTAGCAACACATTTAATAAATCTCATGCAAAACCTCCAAACTGAAAACTGAACAGTTTTGCTGATAGTCTTAAGGAAATGTAAATAAGTGGAAAACAAAACCATGTTCGTGGATTAAAAGATTGAATGCTGCTGGGAGAATTCTCTTCAAATTGTTCTAGACATTTAATGCAAATATAGCCATATTCAGAGTCACATGAATGTCTTATCTATAAAATAAAGTAACCAAAACCCAGAAAGCATAATTTTCAGCTCCACAGTCTACAATTTACAGTGACCAACCTCATACACAGGAAAATAAAAAGTGCACCACACACATGAGTGTGCATGCACACAAGCACACAGACACACACCTACGCACCACACATGCACACATGTATACACACACAGGCACACACACACACACACAATTACACAATTACACATACAACCATGCAAACCCATGCACACAGACGCACAGAAACATACACACACAAGGATATATAGAGTACTTGCTTCAGCAGGACCCTGAAAAAGGGAGTTCTTCACCATTGCCATCTGCCCACAGCTTCTTAAGTCTCATCAAGACTTTCTTGAGACAGCTAGTGGCCAGGAAGAACACTTTCATGTTGGTTCCAGCTCATGGGCCTCTCAGTCCTGATTCTGAGATGTATGTTGTCTTCAGCGATAGACCACCTTTCACCTCCTGGTGACAATGATGGGCACCAGCAACAGCCTGTATCCTTTGGAAGTCTCTTGAACAGAGCTGATCAACAACTCAAGAAAGGATTAGCAACTCCACTTCTTGTTTCTTTGTTTGATAAAGTCATCTTCGGCTCATGGAGGGAGCACTCTCATCTTAGATGAGAACATTCATTTAAACTCTATTTACATTTATGTGTAGACATACAAGTATTGTCGGTTTTGTATTTTAGGTAAATAGTTAATAGTGGCATTTATTATAACTTTTTAAAACATACTTTTGATTATTTTACTATCCTCAATCTTTTTCGTATGCTAATCCCTAATTAGAGCCTCCACTTCAGTTTTTAATACATTTCTCCCTCCCAACACTTGTGCTATGTTTCTGTTTGATTGTTTGTGGTTTTTTTGTTTGTTTTGTTTTGTTTTCCTTTTCTCTTGCTCCTCCTCACACTCCCTGAACCCAATATTGTCTTTTTGACTCTCCTGGTTTCTTCAGGAAGTCCAGGTGATATACTTATATGAAAATTAGAGCTAGAAGTCTCACACCTATTTAAAAATTAATGAAAAATAGAATCCTACAGTAAAATCTTATTAATTTTTATCCTAATTTTAATTTGTGAGGAGTCTCTAAGATTTTTTTCCGGAAGAAAAAAAAATTTCATGTATTATTACAATCTATCTAATAATTTCTATGAATCTTTTTGCCTATGTTATCTTTCCAAAATTTGTTTTCTGTTTTTCATAATTCATTCTTTAATAACCTTTTTTTCCCCTTGTATCATTTTTTTTATTTTTTATTTTTTATTTATTTTTATCAGTTACATTTTATTAATTCTGTATCCCAGCCGTGCCCCGAACCCTCATTCCCTCCCAGTCCCTTCCTCCCTCACTCATCACCACTGTGCCCCTTTCCAAGTCCACTGATAGGGGGGGACCTCCCCCCATTCATCTGATCCTGTTTTATCAGGTATCTTCATTGAGTTCCTGTTAGAAATAGTCCTTGTTCCCCTCACTTTGGGAAACCAATTGGTTACTGAGCTACCACAGGCTACATCTGAGCGGAGGTTCTAGGTTATATCCACACATGGTCCTTGGTTGAATGTCAGTCTCAGAAAAGACCCTGTGCCCAGATATATTTGGTCTTTGTGGAGCTCCTATCCTTTCCCCATCAGACTAACTCCCCTTCTTTCTTATGATTCCCTGTACTCTGCCAAAGGTTTGGTCATGAGTCTTTGCTTTGAAAACACTGCTAGTTAGAGGCTTTCAGATGCACTCAGTAGACCCCTGTCATGCATTCAATGCACATCCCATCTGTCTTTCTAAATGAGGATTGATCCTCTTACCGCATGTCTGCTCTCTTGATTATCTTTTTTAGGTGTATAGATTTCATTATGTTTATCATATCTTATAGGTCTATATAAGTGAGTATATACCGTGTTTGTCTTTCTAATAATTTCTATGAATCTTTTTGCCTATGTTATCTTTCCAGAATTTATTTTCTGTTTTTCATAATTCATTCTTTAATAACCTATTATTTTCTGTTTTTCATAATTCATAATTTAATAACCTATTATGGTTTTGTTTGCATTTTTATATAGTAAATTTGTACACTGAATTTTTCAAATATCTGAATAATATTTCATTTTTCTTCAGAAATGCTGATTTAAGTTTCTTGTCCATGTTTAATTAAGTTAATTTTGACAATGGGTTCTTTTTGTATTACTCAGATATTCCATAAATCAAGTGAGTATACAAGCATGCCCCTCCCCAAGTCCACTGATAGGGGAGGGACATGAGTGCAGAGGTGGGAGGGTGGGAGGGATTAGTAGGGGAAGAAGGAAGGAGCTACAGGGAGGGATACAAAGTGAATAAAGTGTAATTGATAATAAATATTGAAATGAACAGAAAATTTAAAAAGTGAGTATATACCATGAGTCTTTCTGCTGCTGGGATACCTCACTCAGGATGATCTTTTCTAGATCTTACCATTTACCTGCAAATTTCATGATTTCCTTGTTTTTAATTGCTGAACAGTATTCCATTGTGTAAAAGTACCACGATTTCTATATCAATTCCTCTGTTGAGGGACATTGGGTTGTTTCCAGCTTCTGGCTATTATGAATAAAGCTGCTACAAACATGGTTGACCAAATGTCCTTGTTGTATACTTGAGCATACCTAGGAATGGTATAGCTGGATCTTGAGGAAGCACTATTCTTAATTGTCTGAGAAAGCGCCAGATTGATTTCCAAAGTAGTTGTACAAATTTACATTCCCACCAGCAATGGAGGAGGGTTCCCCTTTTTCTACAACCTCTCCAGCATGTGTTGTCACTTGAGATTTTGATATTAGCCATTCTGCTGTGCGACAGGTGAATTTCCCTGACGGCTAAGGATGTTGAGCAGTTCTTTAGGTGTTTCTCTGACATTCTATATTACCAGAAGCAGAAAGACACACACAGTGTATACTCACTTATAAGTGGACACTAGATCTATATGATAGGACAAACATACTAAAATCTGTACACCTAAAGAAGCTAAACAAGAAGGACGTTCCAGGGTAAGATGATCAGTCCTCACTTAGAAAGACAAATGGGATGGACATTGGAAGAAGGAGAAAAGAAGAAACAGGACAGGAGCTTACCATAGAAGGCCTCTGAAAGACTTTGTCTAGCAGTATATCAAAGCAGATGCTGAGACTCATCACCAAACTTTGGGCAGAGTGCAGGGAATCATATGAAAGAAGGGGGAGTTAGTAAGACCTGGAGAGGACAGAAGCACCACAAGCACCAAATACATCTGGGTACAGGGGCATTTCTCAGACTGATAGTCCAACCAAGGACCATGCATGGATATAACCTAGAACCCCTGCTTGGACATAGCCTATGGCACGTCAGTATCAAAGTGCCCTCCCCAGTAAGGGGAACAGGGACTGTCTCTGACAGGAACTCAGCGGAGGCCTCTTTGACACCCCCCCAAAGGAGGAGCAGCCTTGCTAGGCCTCAGAGGAGGACACTGCAGCCAGTCCTGATGAAACTAGATAAGCTAGGGTCAGATGGAAGGGAAGGAGGACCTCCCCTATCAGTGGACTTAGAGAGGGGCAGGGAGGAGATGATTTCAGAGTTTGCCCCCCAAAAAACTTAGTTGCCAATTGCATGTGTTGAAGGATGTCTTGAAGGTGTTCCCATTTCATTTTCTCCTCAGTTTTGGTCATAAATCTAAGACTTTCACCTATTTTGAGTTGAATGAATCTAGTTTTCATATTAGTTATGACCTATTTCTTTCCTCACTTCCTTACTTTCAATAGGTGCATTTCTAAAATACAAGGTGGATGGAGAATACATTCTGAAAAATCGTAGATAAGGGGAAGAAAATAATGTTCTTTAAAGTATATGGGCTCATTGACATGAACATATTTCTAAATACACCTCTATGAAGGCTTGTAATGTCAAAAGGCGTAATAGCATGACTGTTGTATTAAAAGTTTAGTTTCCAGAATTTTTCTGGTTTGAATTTGTGCACATTTTTTAAAATTGTCATCTTAAACTAAGCTGAACATATATATGTAAAATATTACCTATGTATTATGTGTATATTTCAATATTTATGGTTAGAAAGAGTTCTCTGGTGTATTTTATAAAACATATATATATACATATTTAAAAATGTATATGCATGTAAAAGTGTTACAGCATGAAGGATATATGAAAGTGAGACATATCCTAATACAATCATTTTCTTCTACAGACCGTATATTGAAATTTTCATTCTTGTGAAGTTGAAGATAATGAGGACTTTTCATTGTCTTTCCCTGATCATCTGGACTTACATGTTCCGTGCGGTTGACAACAGCCCATTACAAGCAAAAGATAACAATCATTTAATGAGAAGGAGAGTGAATCTGACAAAAGAGGATGGTAAAATGCTCCATCGCACCAAGCGTGGCTGGATGTGGAACCAGTTCTTCCTGTTGGAAGAGTACACAGGCACAGACACTCAGTATGTAGGAAAGGTAAGAATTTTTATCTGGGTAATACAGCAGCTGAAAGTAATACCCATTATCTGTGATAACAATTCTACATCACTAACAATTTTCCTAAAATATTTGACTAGTTTTATTATTGGTAAGCTATTGGTATAAACTCTTCCAATGAGATATGTGTGAAATGTACCATTCACATACTTAGATAGAAAGGTTGGCTCACACTTTCTGTCCTAAAACTGGGGAAGCTGGGGCAAAAGAATCACAAATTGAATGCTAACTTACACAACTTCTTTGCTAGATCTTGTCTGAAATAAAAAAAAAAAAAGAAAAAGGAGCACCCAAAAAAAAAAAAAAAAAAAAAAGTCAAATGTGGTTTTGACCCACAGTTAATCATCTAGATATGCTTTAATTTGTGTATGTATATATACAAATCAAATTATCTCCAAAGATCAAAATCATAATAAAAGTACTTTGATGTGGCCCATGGTAGCTCAGTAACCAAGTAGTTTTCCAAAGTAAGGGGAACAAGGACTATTTCTAACAGGATCTCAAGGGCAGGCTCTTTGACCTCCACCCCCAGGGGAGGAGCAGTCCTGTTAGGCCACAGAGGAGGACTTTGCAGCCAGCCCTGAAGATACCTGATAAAACAGGGTCAAATGAAAGAGGAAGAGGTCCTCCCCTATCAGTGGACTTGGAAAGGGGCAGGGAGGAGACCAGGGAGGGAGTTGGGGAGGAGGAGGGAATGAGGGAGCGGGATACAGCTGGGACACAGAGTTAACAAATTGTAACTAAAAAGAAGAATAAAAATTAAAAAAAAAAGTACTTTGTGTCAATGTTAAAAAGAAAATGTAGTTATTATATACAATGAAATTTATTAGAAAGTAATAATGTATCTTAGTAACTAGTTCATTAGAGTTTATAATTAAAATGAAGTGTGTGAAAAATAAAGATCTTCTTAATGTCCTCCTTCTTAAACCAAGCAATCGGGGTTCTCTCATGAATGTAATATAGGTGAAGAATGGAGCAAGAACAGAAGGAGAAGAAAGACGATGGTATACTACAATGTCAGTTTCAGCATCCTTGAAAGCTGCTCCTTAGCATTTAAGCTCTATTTTGGGGTCCTAGATTTCAGTCTGATTTCCTGCATAACTCCTCTTTCTTTTACCTTTTAACCCCTTTTATTGTTTTAGCTCATGGTATTCTATAATTTTTGGTATAACAATCCTTAAAAACGTTTTATTACTTATTTATTTTCCCTGGCTAATCTCATCTGCAGTGTTTCATCCTCACGGCATTCTTCTCATCCCACTGATTCCTCCTAATTTAAACACAAAGCTCAGGTATGACAAGAGCCTGAAAGTAGCATCATAAATGATTTTTACTTTCTACAACACCCACATAACATAAATTTCCTTTTATTTTTTTCTCCTTATACAAGTATTTAACATTAAATGTATGAGAACTTCCTCACTGACAACAGCAAACAAACTGAATAGGGCCAAGATTAGAATAAAAGATATAACTTATGGCACCACAGCTATATCCACATCTCTCAAACCAGAAGGACATTTATTCTGAGAAATAGTAAAAAATCCTGTTCCATTTCATTTTGTGTGGGCCAATGTGCCTTTTCAAATACAGTCTCTGTTAACTGAAGCCTATTATTTCCTCATTTCTGAGAGCTCTGTTTTGTGGCTGCTTGGGTCATATGTACTTGCCCAGTCCAGTTCAATCACAGATCCTTTTCTGCCATCCTATTTCCTTTTAGATTAGTCATGTGCTATCCTCTCATATCTCTCATTTGACATCACTTTCACACTCTGGTTAATAGGTATCATCAGGACATTTCAAGTTCAGCAAGCAAACTTTTCTGTGTAAGGACTTAAAATTGCTTTGCCATTCTTTTTATTTTGGGGGGAGCAGGCAGCATAGAAAGGACACACAGTTGGATCTCAGGGTCTCTCTGACAAAAACCATTCACCCTTGTAGTTTTACAGAAGCAGGAAAATGTTCACAGAAAAGGAGACATTTGTAATCTGATGACTGTCAAAGCTCTTTTCATGTATTTCCTAAGCAATTCTTATTAATTAATTTCTAAATGACCCATTTTTCCAAATCATTCTAAAGAACAACTTGTCATTACCTGCATTAATTTTTCTTTCTTTTTATTTGCTTATTTATTTCCAAGAGAAGACTATAAGGCTACATGTAAAACTTCAGCAACCATATTTTTGTCTAGGGAAGATGCTCAATACAAAACTTTTCAGTTTTTTACTGGAAACAATGTGCGAATACAACAAATATGGAAATAATATAGACAACTTATATTCCTTTCTTAAAAAATGTGTTTTCTTTATGTTGTTATAGTTCTTCTGAAACTGACATTCAACCAAGGACCATGTATGGATATAACCTAGAATCTCTGCTAAGATGTAGCCTGTGCTAGCTCAGTAACCAATTGGTTTCCCAAAGTGAGGGGAACAAGGACTATTTCTAACAGGAACTCAATGAAGATACCTGATAAAACAGGATCAGATGAATGGGGGGAGGTCCCCCCCTATCAGTGGACTTGGAAAGGGGCACAGTAGTGATGAGGGAGGGAGGGACTGGGAGGGAACGAGGGTTCGGGGCATGGCTAGGATACAGAATTAATAAAATGTAACTGATAAAAAAAATTTAAAAAAAAAAACCAAAATGTAATCTTATTTTTAACAGACTAAACTTGTAGTTTT
Source organism: Rhombomys opimus (assembly GCA_010120015.1). NCBI lineage: Eukaryota > Metazoa > Chordata > Mammalia > Rodentia > Muridae > Rhombomys > Rhombomys opimus. Next base: position 2,536,170 of record REGO01000276.1, on the reverse strand, counting down.
TCATAACAATTTTACATTTATTGAATTCAAGCTTTTAAAACTATATTACTCCAACAATCTCTTGATCTACTTCAAATAATGCAGGCGATGAATGAAATGCTCATATTACTTTAGTGATTTAAATTAAAAAAATAAAAGGGGTGAGATGAAGAGAATGCAGACAGAAGTTAATTTCCAGAAGCAGCCATGTAGGTTTAGTTGTATACAGAGTGATTGGAGTAATATCTGGTTAGACCTAGGACAGTATTCATTACGGTTGTAGTCATGGTAAAACAGGGGTTTAAAAAATTCAGATAGTGCTAAGTTAAAAGAGTATGATCATACCGCCAAACCTGGTTGTTTATCTTCTTCTTCTTTCTGTTGTTGCTGTTTTTTTTTTTAATTTTTATCTTTTTAATTTTATAATAATTACACTTTATTTAGCTTCTATCCCAGCTATAGTCCCCTCCCTCATTCTCTCCTAATCCCACTCTCCCTTCCTCATCTCCTCCCTGTCCCTCTCCAAGTCCACTGATAGGGGAGGTCCTCCTCCCCTTCCATCTGACCCTAGCTAATCAGGTCTAATCAGGACTGGCTGCATTGTCCTCCTCTGAGGCCTAGCAAAGTTGTTACTTGTTGTTGCTATTACTGAGACAAGGTCTCGTTATTTAGCTCTGGTGAGACTGATTTGGAACTTGAACTTACTGTGTAGAATGAGCCAACCTCTAGCTCACAGGTCCTTCCTCCTCTGCCTCTTGCATACTGTGATTAATGCTGTGGCACCACACTGAGCAGAAGTTTTGGTTCTTTCAGTTTTTAAATCTTGTCCTTATCAGCTAATGCTATGTTTTCAATGTTTCATAAAATTACAATTTTCAGATTAGACATGACACTACATATAAAATGTTTAGATTGTCTCTGCTGTTCCTCACACACTTGTTTCTGTGATGAAACTTTGTACTTGGTGTGAAGATCTTAATAGCAGATATTATTTTTATGTTAAGAGTAATTCTCAATATTAAGCATCAGCAAGTTCCATATTCTAGGTACCTATCAATCAACTATATTTCAAAACGTGTAACAGTTCTACCCATGTAGGAAATTAATGTTATTTATAGTAGGTATTTATTTATTTACACGATTGTGACTATATTTTGGAATAAATTTCAGTACTAGATATTATTGTTAATTAATGCTAAAAAATCTTCTGAATAAAATGAACAAAATGCTGATAAATCCTAGAAAGAGGAGTAAGTAAATGAACTCATCATATGTTAAAGAATGTCTGTGACTACAATAAACTAAATGCTATTTTCATATCCAGAATATGACAATGACCTGACAAGTGTTATTCCATGGTAAAAAGACATAAAACTGAGTGTTTAATTAATGGTACATTGTCTGATTTGACACTCGAGCTCTTCTTTCAGTTAATAATGCACGTTGTTTGTTTAAGGGCTTAGTACTCTCTATTTTTAAAGAGCAAAGATATTTGTCCAGATAGCCAAAAATATTTGATTTTCTCCTGTGCAAATATTTTGTAATCTGCACAGAAGAAAACACATTGACCTGTACTAAGCATCACAGGTTTGTGTTGGTGGTGTCCATGGAAACGGACCCAAGTAAAGAATACAAAAATTCTCACTATGTTTTGCACTGAGCTCATTAGATAACTGGAGTCACAGCAGATATTCAATAGCTATGTACATAGTAGCATATATGTACATGATAGCACTAAATGCTAAGTCAAGTTCACAGCTAACATTTCCGAGGATGTAATTATAATATATTCTTACTGTCAGAAATAGACATTAAAAAGCAGAGGCACAGATATATATTCAAGATTAATAAATGTAAGTTGACCAAGTTAGACAAAGATGAAGCACTCTTTCTTTTTACAGTAGCAGTGAATTAATGATTCCTCAATATATATACAACACTTGTATTTCTTTAAAAATAATATTCTCACATGGCTTTTGTTATTTTTATCCTATGAAAATAATAAAGTGACTTTAACAAATATTTCATATATTCCTAATATAATTGTGTGTCATACATGTTTGGAAGTACATAATAATCTCTGAGTAACAGAATATTATATACTACCAAATTCTAATAATAGTTCAAGCTCTATTTACAAGCTCTATGTATTTTCTCCTCTTTAGCTGTTTGATATTTTTATTTGTGTTCATAGCTGTGATTAAACAATATTTATGATTAATATTTTTTTAAATAACAAAGTTAGGTTGTGAACCCAAGTTGTGCACATATTTACGTAACACTCTACAACCTTTCCCCAAAATATAAATGTACAGCTGGCCTCAAAATGTTATCTCTTTATCACATACTATTTACCAAACATATTGCTAGCATTCCATCCACAGGGGGTCCAGTCTCAAACATCCTTCATCCAGAAGGATCCTACATGAGTCAATTTGCTTCATCCTAATTTACTCATATATCTCTGGTGATGATTCTTGTGTGATTTATTCTGGTTATAATTTAGTAGTTAGTCTTTTCAATATAACTCTTTCGAAAATGTTTACACAATGGTTAAGTAAGTAGATCAAAGTTTGTTTTTTTATTTTTAACTTTAAATGTGTTTTATTTAGAAAATATAGGTAGATAATATGTCTAGTAATTTTCCACAAGTCACACAGAGTTTTATGTTTCAGAAAACCAACAAATTATTGAAATTATTGAAGAAAGAACTAAGGGATAGAAAAAAGAAAGAAAGAAAGAGAGAGAGAGAGAGAGAAAGGAAGGAAGGAAGAAAGAAAGAGAGAGAGAGAGAGAAAGGAAGGAAGGAAGGAAGAAAGAAAGAAAGAAAGAAAGAAAGAAAGAAAGAAAGAAAGAAAGAAAGAAAGAAAAAGAAAGCGAGGTGATTTTGAATCCAGCATATAGCTTTGATGATGCGGTCATATTGACCAAGTTTTCTAAGCTTGATTTTATTAACAAATCCGTGTGGTTTGGCATGTGAGTGTGTGTGTGTTTTGTGTGTGATATAACATGCTTATGATATTATATTCTAATCCTCATACGAGTACACACATGAGATGGACAAAACAATACTGTTATAATTTCATTAATAAATGCTTCATCTCATTAATAAATCAATGTGTGTGTCATTGTGTGTGTGTGTGTGTGTGTGTGTGTGTGTGTGTGTGTGTATTGGCAGTGTAAACATATTAGGTAGATGCACAAGTGCACATAAGGGGCTGGTGACCAGAGGCAGACAGTGAATGTCTTTATTGCTCTCCATTTTATTTTTTGACAGTCAGATACTCACTGAACCTGAATTATTCTCTTACTGTTAATGTATTGAGGTTGCCCATGCATCTTCAGGGCATCTTCTTTCTTGGTCTCCCAGGTTCTAAGATTATAGGCATATAAGAGGTGTCTGACCTTTTACAAGGGTGTTAGGTATCTGAACATGGGTCCTCATGTTTTTGTGGTAATACCTTTCCCTGACTGAGCCATCCTCAACTCTAGCTTCTTGCTATTTTAATTGATCTGTCCACCTAAATAATCTAAGCAAGGAGGAGGACCTTGGGTAAGATGATCAATCCTCATGCAGAAGGAATAAGGGATGGACATCAAAAGAGGAAGAAAATGGGCAACAGGAGAAAAGCCCACCTCGCAGAGCCTCTGAAAGATTGTATCCAGCAAGGTATCAAAGGAATGCTGAGACTCATAACCAAACTGTAAGCAGAGTGCAGGGAATCTTATGAAGGAAGGAGGAGACAGGACAACCTGGAGGGTACAGGAGCTCCACAAGGAGAGCAACAGATCAAAATATTCTGGGCCCATGGATCTTTTCTGAGACTGATACTCCAACCAAGGGCCATACATGGAGATAACCTAGAACCTCTAGAACCCCTGCACAGATGTAGCTCATGGCAGCTCAGTCTCCAAGTGAGGAACATCCTAATTATGGTAACAGGAACTGTCTCTGACATGAATTCAGTGGCTGGCTCTTTGATCACCTCCCCCTGATTGGGGAGCAGCTTTACCAGGACACACAGAGGAAGACAATGCAGCCAGTCTAGATGAGACACTGATAGGTTATGGTCAGAGGAATGCGGAGGAATGGGAGGAGACAAGGGAGGGAGGGTGGAATTGGGAGGGAGTAAGGGAGGGGGCAACAGCAAGGATACAAAGTGAATAAACTGTAATTTATAAAAATATATAAATAAAAATAGCAAAAAATAGATTTTTATAGAGAAATATTTTTTTTCATTTTTATAGTTTCACATATTTAATCTGTTTATACTGGTTTATGCAGTTTTGAAGTCTGGAAATCTTTGATATTAGCTTGGTATAATTTGGGGGGCAGGGTTGAGACAGAGTTTCTCTGTGTAGCCTTGACTGTTCTGGACCCACTTTGTAGACCAGGCTGGTCTCAAACTCACAGAGATCTACCTGCATCTGCCACTCCTAGTGCTGGGCTTACAGATATTTGCCACCACACATGGCTACTCAGTATAATTTTATTCATACATTCACAAATTATTTTTGTTTTTTTCAATTTGAAATTACCTTTATTTCTTTTTCAGTTTAAATAATCTTTCGACATAGTTTGGCCTTACAGTTTAATTTTCTTATTAGATCTTTAAATCTTCAATGCTTATTATTGCTGATTATATGCTAGTAATAAGTCAGTTATGATTCTTATAGATGCTGTTCATACTTACCTGTATGCTCACACGTGTTCCCTGTAGGTACGTATCATTTTCAACAGGCTTAGTTTGATCTGCAGATTGATTTTGTGTTTATTCTTCTTGGAACCCAATGGCCTGTGAATAGTATGGTAATTGTTGGGAGCGAAAAGTGATGTCCATGGAGAAATTACACGTGCATTATCTTACCGAAATTTATTTTCTTGCAAATTAGTGTTGGACAACACAGTGATTTTTTAAAATGATGTTCTATGACGAGGAATTAGCAGTATAAATATGCTTCAGAGAAAATCAACAAAAAGTATTCTAATATATTTCTAGAAAATTTTCCTTTCTTATAACAAAATAGTAAGCAAGAAACAAATAGTAAGCACAAAGTAGCTACATTATAGCTAATGTAGTTAGTTCAATCATGCAGAAAAGTTTTATTGAAGACATTCATATAAATTACTTTATATATAAAAAATAAATTCTTTTATATTTTTTCAATTCTTCATATCTTTGATAAAGTATCCTAAGAACAATAAAATCTAAGTTTTAAGCCCATCTTATAGATTTCTTTTTAAGATTATTAGGCAGAGGCATAATGTATTATATTATATTTAGTATGAGGAGTATCAAATAATATAGTATGTCATATGATATTAGAAAAAAATATGATCTAGGTAAAAGTAAATATAGATAGAGATAGATAGATAGATAGATAGATAGATAGATAGATAGATAGATAGATTCAATTTTTCTTTATAATTACTAGTGTTTCTGGCGAATGCTGTTTTCTTTTTCCTATCTTCAGTTTTTGAAATAAGCTAGTATTTTACCAGTACTTGTTTAAGTTAAGCAAACAGTACCAATCGTCCTTACTCATTTTGTATAACATTTAATCAGGAGAGTCATATGCATTTGGAAATATAAAACACCAAATAAAAATTATAAATTGATTCACTTCATTCTATCCCTCTTTAAAAAAAAGGAAATAATTTCAGGGTTTCTGTCCACATTCACAGGTCTTACAGTGTCATGCATGCTGTACAAATGCACTCAGTAGCATTTTTATTTTTACATGGAGTAAACACTGACTCACCATCTGTACTCTTTTCATCTGTGCTTGCTGTGTTGTCGAATATGTCCTCCTACATGTGGAAAAAAATAAAAATGCGGATCACTGGTGACACAAAAGTATCAAAATGGTTTCAATAATCAGTAGTTATATGAGTAAAGTCAATAACTGTGGAAAATGAAGAGGCAGACATCCTTCCAAAGCACTGAGATGTTTGCCTGCATCTTTGCAAAGCAGCAGGAGGAGTGGGAGCAGCCAATATGATGGAGGCTTGTCTGTTTTTTTAGAAGTGAAAGCTCAGAGATGGATCCACTAAAAATGGAACTTTGCTAACATTCAGTTATGTACTTACTAAGATGACAGAATGACAGAGAAAACGCTTTGAGTTGCAGTGTGTAAAATATTCAGTTAAATCTCACCATAACTCATTGGACATTTGAATAAACCGGAGGAAGAGGACGAGATAGGAGGATAATGACTTTAAGGATGGCTGGACTAAACTTTAGAAATAAAACAAATTATCAAAAACCAAAAAAGCATAATAATAATAATAATAATAATAATAATAATAATAATGATGATGATGATAAAAAGCTACAGCACATGGTGGCACATCCCTCTAACTTGATCATTTAGGAAAATGAAACACAAATATGTGAATTCCCTTCCAAACTGGGATTGTAAAGTTAGCTCTTTAGTAATTTTGCTATGAGATCTTATTTCAGAATTACAAAGGATACAAAACCCTGAAGCATATTGTCACAAATACTACATTCTGTTTGTATTTGAGCTAATTGTTTTAATTTTTATTTTTTATATTAATTACAGCTTATTCAGTTTGTATCCCAGCTCTAGCCCCCTCCCACATTCTCTCCCAATCCCACCCCACCTCCCTCATCTCCTCTCATGCCCCTCTCCAAGTCCACTGAGGTCATTTTTAAAAGGTAGAAAATTATTAAAAACACAAATTGAAACCCTCATATTCGTTCTCTTATTAAAGCCAAAGCTGAAACAACAACAGACAATGAAAGCAAATCTATCCTGTAAAATACTCATCAACACATGCCCTCGTGGAAACAGTCTTGAAGGAGTGCAGTTCCCTCTTTTTGAAATCATTTGAAAAACCTTACAATTGGAAGGTCTAAAAATTAATGAGCAATGTTCTATAAGTAATTGCTTGTGATTAAATCCATGGTCAGCCGTGCATCAGTGGTTAATCTGGCTCATCCTTCTATACAGAATATTTTCAATAAAAGGCTGTAATATAAAATATGAATCAAAAATAGAACATATAAAAGACAAGCTACTAAAGATAATAATGCGATTTTGAACTTAAAGGCCTACACAGTACTTTGAGGGCTAAACAGGATATTAGATCAGGTTTCCAATTATACACTTTACTGAAGTTCTGCATATAAAGGGTAGACGTGATCAATTCAAAGTCCCTGAAGCCTGAAAATAAGCATATTGTTAAGGCAGAAAATAAGCCTTAGTGATCAATTTTAAAAGACTTCTAATAATCAGTGTTCAACTATTACCTTAAAATTACACAAAAATCTCAGTTTTCCGTTACTTGATGTTAAAATTAAGATTTCCATTCTACCTGCATTTAGTTGCTGTTGTCCCCATCTTTCAAATAAAGTGGAGCAGCATCAGACTATTTTCAATGTTTGGCCATATCTAATGAGTCCCGAGAAGTATTATTTTACTGTCATTCCAAATGAATACTAAACAGCATCCAATAATACAGTGTACTAAAAAAGAGTTAACAGATACTTCTGTTGAAAGTCGTTGCCATGCAACTGAGAAAATATACTCTTGATTCCAGAGAATCTTTGAACAATAACAATAACAACAACAACAACAAGCAGCTTTAATCACTTGTGTTCCCAATAGTAGAAAACCAGAGATAGGTGTGTTCCTCGGGACAAGCATCAGTCATCTGAGCCTTAATTAGTTACTTCCAGGCAACTAAGAAACAATACAAAACAACATGGAGAGAAATTGAAGAGCAATATCAGGTTGACTTCCAGTGTACCTATATATACACACAGAGAGACAAACAGAGAGAAACACAAACACACAAAATAGTACACTCAAAACACACTCAACATACACACACACACACACACACACACACACACACACAAATACATGAAAATTCCAAGGAAATATATTTATTTTTGATGTTTCTTTTAGTTTATTTCTTTGTTTCACTTTTGTAGAAGGCTTCCATATTTATGTACTTTATTTAAGGTTCTTAAGGGACTTTACCTCCATTCCAACACTCCCTTCCCTCCCCCCACAACCTTAGGTGGGAGGTAAATAGTTCTATTTTAGTTCTATTTTAGTTCTATTTTAGATACTTCTTGCTGATCAAGATCGATGGGCCCAGACTCAGTTATCAGGTTACCAGCAGTCTGGTCCAAAGGTCAACACAAAACAGTGAAAGTCAAAAGTGGATCAAAGACCTAAACATAAAACTAGACACACTATATCTGTTGGAAGAAAAAATGGGGAAGATCTTTGACCTCATTGGAAAAGTTGATAACTTCCTGAACAGAACAACAACAGCACAGGCTCTAAGATCAACAATCAGTAAATGGGACCTCAAGTAACTGAAAAGCTTCTGTAAAGCAAAGGACACTGTCATCAGAACAAAACGACAGCCTGCAGACTGGAAAAGGATCTTCACCAACCTTACATCTGACAGAGGGCTAATATCCAGAATATAGAAAGAACTGAAGAAGATAAACAGCAACAAATAAAGTAACCCAATCAAAAAAAAAAAAAAAAAAAAAAAAAGGTATACAGAGCTAAACAAAGAATTCCCAACAGTGGAATACTGAATGGCAAAGAAACACTTAAAGAAATGCTTAATGTCCTTAGTCATTCTGGAAACGCAAATCAAAATGACCTTGATATTCCACCTCATACCCATCATACCATCAAACTCAAAGGATGACGCATAGAGGAGAGTTTGTGGAGCAAGGGGAACCCTCCCCCATTGCTGGTGGGATTACAATCTTGTACAACCTCTTTGGAAATCAATCTAGTGCTTTCTCAGAAAATTAGGAATAGTTCTTCCTCAAGATCCAGCTATACTGAGGCATATTCTTAAAAGTTGTCCCACCATTCAATAAAGACATTTTCTTAACTATGTTCATAGTAGCTTGATAGCCAGAATCTGGAAACAGCAAAGACGTCCCTCAACCAAGGAATGGATACAGAAATTGTGGTACATTTACACAATGGAATATTATACCGCTATCATAAACAAGCCAAATTGTGTTAACTGGAAAAGATCATCCTGAATGAGGTAACCCAGAGCAGAAAAGCACATATTGTATATACTCACTTATAAGTGGATTTAGCCATATAATATAGGATAAACATACTGAAATCTACAGACCTGAAGAAACTAAACAATAAGGAAGATGTTTAATCCTATGGAAGATGTTTAATCCTCATTCAGAAGGGCAAAAAGGATAGACATCAGAAGTAGGAGAAAGCAAGGAACAGGACAGGAGCCTTCAACACAGCACCTCTGGAAGATTCTACCTACGAGGGTATCAAAGGAGATAGTGAGACTCATAGCCAAACTTTGCGCAGAGTGCTGGAAACATGGAAGAATATGGAGATAGAAATAACTGGAGGGGACAGGAACTACACAAGAACAACAGAGCCTAAAACCTAGGCCCAAGGGAACCTGCAGAGACAGATACTCCAACCAAGGACCATGCATGGATAGGACTTAGACCTCCTGCTCAGAGCAAACACACAGGCTTCTTAGCTTACAGGGGGGTTCCTTAGTAAGGGGTTCATGGGCTGTCTCTGACATGAATCAGTGGTTGGCTCTTTGATCACCTCCCCTGGAGGGGGGTAGCTTTGCCAAGCTGCAGAGGAAGGTGATGCAGACAGGTGATGAGACCTGATGGGCTATAGTGTCAGATAGAAGAGTAGGAGATCCTCCCCTATCAGGGGACTAGGAAAAGGAAATAGGGTTAGAAGAGGGAGTGTGGGTGAGACTAGGAGGAGACAAGGGAGGAGGTTTCAGTGGGGATATAATTGAATAATTTATAATAAATAAAATAAAATAAATCACAAAATAAAAATAAGTTTTAGTGGATTTCCTGGAGATGTTCTTTAGAACATTTCTCTCTGAAAAATCAACTGTGGAAGCACTAAGATCAGCACAGAGATGTAGATCCAAAAAGCAATGTCTCACACTCCCTGGGCTTCTATATATACCCTTTCTTCAAAGGCCACGCAAGGTTGTTCTCAGTTTTCCAAGACATGTGAGGGGTCATAGAAAACATGTGCACTCTCACAAGCCAACCTGGGCAAAACATGATGTGTCCACTATGCAGCGAAACATCACATGACAAAATTCAATCTTCAAGGAAACCAGAAATTTCCACTTCACTTGATCTTGCCTTACTGGTTGATATCACTAAATTCTTGGGCTTTAACGTCCATTAGTTTTCTCAGCAAACATCATATCTGGAGTTGTCTGCTTGATTCTCAACAGCTCCTGGTGACCTGGGTTTTTCCTTCCCCTTCTCTGATTAGCTACTTGATTTAATGGCTTCTGCAGAAGCCATTAGGGCTGTGCTTTTCTTCTAAAGGCCCTTAATGAAAAACTGTTTGAGCATCAGTGTCTTTCTTATTTTTCTTTATTATTATTATTTATTACAATTTATTTACTTTGCATCCTGGCTATAGCTCCCTTCCTCGTCTCCTCCAGATCCCACTCTACCTTTCGCCCCCCCCCCTTTATATCCTTCCCTAGTCCACTGATAGAGGAGCTCCCTTTCCCCTACTATCTAACCCTAGTCTTTCCTTTTTAGAAAACTATGAAGAGGCTTTCACTATTATTCACAGTACACCATGTTTACAATAAATTCCCACACAGGCATGGTTCATTCATATGGTTCATTCTGTTTTATGATGGTAAATTATTGCTGATATTAAAAGGGTCATCGAGCAGTGTTGCAAATGTGCCTTTCTCATTTTCTAACCAGCCGTGGTAGTTTTCTCTGTGTGCTCCCACTGTATATTTTATAGTACAATAGTTTTTATCTTATCACCATACATAGTTTAAATAGTTTGAATATGTATGTGTGTAGATTCATGAATACATGCCTCTCATACCTCTCCATGTCTGTGTATTTCTGTCTCTTGTCTGTCTTCTGTCTCTCTCTTTGTTTATGTGTGGTTATGTGTCTGCATATTTAATATATATAATGGTATTTTTACTAAGGCTATGAAAAGAAAAAAAATATCTCCCTAGGTTTTTCAAAACCCATGCACAGTGAAGACACACATGCACACATACCAAAAAAAATTGGGTGATAAAGACAGCAAGGTGTTATATCAATAAAAACAGTATGCAATATAAAGAAATAAACTCTAGTTGTAAATATCCTGAAATAAATCCCATTGCAAAACAGATACTTCCCCTAAGAGGTTTTATTTAACTGCATCCATAATGTCACATGCCAGTGATTCACTATAAACATCTCCCTTTGGCTGTGAATCTTACGTTTAATGAATTTTATGCAATGAGAGCACAATGAATATTACTACTTAAAGCTAGCTTTACTTAACATGTATTTCTCTAAAGCTGAATTGAAATAGTGGGAGTGGAAATACATTGCTATAGATAGCATGCTTTATAGTGTAAAAATTGCTTTTTGAAAATGTGTTCAAGGCTGCAACCTTTGTCTGTATCCTATGAGATATAATAAGAGCAATAAGTGAATCCTAATTTTCTCTCTTGTCATTTCACACCTGGTAATGCATGCTTCGTCTTGACCATGTTCACAGAGAATAATGCTTGAATCAAAAAGAACACATATTCTTTTCTGACTTTCTGGTCAAGGATAGAAATAGATGCTCCTATTTTAGCTTTGCATAAGGCAAGAAGGAGGTTGAAAGGAGCAGAGTTTGCATTTATGAACTCTGAAGGATAAAAGGTAGCTGAAATGTGTGTGTTGTGATAAGAGTGGCCTCTTCTGTGTCAGGAGCTTTCCCCTGCTTCTGTTGCTAGCATTCTTTCCCCTTTTATGGCTCAAAAGGGTTAGAGGAAATGAAAGTTTCTGTTGGCATTCAATTTGAATTACATGTGAACATCCACTACCATGCTTACTGAATTCTTTTGCAGGCGTTTCAGCTACTGCAGAGCTTGCAAGTAAAACAAGAGGAACACTCTATCTTCTTTACATTTATATAGCTGTACAAGACAAGGTCAATTTTGAAAAATGTGGGTTTTTTTCATATAAATAACGTGTAACCTAGGTATACTTGCCAAAATTTAACTGAAGAAATGAAATGAAGGTTATGACTCTCAATGTATATGTCTCATGGATAGCTTAAGAGCTTTTCATAACCACTGCATCACTTCTATGTTTGCTTCGGGCTAACAAACCTGAAAAAAGTACCATAACTTGAAGAATGCAAATCTCTCAGAACTAAGTAAGATCTGGCAGAAATATACAACAGATGGAATGACACGTATATCATGTGTGAATGCGCAGATGCAGTAAAGTGAGTTTAATGCACCTTTTAGGCTGTTACTAGACAACCAGTCAAAAAGTTTACTAGGTTATTTGTGTTATGCAACCATACGCTTTTTCAGAATTTAATTTTAGCTATAGAGGAAAGAATTTTTAAAATAAAAAATACCATATACTATACATGCTTATATTAAGAAAATTGAACAATATTTAATTTGGTGACATTTTCATATAAATAAAATAAACATTCACATTCTTCAAATTATTGTAGTTTTAACATTTCTAGTACATACCACTTTTATTATAAAAATAAATAAAAATAAAATATATCTGGGAAAATTATACACACTTGAAATTTCTTCTGTGTTGTAGTTTTAAACAGCATAATTTGAATATATAGCCAATTAATGAAATTAAGGAAAATAAAAACTGGTAAACTCTATTTATTTTAAAACTGTTGAAGAAATCCCAGCATCAGTTTCTTTCTGTGCTTTACAAGTTAAAGACTTGTTTCAAGTTTCAAGTTAAAGACTTGAAACAGTTCATAGAAACACCTAGAAATGGATGTACAAGAACTTACATTATACATAAAATATTATAAAGAATGATTAAACAAATGACATCTGAAGAGGAATTTAATTCAGAACAAGGCTTCCCTGCAAAAGATCACATCCAAAGACTTTCTATGTCTGTGTGATCCAGCTGGAATATACACATACACTTTTAATCCAGGAGACAGAAGAGAGTAGATTTGAGTTCAAGGCCAGCCTGGTATAGAACAAGTTTAAGGAGGAATGGATACAGAAATTGTGGTATTTTTACACACAGCGGAATACTACTCAGCAATCAAAAACGAGGAAATCATGAATTTTGCAGGCAAATGGTGGGATCTAGAAAAGATCATTCTGAGTGAGGTATGCCAGAAGGAGAAAGACACACATGGTATATACTCACTAATATAGTCCTATAAGATATGATAAACATAATGAAATCTATACACCTAAAGAAGATAAAGAAGAAAGAGGACTCGAGGTAAGATGATCAATCCTCACTTAGAAAGACAAATGGGAGGAGCATTGCACTTAGGAGAAAACAAGTAACAGGACAGGAGCCTACCTCAGAGGGCCCCTGAAAGATTCTACCTAGCAGTGTATCAAAGCAGATACTAAGACTCATAACCAAACCTTTGGCAGAGTACAGGGAATTATATGGAAGAAGGGGGTGTTTGTATGACATGGAAAGGATAGGAGCTCCACAAGGACCAAATATATCTGGGCACAGGGGTCTTTTCTGAGACTGACACTCCACCAAGGACCACGTATAGAATGGATATAACCTAGAACCTCTGCTCCGATGAAGCCCTTGGTAGCTCAGTAACCAATTGGTTTCCCATAGTAAGGGGAACAGAAACTATTTCTGACAGGAACTCAATGGCAGGCTCTTTAGCCTCCCCACCCCCATAGGCCACAGAGGAGGACTTTGCAGCCAGTCCTGAAGATACCTGATAAAACATGGTCAGATGAAAGGGGAGGAGGTTCTCTTCAATCAGTGGACTTGGAAAGGGGCAAGAAGGAGATGAGGGAGGGAGGGAAGCTGGGGAGGGTATGAAGGAATGGGATACAGATGGTATACAGAGTTAATTAAATGTAACTAATAATAAAAAAATAAAATAAAAAATAAAAAAATTTAGGTCCAGGGATTGTGGTACATGCCTTTAAACCCTAACAATGAAGGTAAACTTAGTTTGTTGAAGGAAATACCCACATTTGAAAATGAAGTTTGATTGAGTGACAGAAAAAGTGATGGATAAGAGTTAGAATTGACAGAATTGGATAAGCCCAACTGTCACAGGAACAGAGAAGAAAGGGAAGCTATTTAAGGAAACAACAGAGAGAATCAAAGAGAGAGGAGGCACTTTTAACAAGGGATTTTTAGAGAAAGAAGTTCATCAAGCAACACACAGGTGAAGACACAATGAGCCACAGAATGAGAAGTAGCCAGAAGAATAGAAAAGATTGCTGGAGTTAGTTTGAGACCAAGCAGAGCAATTCGGAGACAAGAGAAAAGCCAGATTGAGTAAGTTATCTGGGAGAGAAGTTTGAGCCAAAACAGCTGAATTCAACAAATCAGGTATAAGCTCAGAAAGAACAAAAGAAAGCATGAGCTTAAGCAGTCAGTCTCAGAAGTAGAAAACATTCTAGGCCTAGGTTATACTGCAAGAAGTTTAGAAGCTTTCAGGTCTAGTCAGATGTAGGCAGTAAGCCTCTGAGACAACAATTAGAACTGGAAAATCAAAGTTTCTTTTACAGACATCTAACCACACAAACGACGAATAATTATTCACTGCAAAAAATTTACTGAATTCTGAGTGTTATGAGAAAATGTCAGAAATCATTTTGTTAAAAAATGAAATGAATAAAAATGAGGGATAATATAATCGTTTTTGACTAAAATACAATTGAATAATTCCTTACTTGAGTCTTTTTGGTATATTGCAATATGTCTCTGAGATCAGTGCAGGAAATTAGTTTGAATCATATGCATTTTGCTTTATATATTTAAACCTTTGTCCTTTCTGTTAGTGTGGTGTTATAATAAATGAAAAACAATTAAATAATTCAAAAATCAGAGAAGAATCTTAATTCTCTACTCTGTCTTGTATAGGACACGGTATATACTCACTCGTAAAGACATGTAATATAGGATAAACCTACTAAAGTCTGTACATCTAAAGAAACTATTCAAGAGAGAGGACCCTGAATAAAATGCTCAATTCTCATCCAGAAAGGCAAAGAGGATTGACATCAGAAGAAGAAGAAAACAGTAAACAAGCTAGAAACCCGCCATGGAGGACCTCTGAAAGGCTCTGCCCTGCAGTCTATCAAAGCAGATGCCAACTGTTAAGCAATGTGCATGGAATCATACGTAAGAAGTGGGAAATAGTAAGATCTGGAACTCCACAAGGAGAGCAACAGAACCAGAAATTTGAACACAGGGGTCTTCCCAGAGACTCATAATCCAACCAAGTACCATGCATGCAGATAACCTAGAACCCCTGCACATATGTAGCCCATGGCAGTTTAGTGTCCAAGAGGGTTCCATAGTAATGGGAAGAGGGACTGCCTCTGACATAATCTCATTGGTCTGCTCTTGGATCACCTCCCCCTGAGGAAGGAGCAGCCTTACCAGGCCACAGAAGATGACAATGCAGCCACTCAGATTATGTGCAGAGAATAAGAGACTTTGGAGCTAAATGAGTTCTAAATGAGATGTGTTTATCAATTCCTCTGCTCAGGACTTTAATAAAGAAGAGAGGAAGAAAGGATTGCAAGAGTTGGAGGTAGCAGATGACTGCAAAGATATGTACATTGCAAAGAAAACAGAGATTAAGCACATATATACTCAAAGAGACTTGAAGAGCTTGCACAAGCCTTGTTCTAGTTTTAGACAAAATCTCGGTACTGAGAAGGAGAAGTGGACACCAAGTCTCACTCCTCACCAAATCCCATTTGCAGTTGATACCTAAAGGGAGAAAGCAAATTCATTTTCTTCAATGGAATGACGCTGGGTATATCAGTTATACTCAAGGGAAGGCCTCATGTTCAGGAGTAGTTGACCAAAACAGATAGACTCTCTCTGTCTCTCTCTGTCTAACTGTGTGTGTGTGTGTGTGTGTGTGTGTGTGTGTGTGTGTGTCTGTGTGTGTCTGTGCAGATGCTTGTAGAGGCCATACGAGAGCATTATATTACAATAGTAATATAATGTACTATATAACTGGACTTCTATTACTATATTTTGAGTTACTCACAGTAACTGGAGTTATAGGTGGCTTAATCACAAAACTCATGCGTGTGATGGAAGCATAATAAAAGTCCTTACAAGTGTCACAAGTGTTTTACTTGCTGTTTGAGTTCTCTAGTCCCTCATAAAATACTCAAAAAGCAAGTAAAGAAGTGATTATTAGACCATCCAGGAGATTCAGACTCGCTTTGGTTTGATCCTAATAAAACATGTCAAACTTCATGAAGTGTAAGTATAATAAGATAATAACAGGTATGTTGTGTTCAGATCATAATGTTGTAACTATGTGATGGAAGCAATAGGAAACTAATATAATGTATAATCAGGGCATTTCACAATTATTCAAGTTCTGTGAATTTTTGAAACTATAAGGGATTATTAATACATCAAACTGATGAAGAACAGTATTTCATATAGCCAGTCTAATAATTTTACGTAGAGTGACACAACCATTTAAAACAGTAGAATAGTTGAGAAAATTTGTTTAGTAATACTTTGTTTTCACGTAAGGTAGATAATTGCTTATTTTGAGAATATAATTCTTCACTATAAATTATGCAAACTGTATTTTATCATGACACATATGTCACAGTAAACACCTGATACTATGAAATTTCATGCAAATTACTATAATAACAAATTTTATTTAGCTTCCTTTCAAACAGAGTATTTTATTCATTATTGTAACCACAGGAGGGTAGTACAAAAAAATCCAAAGACTGATGATAGATTTTCAAGACAGAAAAAAAAAATTCCAAGAAAATATCGATAATGAAGTGCCTTAAAATTTTCTAAATTAAAATAAAATGTTATGTTAATCATAATGAACGTAAGTAGAGAATTCATTAATATTATTTCGAATTTATGTATTTGTAGAAAGGGATATATAAAAATTTTTCAGAATCAGAAAATCTTCAGTAACATACCTTTTCTGAACATCTTCATAGAAAATGTAACTGATGTGAGACTAAGCTAAAGTTTGTTGTGTTTTTATGTTTGTTTAATTCTGTTGATATCATAAATAGTCAGTTACCAGGAAGCCAAATGAAAAGTAGTCATGTAGAGATAACAGTACACAGAAATGATTATATCCCCCACTCAGCCAGAGTGCTATAAGATAGTGTAGGTAGACAGGCAGATAAGAATCAGTGAGAGACCATGTCTCTAAATATAAAGGTAGAGAATTACTGAGTAAGACACCAGAAGTCAATCTCTGAACTCCACAGGCAGGCATCCATGAACATGTGCACCTACCCATACATAGGGTTTCATACACGATGCAAATACCTATTGCACAATATACATAACAAAACACATACCCACTCTTGAAAAAATAATCTAAAAGGTCCTTGCTAGAAGTTAAAATAATGGGGCATTCTTTTGATAAGTGTAGGTATATATTTAAGGCAACCGAAAGTCATAGATATATTTTGAGCATGTGATTTTAAGAATTTACTTGTGTTTTAAAAATAAGTGTCATCTTGAGCCAGCTTTGGGTATATACCTAGCAGTGTTATAGCTGGGTCTTGAGGAAGCACTATTCCTAACTGTCTTAGAAAGCGCCAGATAGCTTTCCAGAGTGGTTGTACCAGTTTACATTCCCACCAGCAGTGGAGGAGGGTTCCCCTTTCTCCACAACCTCTCCAGCATGTGTTGTCGCTTGAGTTTTTCATCTTGGCCATTCTGATGCATGTGTTGTCACTTGAGTTTTTCATCTTGGCCATTCTGATGGGTGTAAGGTGATATCTCAGGGTTGTTTTGATTTGCATTTCCCTGATGGCTAATGAGGATGAGCATTTCTTTAAGTGTTTCTCTGCCATTCGATATTCCTCTGTCGAGAATTCTCTGTTTAGCTCTCTTCATCATTTTTTAATTGGATTACTTGGTTTGCTGCTTTTCAGCTTCTTTAGTTCTTTGTATATACTGGATATTAGTCCTCTGTCAGATAAAGGGTTAGTGAAGATTCTTTCCCAGTCTGTAGGAAGACGTTTTGGTTCAACCATGTTTATAGCAGCTTTATTTGTAATAGCCAGAACCTGGAAACAACCCAGATGTCCATCAACGGAAGAATGGGTACAGAAATTATGGTATTTCTACACAATGGAATACTACTCAGCAATCAAAAAGGAGGAAATCATGAAATTTGCAGGCAAATGGTGGGATTTAGAAAACATCATTCTGAGCGAAATATCCCAGAAGGAGAAAGACAAACACGGTATATACTCACTTATATAGACCTATAAGATATGATAAACATAATGAAATCTATACACCTAAAAAAGATAATCAAGAGAGCAGACATGGGGTAAGAGGATCAATCCTCATTTAGAAAGACAGATGGGACGTGCATTGAACGCATGACAGGGGTCTACTGAGCGCATCTGAAAGCCTCTAACTAGCAGTGTTTTCAAAGCAAAGACTCATGACCAAACCTTTGGTAGAGTACAGGGAATCATAAGAAAGAAGGGGAGTTAGTCTGATGGGGAAAGGATAGGAGCTCCACAAAGACCAAATATATCTGGGCACAGGGTCTTTTCTGAGACTGACATTCAACCAAGGACCATGTATGGATATAACCTAGAACTTCCGCTCAGATGTAGCCTGTGGTAGCTCAGTAACCAATTGGTTTCCCAAAGTGAGGGGAACAAGGACTATTTCTAACAGGAACTCAATGAAGATACCTGATAAAACAGGATCAGATGAATGGGGGGAGGTCCCCCCTATCAGTGGACTTGGAAAGGGGCACAGTGGTGATGAGGGAGGGAGGGAGGGACTGGGAGGGAACGAGGGTTCGGGGCATGGCTGGGATACAGAATTAATAAAATGTAACTGATAAAAATAAAAATTAAAAAAAAATAAGTGTCATCACTGTATTTATAAGAGGGAGACTCTTACAAATAAAGCTGCTATAAACATGGTTGAACAAGTATCCCTTTTGTGTACTTGAGCAAGTTTTGGGTATATACCTAGCAGTGGTATAGCTGAAGATAATCAAGAGAGCATACATGGGGTAAGAGGATCAATCCTCGTTTAGAAAGACAGATGGGATGTGCATTGAACGCATGACAGGGGTCTACTGAGCGCATCTGAAAGCCTCTAACTAGCAGTGTTTTCAAAGCAAAGACTCATGACCAAACCTTTGGCAGAGTACAGGGAATCATAAGAAAGAAGGGGAGTTAGTCTGATGGGGAAAGGATAGGAGCTCCACAAAGACCAAATATATCTGGGCACAGGGTCTTTTCTGAAACTGACATTCAACCAAGGACCATGTATGGATATAACCTAGAACCTCTGCTCAGATGTAGCCTGTGGTAGCTCAGTAACCAATTGGTTTCCCAAAGTGAGGGGAACAAGGACTATTTCTAACAGGAACTCAATGAAGATACCTGATAAAACAGGATCAGATGAATGGGGGGAGGTCCCCCCCTATCAGTGGACTTGGAAAGGGGCACAGTAGTGATGAGGGAGGGAGGGAGGGACTGGGAGGGAATGAGGGTTCAAGGCACGGCTGGGATACAGATTTAATAAAATGTAACTGATTAAAAAAAAATTTAAAAAAAAATCAAAAAAAAATTGGGAGACTCACAGGTTCTAATTGATAAGCCATGACACAAACCCTCTTGACTGAATGTGATCATTGCTTTCAGATATTAAAAAGAAGTAATAGAAACATCAGAGGAACAGATAGTTGGAATAAAGACTATTTCAAAAACAAAGATTATGTCATGATAAATTCACAGAATGTAATACAACATATAAAAGCAGAGTGTGCTGTAAAATCAGAGATGAAAGAAGGAGATTAGATGGTTGAGAAGAAAAGCACAACAGCTTCCTCTTACAGTCCTTTCTATTGAATTATGATCCAATTTTGTCCCCTCACATGTGGTTCACATTTGAGGAGCTTGATCCTCAATACCATATTAAAAGATTTAGAATTTTTCAATAACTAGCATGCTCTTAGTGTAAGATAATTTGGGTACTACCATCAGACAGAGTTTACAGCCTTCTGCAACTTCAGTTCCTAACAAACGAAAATGCTGAAATGCTTAAGGTGGGGCTCTTTCAGAATTATGTACTCATTTCTCACTTTATATCTTCGTTTGGCTTGTCCTCAATCCATGATATTATCCAACATGATATAATGCAGCCATCAGCCAGAACTGTGCTACACAGTGCTTTATCTAAAAGCATTTTAAACCAAATAAGCCTCATTTCCTTGCAAATAACTGAGCCTCAGATACATCGTTACAGAAATGAAGTAATGTAGTCACAGAGCTTGAAACAGTTGATTTGGTACAACAATGGGCCAGAAAAGCACACACTGAAATATCAGATTCACAGGTCAATGTCATCGGTAAGGTGAGACCAGATGGTGACTACTTTACAAATAATTAATAAGTAACACATTTGCTTAAGGTATTTATGGACAAAACGTAAATGGAAAATAGGAATAGGAATTACTCAAGTATTTTTTCAAGAACTGCGTGTGCCATCATAGTTGAATTTTAAAATTCTTTTGAGATTATGATATAATTGCACCATTTTACACTTCAATTTCCTCCTTCCATTTAGTCTCATGTACTCTCCTTTACTCATTTTTTTTCTGGGACTGATACTCTAATTTGTAATCTCTCTTTCTTTAAATTACTCACATAAATGTTGAAAAAACAGAAAAAAACACATATAATTCACTTGTATGTATTGGAAAGAAGTCGCTTATTAAGACAGTATTCATGATGAGGTATAAAGGAAAAAGCTTTATAAAGGTAATGGAGAGCAAACCATATGCATTTCATTTTGCTTGTAAAGTATGTTTGTAGTATAATAAAGAATTATAATAATAGTTATATTTTAAAATTTACTATGTAATAATTGATTCAAATTATGTAATGTCTCTATAAAAGGCAAATTATTGCCACAAGTTTTCTTAAGAAGAGTATTTGATGAATTACTGAATATAAACCTTAATGTTTTACAATAAAGTCTGAAGGAAAATGTTGCAGAATTATACAAAAAGCTTTTCTAAACATTGAAGAAACTGAAATTACAGTGAAGAAAGCACAGCAGGGCACATATTTTATGCTGATGCTGCATGGAACACCAAGTATTCTTACATAAAACATCCCCTGATTATATATTCAATTTATTTTAGTTTCTTGCAAACTCCTATTTTTCAAATTTTAACTTTGTTTTATTTTTATTTTTTAATTATGTATTAATTACACTTTATTCACTTTGTATCCCCCTTGTGGTTTCTTCCCTCCTTCTGTCCCAATCCCTCCCTCCCTCCCCTTTCTCTACACATGCTCCTCCTCAAATCCACTGATAGGGGAGGTCTTCTTTTCCTTCCTTCTGATCCTAGTCAATTAGGTCTCATTAGGAGTGGCTGCATTGTCTTCTTCTGTGGCCTGGTAATGCTGCTTCCCCCTCAGAGGTAGGTAATTAAAGAGCAGGCCAATCAGTTCATGTCAAAGACAATCCCTCTTCCCATTACTATGGAACCCACTTGGATACTGAACTGCTATGGGCTACATCTGTGCAGTGGTCTTAGGT
This sequence comes from Rhombomys opimus, assembly GCA_010120015.1. Classification (NCBI taxonomy): domain Eukaryota; kingdom Metazoa; phylum Chordata; class Mammalia; order Rodentia; family Muridae; genus Rhombomys; species Rhombomys opimus. Next base: position 2,514,580 of record REGO01000276.1, on the reverse strand, counting down.
TATCTCCATGCATAGTCCTTGGTTGGAATAGCAGTCTCAGGAAAGACCCCTGTGCTCCGATTTTTTTGGTTCTGTTGTTCTCCTTATGCTGTTCTTGTCCTCTCCAGATCTTACTGTTTCCCACTTCTTTCATAAGATTTCCTGCACTCTGCCCAAAGATTTCCCATAAGTCTTAGCATCTGCATTGATAGTCTGCAGGGCAGAGCCTTTCAGAGGTCCTCTGTGGCAGGCTCCTGACTTGTTCCCTCTTTTTGCCTTCATCTGATGTCCATCCTCTTTGCCTTTCTGGATAAGAATTGAGCCTTTTTTCAAGAGTCCTCCTTCTTGATTAGTTTCTTTAGGTGTACATATTTTAGTACGATCCTATATTATATGTCCATATGAGTTAAAGTTAAACTTTGTTTTATTTTTAGACTATATATGTATTCTTTAAAGAATGAGGTATTTCAGTTTAATTGAGATCTACCCTAAAACAGCAAATACGTATAGAAAATTAGCTTTTCTATTTTCCAGCAGATGTGTTAGAGGTAATGGTACTACAAGTACTGAGAAAGTCACAGAGAGACAGACAGAGGCAGAGACAGAGAGAGACAGAGAAGGCAGAGACATAGAGGAGTGTTAGAGTATAAAAACAACATTATTACATCATAATATCTAATTAAGACAAGATAAATGATTGTATAACAAAGTTAAGAAAAAAACTGATTTTGCTAAGAGAATTTGATTTAAATATATTCTTTAACATTTATTTTTAAATAATTGTTTCTAACAAACAAATCTGGAGAGAAATGTAGAGAGACGCAATGAGTAGCCATGAGGCCCTCAAAATCATCATGGGATGCATTCTTCAGCACTCATCTTGTGTACCAAAGGAATATGTATCCCATCTGCTTTTCAAACATGATGAGATTATGTAACTTCTCCATCTCATATTCATAATTTTTATGAAATTTCAATAATTATGTGACATTAAAGTTGATTATTTTTTAATTTTTGAGATTATAATTGAATAATTTCACCATTGTATTCCCTCCCTCTGAGTACCCCATATACCCTTCATTCCTTTCTTTCAAATTCAATGAAGAAAATAAAAAAAACCCAGTTCATATATTGTTACTTGTATTTATATGTTTTCACGGATGCCCATTTCATATTAGATAACCATACTATTTTTTACTGGGGAAGATTATTTCTCGTTCCTTCAGCATTCCTCCGTTTCTTGTAATTTTTCATGGAAGGTTGAGGTTTCTTGAGCTCTTACCTGACCAGGTTAGCATGACAGTTGCTCTCATCCTAGTTCAGGCTATGTACCAGCAATCAAGTTGTTAATGTTTGCAAGCCTTGCTTCTCACATTTCCAGGAAACACAAACTCACAGCCAACTGCCTATTCCTCTGGCTCTTATAATCTCTCTGGTCTCCCTTTCACAAAGATCCCTGTGCCTTAGGTGCAAAAGTTCTGTTGTAGATGTATTAATTAGGATTGTGATAATTAATTTTTATTGTAAATAATTTTTTAATACAATATATTCTGAATCCTCCATCTCTTTCCAGATCCTCCTTACCCCTCCACATATCCAACCACATCCACTCTCTGTTTGAAAATAGGCAAATAAGAAAAAATCCCAAACAAATGAGAAAGAAGAAAGAACAAAAGAAACACACACACACAAGCACACAAACAAAACCCGTAGAAGCACAAAGCTGGAAACCATTCTGTACAAGCAAAAGTCCAGTGATGTTTAAAAATAAAATTCCAAAGCAATCAATATGAAACAAAAATTTAGCAAGAAAACAACACTGAGCTAGTTTTTTGATGGTCATCTTCTGAACTTGTTTGCTTGTGGTTTGTAGTCTCAAAGGAAAGTTTACTTGTTTTGTGCAGTTACTAAAAGCAATCCAAAATATGTGATATTTGAGTAAGCACCAGAGTTATATGTATACTTCCATTGCATGTGTTGTTTTGATATCTCTGTTCTTACCATGTTTACTAGAAGAGTTTGGTGAAATAATATTTTTTTTCACATGGATATTTACCCTCCCTATCTCGCATACTACAATTACACATTTCTAAGATCTATTAAACTGTGTGATGCACTTCTGAGAATTTTTTTTCTGATATCATAAGAAGTAGTTGATTTTAAGAATTGTGTATCTGATTTTTATTATTTGATATAACAAACAGATTCAGAAATACATAGAATGAGAGAAGATTTAAGTGAGCACTTTAATTTCAGAGTCTACACTGCATTGTTGAGCACTTCCACTGCTTTGGGTCTAAGGTCAGGCAGAGCATCCTAAAAAGGAAGTGACAGAGAAGAGTTGTTTACAGCATAGCAATAGGAAAGTAAAGGGAAAGAAAGGCAGGATAAAACATATATTCTCATACAATATTCTCATATTGATCTATTTTCTCAAAATGTTCCAACCTATGGAAGTTTATACTTCCTATAGAAATTAATATAATATTCTGATATATATAATCTATGGACTGAGCCCTCTAAATATATCAAGGTCATGCTATATGTTTTCACTGATGATGAATAAACTTTCATCTCCATTATATACAGATCTACTGAAGTTATTATCAGACTAATTTGTGTAATTGCGGCTGTTTTTTGTATAAAATAATTTTAGTACTTGACAATCTCCTGTAAGTAATTGCTACACAGTGTCCTTATAGGCTTTGAGAAGACTTTCCAGTAGCCTTAAAGGATTCTTGGAATGTTGATTTCTTCTCATTCTGAACCACAAATTTACATTGTATTGTAAAAGCATTAGTGAATTTCCCAGGCACTGTTGACAAAAACCTCATAGAAACTGGAGGGAGTAAGGACTTATTTTGACTCATGGTTGATAATGCACATTCCAAAATGATGGTGAATGTGTTTCAAAACTACTAGCTGGTTACAGCCTCCTCAAAGTCAAGAACCAGGACTCCCTATCAAGTGGAGCTACAAAACATGCAGTCCTCTGTCACAGTTCATAAAGCGAGGCATCTGCTTTTAAATATAGCCTCCCAAAAAGCACTGCCAGCTAGACTATGTGTTCAAACAATGAGGTGAAGTAGAACACATCACATTTATTATTTTATTTATTTTTAATTTTTACAATTTATTCACTATGTATCCCAGTTGTAGACCCCTTCTTTATCTCCTCCTGGTCCTTCCCTCACTCCCTCCCTCTTCATTCCCTATCCGTCTTCCCTAGTCCACTGGTAGGGAAAGTCCTCCTCTCCTACTGTATGACCCTAGCCAATTAAAACCCATCAAGACTGTCTGGATCCACTGTATCTATAGGCAGGTTAGGTTACCTTACCAAGGGGAAATGATCAAAAAACAGGCAACCTAGTCTATGACAGAGACTGTCTCTGTTCCCCTTACTAGGAAACCCACATGGAGACTGAGCTGTTTATGGACTACATCTTAGCAAGGGGTTCTAGGTCCTCTTCATGCATGTTCTTTGGTTGATGTATCAGCCTTTGCAGTCCCCAGTGGGCCCAGCTTTTTTGGCTTTGTAAGTCTTCTTGTAGGGCTCTGTCCACTCTGGGTCCTTCTTCTTTTAATTTATTTTTTATTTATTAAAATTTATTCACTTTTTATTTCAGTTGTAGCTCCCTCCCTCATATCCTCCCAATCCCACCCTTCTTCTATCTTCTTCTCCTATGCCCCTCCCCCAGTAAAATGAGAGGGAGCGTCTCCTTCCCTTCCATCTGACCCTAGTCTATAAGGTCTCATCAGGACTGGTTTCATTGTCTTCCTCTGTGGACTGTTAAGGCTGCTCTCCCCTCATGTGGAGGTGATTGAAGAGCCAGCCCCTGAGTTCGTATCATAGACAGTCTCTTTCCCATTACTAGGGAAGCCACTTGGACACTGAGCTGCCATGGGCTACATCTGTGCAGGTGTCTATGTCCTCTCCATGGATGATCCTTGGTTGGAGGACCTTTCTTTGTGTTGCTCTCCTTGTGGAATTCCTGTCCCCTCCAGGTCTTTCTATCTCCCCCTTCTTTCACAAGAGTCCCGGAACTCTGCCCAAAGTTTTGCTATGAGTCTCAGAATCTGCTTCAATATCTTCCTGGGTAGAGTCTTTCAGAGGCCCTACGTTGTAGGTTCCTGTCCTGTTCCCTGTTTTCTTCCTCTTTCGATGTTTATCTCATTTGACTTTCTGAATGAAGATTGAGTATCTTACCCAGGTCCTCCTTCTTCTTTAGCTTCTTTACATGTACAGATTTTAGTATGTTTATCCTATATTATATGTTTAATATCCACTTATAAGTGAGCATGTACCATGTGTGTATTTCTGTGTCTGGGATAACTCACTCTGGATATTTTCTAGTTTAATCCATTTTGTGGAAAAGGGGGAACCCTCTCCCAATGCAGGTGGGAATGTAAACTTGTACAACCACTTTGGAAATCAACATGGAACTTTCTCAGGAAATTAGGAATAGTGCTACCTCAAGATCCAACCATGCCACTCCTAGGCATATATCCAAAAGAGGCTCAAGTACACAAAAAGGACATTTGCTCAACCATGTTCATAACACTTTTATTTGTAATACCAGATTTTGAACACAACCCATATGTCCCTAAACTGAAGAATGGATACAGAAATTGTGGTATATTTACCTATTAGAATACTTCTCCATAATTAAAAACAAGGAAATCATTAAATTTGGACACATATAGATGACCCTCCAGGTCCTTCTATCTCTCACTTTTTCAATAAGACTCTCTGTGTTCTGTCCAAAGTTTGGCTGTGAGGCTCTGTATCTGCTTCTAACCCTTGCTCTCTGGAGCTTTTTTAGAGGACATTTCTGGTAGGCTCCCTTCCTGTTCCTTCTCTTCTACCACTTTTGTTGTCTATCCTGTTTGCCCTTCTGAATGAGAATTAAGCATCTTCCCTAAGGTCTTTTTTATTGTTTAGCTTTTTTATGTCTGAACATTTTACAATGTTTATTCTATATGATATGGCTAACATCCACTTATAATTGAATATATACCATGAGTGTCTTTCTACTTCTGGGTTACATCACTCAGGATGACTCTTTCTAGTACCATTCATCTGATCCATATGGATCTATTTGAATTTTTCTACATGTAGACCTCCAGTTAAAACAGGACCATTTTTTAAAAAGATGTTATCTTTTTTCATTGTATGGTTTTGGTGCCTTTGTCAAAATCAGGTGTCCCTAGTTGTGTGGGTGTTGTATAGTTGATTAATATTTAATATTGATATATCTTCTGATAAATCTCCTGTTAATCCTAAACAGCTGTATAAACAAATCACCACACTGAGACTATGATTTATTTAGTTAACCTAGAACACAATGTTGGACAATAGTTACTCCATCTTAAAACTCCAAGCCCTCATAGTTTCCTAATATTTAGATTATTTAGATTATCTTTCTTTTTGTGAAATCTTAGGTCCAGTTCATTCTCCAGGTCCTTCCAAGTCCTCTCCTCCTGCCTCTGCTCTCCCAGTCTCTGCTCTTCCTCCTCCTCTGCATCCCACTGCTTCCTGTCCTCTGGCTCCTCCCCTCTCCCACCTCCTTCCTCTCCATTGCTAATCATTGTGGCTGGTTGTTTTATTTTGGCGTGTTTGCACAAAGTTGAGACAGGTGATGCTTAGAATAAGTATCACAATGCAATGTTCAGATTGAAACCACATAGTGGGGGAGAAAAATCAGCATTTGAATGAACAGGGGTAAAGTGTATACATTCCAAAAGAACATTATACCAACATGTAGGCTTATTTGTGGGTCTTTGATTTGATTCTATTGATCCTCTGGTCTGTTTATATGCCAATATCATGAAGTTTTTTGTACTGTTGCTCTGTAGTACAGCTTGAGATCAGGAATGGAGATACCTCAAGAAGTTCTTTATTGTACAGAAGTGTTTTAGCTATTCTAGGTTTTTATTTTTCTATAGGAAGTTGAGAATTGTTCTTTCACATCTGTGTTAGTATTTTGAGGGGAATTGCACTGAATCTACAGATTGCTTTTGATAGGATGACCACATTACACATTTCAAACATAACAGTTACAGAACCTTTGAACCACTCAAAATTCATTTATCAGATATTGTATCCCTGGGCGATATGAAGCACATGTTTCAGCATTGCTGCAGTGATAAAAATCTAGAACTCTTTCTCCTAATGTCCCTCTTGCCATCCTGAGGTCTGAGAACAGCTAAAAGTGCAGTTCCTTTGCCCTTACTGGCTTCCTTGGAAATTAACACATGACAGTCCTCTTCAGGGTGTTAATACTAATATGAATTTCCTTTAAATTTATTTTAATACTTATTACTATTTTTATCTCTAAAGAGTAATAATCTTGGGAGACTTATATACACTCATAACTAGTCCAGACTAACCTCAAATAATACTTTCAATCTGTAGTCTAGAGAAGATTTAGCAGCTGAGGGAGCAGCAGAAACCCCATTGCTTGCAATAGAGGTACTTTTACCTGTAACACTAATCAAACTGCAGGGCCAAAATTTTGACTTAGTAGAGAACACCTTTAGAAAGATACACAGTGAACAAGTCAATGTCATCAAAATTAAATAGCAGCCATCTTTGCTCATACAAAACTATAAGATATGTCTGAAAACAGTGGACAGGAAAGAGTAGGAAAAAATCTGTAAGAGGTAAAAGTAAAATATGCTCCATTTTCTTTTCCCTGCTTCTTCATTGCTGACCTAGTTCAAAGTCTTGTTATTCTGACTTAAAATGTATGTCCTGTCACACTGAAACTAAGGACATGTTCATTTAATATATAAAGTTGCCAATGGAATCTTTCTTATTCCACATCTTCCAAGAACAGACATTCTTCTTTTTCAAAAGTAAATCAATATAACAAGATAAGCTATCAATTATCCCCATTACCTTCCCTCCAAGTTACTTTCTTATCCTCTCTACCACTATTCCTTTAAGAGGTCTTGTATGCTTTTTAAAATTTTAACTAAGAACACTTACTACTGACAGGATTGGATAAAAACAGGACCATGAACTGCAGCATGAGCAGCCTTTTAAAGGCTCTCTTCCACAAGGCAAACTAACTCTCTCTCTCTCTCAGTAGACATCCTTTGTCAGTAGTTCCTCAGCAAGGGGAGAGACTCCAAGAGCACTTTCCCTGTCCATACTAGATTTTTGTCTGGCCCAATCATGGACAAATCTTGTGCCTACAATCACAGCCTGCAGGTTTTGTGTTATGGTCCATAAACCCCACTTAGAATGCAGGTCATTTACTAGCTTTGGCTTTTAAACCTTTTCTTCTGCTCTTCATCAGTGATCTCTGGACATGTTTTATAGATGTCCTATTTAAATTATAACTATTTACTTACTTTTTGTATGCATGGGGGTTCATGCATAATATAACACACTGCATTCTGGAACTGGTTCTTTTCTTTCACTGTGTCAGTCCTGTGATTATAGAAGTCAGGTTGTTTTTACTGTTGAGTCAAATAAGTTTTAATTTTAGTAAAACATTTTCCTACTCTATATTCATAAAGAGTTATTGTTTTTATTTATTTTAAGAATTGATAAAAGAAACATGTATTTTTAGTACATATATATATATATATATAATGTAGGCTACATTGAGAGAAAATGGCATTTTAAATCTCTATTTTATAAAAGTCATTAATATTACAATATAGTTATTATTGTATTATAGCATGATTCCATACTTTCTCCCTTCCTTTTCTCTAAATTAGTGTATTTTCCAATGTTACAATCTGTTTCACAATTTACAAATTTTGACGGAAATATTACAAGTAGCCAGCAGTGAGATTAGAACATGAAGAATGCCAGGAGAGCTCAGCAGATGTCTTGACACATCTTTGGAGACTTTTAGCTCTGAGATTTTCAGACACTTTTTTTTTCCTATTGATACAGAGGTTTCTGAACATATTGACTAAATGATTGGGTATAAGAGTTTTTGTTTTTTTGTTTTTCTTGGAACCCACATGAATAGTCACTCTGGCATTGAAGCACAATTTTAGAATTGTATTTCCCATAAAAACTACTATTTGCAAATTGTTTGTTTGTTAATGTAAATGCATGTAATTAGAATATTGTGCATTAACATTTATTATTTAAATTTACCTCAAAAAGGAGATTCTACAGGAATCTACATTTTTAAAATCATCTCTCTTTAACGTCAGCTTCATTTCTCTTTAACTTCACATTTGTGATTAAAGAATTATTTCTTTTCAACCAGCACCCGAAGGAGCAATATCTTTTCTTAATCATAGTCTTATAATCTCCATTATATTCATTCTGATTGCTAAATATTAATGTATTCTTTATCTTGGGTCCTGTCAAAGATTTAGGGTTAGTTCAGACTAAGAGTGTTTGTACTACAAAATAATATGGACAGAAATAATGAAAGACTCCACCTTCAGTTGTTCACCACAGAAACAAGAACCAACCTGCTACTGCACAGGTTTTTATGAAGCAGAGTATCATTTCAATCCTCTGCAGAATGCTGGTACTTAGAACATCAAGTCATAATGGACCCTCACTGTTTTGCTCTTTTTTATCCAGGTGTTTCTTTGTAATTAGTTAACAAACAATCTACATTGCCAGTATATTTAAAATGTTTTTACCAGTGATAGCAATTTCCTTTCAAGTAATCTGTAATAAAAATATATAAATCTGTAGTAAACTGCTGCAATAGAAGACTCCAGAGTCCCTTGCTAAGTAGCAATGATTGATTAGTGCCCAAGTTACGCTCTGTATTTGCTTTTGTCATTGCTTGCTCTCATGCCATAGAGCAGCTGCTTTGTGAGAGCTTTCTTGGGAAGCCTGCACCACCACATCTTTAAGCACTTTCTTGCTTATTCCTGTTCCATTTCCCTCAAATTCACAGCTCAGTCTGTTAATAAGAATTACACTGCTGACTCAGAAACTGTCTAAAAGGAGGCTTGGGAAAACAAATCTGCCACTGTAATAATTTGTTTAAGCCTAGCTATGATATATTGCTTGATTGTGACAATGCATTGTGATACTTATTCTAGGCATCACCTGTCTCAACTTTGTGTAAACATGCCAAAATAAAACAACCAGCCACAATGTTGAGCGATGGAGAGGAAGGAGTAGGAGGTAAAGGGGAGGAGCCAGAGGACAGGAAGGAGTGGGAGGCAGAGGAGGAGAGGAGGAACAGAACTGGGAGAAAGAGGCTGGAGGAGAGGTCTTACAAGGATCTGGAGAATGAACTGGACCTAAGATTTCACAAAAAGCAAGTATAATTGTGAATCTAAATGTTAGGAAACTGTGTGGGCTTGGAGGTTTAGGATGGAGTAACTATTGCCCAGCACTGTGTTCTTGGTTAACTAAATAAATCATAGTCTCGGTGTGGTGATTTGGTTATACAGCTTTTTTAGGATTAACAGCAGCTTTACTAAAAGATATATCAATAGCAAATATTAATAACCTTTTACAACAGGGAGTGGGTCTGAGATTCAGTGAAAGTCACCAGATAGCCTTTTCTGACCCTTCTGAGATTCTTTCTGTCCCAAATTCAAATAAAAGCCTTCTGTGCGTGTGTCATTATTTCTCTTACGTACCTAAAAGCATTGGATACATTATAGATACCTATTTCCTGTGTGTTCATGTATTTCAGGTATACCTGTGTAGACTAATGTATACATGTGTACACATGGAAGATAAGGGAAATCCTTGGGTGCTTCACAGACTGTTAGATATGGTTTTAGAGACATGATCTTTCACTGGACTAAAGATCAATCAATAAGCTAGGCTGACCAGACAGAAAGTTGGTCTTTAATTTCACAGTTCTGGGACTGAAAATGTTCAACATAACAGCAGTTTTCTTGTTTTTATTTTCTTTATCTTATTAAGCACTATCTATTTTATTTTATTGTATTTTTCTATTAACTACAGTTTATTCATTTTGTATCACAGCTGTAGCCCTCTCCTTCATTCCCTCCCAATCCTACCCTCCCTCCCTCCTCTCCCATGCCCCTTTCCAAGTCCACTGATATAGGAGGTCCTCCTTTCCTTCCATCTGACCCTATCTTATCAGGTCTCCTCAGGACTGGCTACAGTGTCTTACTCTGTGGCCTGGCAAGGCTTCCCCCCATCAGGGGGAGGTCAACAAAGAGCCAGCCACTGAATTCATGTTGGAGACAATCTCTGTTCCCATTACAAGGGAACTCACTTGGATACTAGGTGGACATGGGCTACATCTGAGCAGGGGTTCAAATAATATTGATGCTGATCATGTGCACCCATAACTTGTCCTAATCCTCTAAAATTCACTCTGCGTTTGCTACCCCTCAAATTATGTTGTTTTCTTTTTAAGCTTCCCAAATGCAGTTTGTTATGTTCATATACTGTTGGACATATGGTCTTTACTAGAGGGTGGGAAACCCAATGAAGACCACACTTTATTTATTTATTTTTTAAAGTTTTTCTTTTTTTTATTTTTATCAGTTACATTTTATTAATTCTGTGTCCCAGCAGTGCCCCGAACCCTCATTCCCTCCCAGTCCCTCCCTCCCTCCCTAATCACCACTGTGCCCCTTTCCAAGTCCACTGATGGGGGGGACCTCCCCCCATTCATCTGATCCTGTTTTATCAGGTATCTTCATTGAGTTCCTGTTAGAAATAGTCCTTGTTCCCCTCACTTTGGGAAACCAATTGGTTACTGAGCTACCA
>REGO01000276.1:2474807-2494021 GCA_010120015.1 Rhombomys opimus | reverse complement strand
CCCCCCATTCATCTGATCCTGTTTTATCAGGTATCTTCATTGAGTTCCTGTTAGAAATAGTCCTTGTTCCCCTCACTTTGGGAAACCAATTGGTTACTGAGCTACCACAGGCTGACATTCAACCAAGGACCATGTATGGATATAACCTAGAACCTCTGCTAAGATGTAGCCTGTGGTAGCCTTTCTTGTTTTCATAGTTTCTGTTGAGAAGTCAGGTGTGATTCTGATGGGTTTGCCATTATATGCTACTTGGCCTTTTTCCCTTGCAGCTTTCAGTATTTTTTCTTTGTTCTGTATACTTACTGTTTTGATTATTCTGTGGCGGGAGGATTTTCTTTTTTGTTCTAATTTATTAGGTGTTTTGTAGGCCTCTTGTAATCTTATAGGCCTCTCCTTTAAGTTGTGGAAATTTTCTTCTATGATTTTGTTGAAGATATTTTCTGGGCCTTGGAGCAGGGAATCTTCTTTTTCCTCTATTCCTATTTTCTTAGGTTTTTGTCTTTTCATATTGTCTTGAATTTCTTGGATGGTCTGTGTCAGGAATTTTTTGGATTTAACATTTTCTTTGACAGATACATCAATTTCTTCCATTGTATCTTCTACACCTGAGATTCTTTTTTCCATCTCCTGTAGTCTGTTGGTTATGCTTACCTTTGTAGTACCTGATTTCTTCCCTAAATTCTTTCTTTCTATGATTTCCTCCATTTGTGTTTTCTTTAATTATTCTAATTCTATCTTCAGATCTTGAGTTGTTTTGTTTATTTCTTTCACCTATCTGATTGTATTTTCCTGTTTTTCTTTTAGTCCCTTCAACTCTGTTTCTTTTATTTCAGTGATTTAATTATTTCTTCTCTGAAGGCCACAAACTGGCTGCATCTTCCCGTATTTCTTTATGGACGGCCATAGTCTGCTTTTGCATCCTAATCTGGACTGGCAGCTGTGTGCCCAGCTTTGGGCCAGAGGCTATGCACTCCACTCTGGGCCAGCAATTGAGGTTTCCGCTCTGGTCCAAAGGCTGAGCGCCTCACTCTAGGCCAGAGGCTGTGTGTCCCGGTCCTGGATGGTGGATGCGGGCACCGCAGGAGGCGGTGTGCTCTGATCTCCAGTGTGCCTGCCAGTCCCCAGGACCTTTATCAGGTATTGACTGGGTGACCTGAGGTCGGTCCCAATTAATTTCCACACCATAAGCTTTCCTCTCACCTGGCAATTACAAACGCTGGTGTTTTAGGTCCCTGAGTTCAGTCTCCTGGTTGCTGTGCCAACACTGCTGTCCTGCTCCTCAGACACAGTGTCCTCCTGGCGCCGCCATCTTGTCGCTCTGTTCCCATGTTTTTTATCTACTTCTCTAATCTTCACATCCAAAAGCTCCTTTTTAAAGCAGGGTTTTTATATAAGACAGGGATAAAGTTTCTAATATTCCATGTAGTAAGAATTTTATTCAAAATTAAACTGTGATTAATATTTTCTACAAAAATATCCCATCTAAAAGCATGGTTGTACTTTGTGTCTTGGTTGAATAATGTTTTCATAGGAAGATACCTATCTTCAAGAATTCCATGAATTTTCCTCTGTAAAAGAAAAGAATAAATGAAAAGCAGGCTGTTTTCCCTCTTTCTGGCCAAACTGATGAAAGGGAGTCAGGGGGACAAAAAAAGGAAAATAAATCTCAAAGATAACAACAGACTTGATTTCTTTGTTAGGATGAAAATTAATACAATGTTACACATAAGTAGTTTTTTAAATTATTTTTTATTTTAATTTTTATTAATTACACTTTATTCACTTTGTATCCTAGTCTATCAGATCTCATCAGGTGTGGTTGCATTGTCTTTCTCTGTGCCCTGGTAATGCTGCTCCCCCCTCAGTGGGAGGTGATCAAAGATCAGGCCAATCAGTTCATATCAGAGGCAGTCCCTGTTCATATAACTATGGAACCCACTTGGACACTGCACTGCCATGGGCTACATCTGTGCAGGGGTTCTAGGTTATCTCCATGCATGGTCCTTGTTTGGAGTATGAGTCTCAGGAAAGACCCCTGTGCTCAGATATATTTGGTTCTGTTGCTCTCCTTGTGGAACTCCTGTCTTCTCCAGATCTTACTCTTTCCCACTTCTTTCAGAAGATTCCATGCACTATGACCAACTGTTGGCCATAAGTCTCAACATCTGCTTTGGTAGTCTGCAGGGCAGAGCCTTTCAGAGGCCCTTTGTAGCAGGCTCCTAACTTGTTTCCTGTTTTCTTCTTCTTTTGATGTCCATCCTCTTTTCCTTTCAAGATGGATATTTAGCATTTTAGCCAGAGTTCTCCCTCTTGATTAGTTTCTTTAGGTATACAGATTGTGGTATGTTTATCCTATATTATATGTCTATATGAGTGAGTATATACCATGTGTGTCTTTCTGCTTCTGGGATAGCTCACTGCATGAAATTCGCAGGTAAATGATGGAAACAATAGTAGTTCTAAATGGAGAAAATATTTACAACAAACAGCCTTTAATTTCTTTTTATTATAAGTTGGCAACTTTAAAACAACTGGGTATAATGTAGGGAATAGTAATAGGAAGAGTCTTACTTAAGTAAGTTAATAGTTTTGATATTATTGCCCCATGAATTGCAGTTTTTTTTATTTAAATCTCTTTTCATCATTGTTCCCCTCCCACAAGTACTTGCAGATTCTTACTCCTCTCTGCCCCTCCAACTTTAAGTTCTTTCTCAAAACAAAATCCTAAAAAATAAAATGAAACCACACCTCCTCCACAAAGAAAACCTCAAAAACCAACAACAAAACCCACCAAACTCTAAAACTCAAGTGACTACATATGTTAGAGAGGACATGGTAAAAGGGGAACCCTCCTCCATAGCTGGTGGGATTGCAAATTTGTACAACCACTTTTGAAATAAATCTGGTGCTTTCTCAAACAATTAGGAATAGTGCTACTTCAAGATCCAGCTATACCACTCCTATACCATATCCAAAATATGCTCAAGTATTCAAAAATCCATTTGCTCAACCATGTTTGTAGCAGCTCTATTTGTAATAGCCAGAATCTGGAAACAACGCATATGTTCCTCAACAATGGAATGGATACAGAAATAATGGTACATTCACACAATGGAATACAATTAAAAACAAGGAAATCATGAAATTTGTAGGGAAATGTTGGTAACTAGAAAAGATCATCTTGAGGGAGGTAACCCAAAAACAGAAAGACACACGTGGCATATATTCAGTCATAAGTGCTTATTCGACATATAATTTAGGAAAAACAAACTAAAATCTATAGCTCTAAAGAAGCTAAACTACAGGGAAGATCCTAGGGAAGATGTTCAATCCTCATTCAAAAGGACAAATGTGATAGACATCAGAAGGCAGGAGAAGACAGGGAACAGGACAGGAGCCTACCACAGACTGCCTCTGAAAGACTCTAATGACTGAAGTATTGAAGGAGAGGCTGAGACACATAGCTAAATTTTGGGAAGAATGCATGGGATTTTATGAAAGAATGGAGAGACAGAAAGACCTAGAGAGGACAGGAGTTCCAAAAGGAGACCATCAGAGTCAAAAAGAAAAAAAAACTGGGCTCTGGAGGTCATGCAGTGACTGATATACCAACCAAGGACCATGCATGGTGATAACCTAGAACTCCTACTCAGATGTAGCCCATAGATTCAGTATACAAGTACATCCCTAGTAAGGGAATCAGGGCCTGTCTCTGGCATGAACTCCCTGGCAAACTCTCTGATCACCTCCTCTTAGGGGATGCAGCCTTGCCAGTCCACAGAGAAAACACTGCAGCCAGTCCTGATGAGACCTGATGGGCTAGGGTCAGTTTAAACCAAAGGTGGAGTGCCCTTTTAGTGGACTAGGAGGGATACTGAGGGAGAAGAGGAAGGGATGGAGGGAAGGAGTGGAAAGAGAGAAGGGAGGGGCCACAGCTGGGATACAAAGTAAATAATTGTAGTTAAAAATAATAAAAAAAAATTAAAAAGTAGGGGAAACACTGGCAAGTCTTCAAGTTCAATCTTATTTCTTATTTACTGCTTAACAAATGGTTTGAGTTTTGTATTTAGGCATACTATCAGGAATTATGATATCCAAACAATTTTTTCAATATAAAGGTCGTGTCATCACAAAAAGAGGCCACACCAAAAACAAACAAACAATAAAAAAGCAGAAATGAACAAACAAAACCAATTGTGTTGTTAATTATATGTTGGTCAACAACTTCTAAGTTGCGAGGTCTGTCCTTTAGTGGTTAATATACCCACTTTCACTCCTTTGGAGAAAACCTCTTCCAGTGACAGTTCACTTGTTAATCTCTACCCTTGTGGCTAGGTTTACATTCGTTCATCCAGCCATACATACACTCATTCATCCATTCATTCATTCATTTTAAATAAAATAAATCAAGAAACTTTTAAACCTAACTTGAAAAAAAAATCAAACAATGGAAGAAAAAGAGTCCAAGAGAAAGCACAAGAATCAGAGACCAACTCCTTTAGGAGTCACATAAAAACACTCAACTGGGAGCCATACTATATATGCAGAGCAGCATTTACAGACCCATTTAGGCCCGTGCTTTCTGCTTCAGGCTCTGTGAGTTCATGCAAACTTTGCTCATGTTGATTTTGAGGATCCCGTAATCCTGGTGTCCCTCATCACCTCTGCCTTACACTCTTTCTGTCTCCTCTTCCATGGGTATCCCTGAGCTTGAAGGGGGATGATTTGTTGGTAACATCCCATTTAGGGTTGCATGTTGTAAGTTCCAGTATTGGGTGTGTGTTTCATCTCATGGAGTGAGCATTAAGCAAAATTTTAAAATCATTTTACATAATTAAAATTCAGTAGAAATGAATTTAGTATACCCACAGCAAAGACAGCTCAAGCCTAGAATATTGTAAAAATGATCAGAAAATACGTAAAGCTAAGATGGTGCAAAATCATCTAACAAGGCCTTTTTATTATTATTTTTATAATTTTTATTTTTTAATATTAATCAAAGATTATTTACTTTGTATCTCAGCCATAGCCCCCTTCTTTATTCCTTCCTAAGCCCTCCCTTCCTCCCTCATCTCCTCCCTGCCCCTTTCCAAGTCCACGATAAGGGAGGTCATCCTCTCCTTCCATCTGACCATAGCTTATCAGGTATCTTCAGGACTGGCTGCAATGTCCTCCTCTGGACATTGGAAGTAGAAGAAAATAAGTAACAGGACAGGAGCCTACCACAGAGGGCCTCTGAAAGACTCTACCTAGCAGTGTATCAAAACAGATGCTGAGAATCATAAGCAAACCTCAGCAGAGTGCAGAGATTCATATGAAAGAATGACCTGGAGTATGACCTGGAGAGGACAGGAGTTCCACAAGGACCAAATATATGAAGGCATGGGGGTCTTCTATGAGACTGTTTCTCCAACCAAGGACCATGCATGGACATAACCTAGAACTCCTGCTCGGATGTAACCCATGGTAACTTAGTATCCAAATGGATATCCTAGTAAGGGGAACAGGGACTATTTTTGACATGAACTCAATGGCTGGCTCTTTGACCTAACAAGACCTTTTTAAAACAGTGTTAAGAGCCAGGGGGTTGTCTGAACTGATGTTTTGCAAGCCTGATGTTTGAACCAAGTTCAATCCTGCTATCCCATTTGGTCGAAGAATAGTACAGGTTCCAAATATTGTACTATGTGTACTTTTGTACATTTCCTTGTTACATTCATTTATTAAATTACACAAATGCATGCACACACACAGGATAAAAGGAAAATTAAAATTAAAAAGGCTTATAAATATTTATATGTTTATGTGTGTATGGTATGTATTATATTAAATACACATAGTGCTCTTATAGAGGACTGGCTTTGGTTTGCAGTATCCACATCACAGATGAAGACTACCTGTAACTGCAGTTGTAGGAGAAGATTTCTTATGCTGCAGTTTTAGGAGGTAAAATCTTATGATTTCTCCTGGTGATGTATGTGAACTTACAGGGGCTTATACATACATACTTAAAATATTTTTAATAGAGTAAAACATTTTGACAACAACAAATTTTCAAACACAAACTACATCAAACTAATCAAACTTTGCCTTAAGAACATGATCATCTTCACAGAACCACAGGGAAAAACCATTCACCTATGTTCATGTCTGGCTTGAATGCTTCTTGGCCACACAATTTTGTGGCATCACTCCTTGTTTGGAGTTGAAGAATTTCCAGTTATTTAACACTTTTATAATATGGTAGGTTTGCTTTTGAAGACACCTATTTATTTTGTTGAGTCAATAGGTATTCATCAAGCACATAGTCTTCGCTAAGCATTCTCTTTTCTGAAGCTATTTATTACAGCAGCCCAACTTGGTTAAGCAAAATATATTTTCATTTGGTCAATATGAGAGTTAGAAAGTAGGGCCTCTTTTTCCAGAATTAAGTTTATTGAATTTTTTAATATTCTTAAACAAATGAAATGTTTCCTGGTACTTATTCACACATATTTAACCATTTCCTCCACACAGTCCTATTTTCCTATTATAAGATTCTTTTTAAGTAACATCTCTGTGGACAATTGTTTGGCACCATGTAAGTGTCACTGAAATGATCAACCCTGTATACCTAAGGAGACTGCCTTGCATATTGCCTCAATTTGTGAAAAGTACAGAAAGAATGCCATCCTGTTTCTAACATATTGGCAAAGCTTTAATAATTCTATTGAGGTCCTGTTTTTTCTCTTTAAATATATATTATGGATATATGCTAGCTCTGTTTTATTGTTTAAATAGAAAGTTACATTTGAACCACTAACACAAGCTGCTGGGACTTTGGCATGTAGAAGAATACCTATTAAAATATTAAAAAGACTTGTACAAATTCATCTTTTGACACACATCTTTTTCATATTACATAAAAATATCACATTGAAACTCACAATAATGTGCCTCTTCACGTTGTGCTGTAAACAGATATGTAAAGCATACACATGTACATCCATGAAGGTCTACAAATATTCTGATATTCCATTTTCAAAAATAGAAATTCATCCATCCCCCTGTGCTTCATGCCATCCAGTTTAAGCAAGCATTCATTTGCTCAGTGGCAACGTGTCATAAATTTCCTTCATGTGCTTTTCCTATTAATTATGCATATATATATATATGTATATTATAGAATTGCATAAAGGACTCATATATAATTAGGAAACATGTGAATATTATTTTTATTAGAATAACAGGATGAATGAAATGCTTAGAGATATAATTTAAGTTATATTTTGTGAGTAATCATAAAAAATTCTGTATTGCTCCCCCCTAAGTGAGGAACAGCCTTGCTAGGTCACAGAGGAGGACATTGCAGCCAATCCTGAAGATACCTGATAAGCTAGGGTCAGATGGAAGGGGAGGAGGTTCTCCCTTATCAGTGGACTTGGAAAAGGACAGAGAGGAGATGAGGAAGGGAGGGCTTGGGAGGGAATGAGGGAAGGCGCTACGGCTGGGATACAGAGTTAATAACCTGTGATTAATATTAAAAAATAAAAATTAAAAAAATTCTGTATCGTGATAACTGTCTAAAGTATACATATTTAATTTTTGGATCAATTATGGGCATGTGTTTGGTAAAATTTAACAACAAAATTGTGCACGAACTGGACCTAGGCCCCCTACAAATATGTAGCAGATGGGCAGCGTAGACCTCATGTGGGTCCTTTAGTAAGAGAAGTAAGAACTGCTGCACTGGATAAGGATTCACTTGCCAGCTTTTTGATTAATCCCCTTGGAAGGACTGCTTTGCCATGCTACAGTGAAAGAGGCCATGCTCAGTTCTGGTTCAACTTGATGAGGTGGCTTGTGTGGGAAAGAGAGTTCCCCTTTTCTGAGAAAAAGGGGAAAAGTGATGGAGGGAGGGTGTGGTACTGGATGGGGAGGAAGGGTAGAAATGCAATAAGAATGTGAAGGGAATAAAAGAAATTAAAACATATCAGACATTCACCAGGAGTTTATTTTCATATTCATGATTTCCGAAATTATTAATATTAAATTTTCACTGTATATCTGGAAGCTATAAGTTGACACTTTTGGTCTTTTGATAGTGTTTGAGAATTAGTTCTGTGTTTTTTTTATAATTTCTATTGGAAATTGCAACTGTAATCTTTGGATATTTAATGATTGCATTATGGTGCCTTGATTCACAGATGGCCATTATTTTTATTATTTTTTTATGTATGCCTCTTCACCACATTCACAGTGGTGAAGATTATTTTCTTCTAGCTGCTTACTTGTCCTCTCAATCCCTCCTTCCAAACTTCTACTTCATGGCATACATATGTAGAAATTTACCCAATGCACATAAATCATATACATAGATATCTAATTAACTAACAACTAAATATAGAATTCATTTTAGATAGAATCTCTGATATTTTGTGTTGCTTCTGTCATTACACTTTCTTGTTGCTCACCGCCTCCTTTTAGATTCTTTCCTCAAACTTCTTAGCCTATGTAGTTGTTTTATATATTTATGACATATATAAATATTGTATGCGTACATGTTCAAATCTAGTTATAAATATGAGAGAATAAATACAATATTTGTCTTTCTGAGTCAAACTGATTTCATTTAAATCATGATATCCTATTGGTCCATTTTCTAAAAGTGATAGAACTTCATTTTTCTCTACTGGTTAATACAATTTTATTTCGTATAAATAAATGCATTTGTAACATCTATGCATTTTATAAGTGTCAAGTCTGGTTCTGTATTGTGCTTCCATAATATGTAATAAATATGAATGTTCTGGTATCTCTGTAACATGTGACTGACTCTCTGGAAAGTACTTGGTTCTGTGGTTTCTGCATACTGATTTCCATAGTGCCGTCATTAGTACATATTCCCAGCAGTAGTGTGTAAGTTTTCATGTCTTGTCCATTCTCACCAGCATGTGTTGCTGTTTGGTTCCTGATAATAGCCATTCTCACTGTGTTGTATGATGAAGGAAAATGATGTTAACATTTTTGAAAAACTGTTGGATTTCTGCATGTCTTTCTGCCTATTGAGTTTACTTTACTACTTATTCTTTGGAAGATTTGGAGTGTTTGGTATTTTTTATTTTATAAAGTCTAGATATTAATTCCCTACTGTGTTTCATATGATCTCATTATTTTTTCTGCTGCTGAATTATTGGAATAATTTACAATAAATGTTTGCTGATGCCTGTATTTTTATATAGTTTAGCCTTCTGTTTTCTGCTAGCTATCTCATATCTTCAGATTTTAAATTACCGTCTTTGATCCATTTTTAATCGATTACTACATGGTGCGATATATAGGAATATAACTTTATTCTTCAGCTTGTTGAAGAGTTTATTTATTTTTTCCTCCAAGTTTTGTGTGTGGAATTTTTTATATTTGTAAAAATAAATAGGTACCTATAACATAGTGATTTTTTTTCTAGGATCTCTGCTTTACTCTAGTGGTTAACAAATTTGCTTTTCTGCCCATGTAATGCTTGATAAACCTCTTTTAAAATTTAAATTTATCTTTAAAATTTTATTCCCACTTTACATTCCCATCTTAACCCCCTCCAGAGTCTTCTCCCAGCCCCTCCCTCCCTGCCTCTTCCTCCCTATCCCTCTCCACTAATCCTCAGAAAGGAGAAGCCCTCCTCTACCAACTGACCCCAGCCTAACAAACCTCATTATCACTGCCTGAATCCTTTTCCTCTGTGGCCTGGCAAGGCGGCTTCACCAGAGGAAAGTGATCCAGGAACAGGAAAAGAGTCTATGTCAGATACAGCCTCTATACCCCTTTACCAGAGGACCCACATGAAGACAGTGGTGCTTATTGGCTATATCTACCAGTAGGCTTAGGTAATCTCCATGCATGCTCCTTGGTCGGTACATCAGTCTCTGCACCCCATGGGTGCAGATTTGTTGGCTCTGTTGGTCTTCTTGTAAAGCTCCTGTCCCGTCTGTTTTTTTCTAGTCCCCAACTTTTCCATTAGATGCCCTGTGTTCTGCCCAAAACTTGGCAATGAGTCTCAGCATTTGCTTTGATGCCCTAGTGGAGGGAGTCTTTCTGAGGACATTCGTGGTAGGCTTCCATCCTGCTCTCTCTCTCTATTCAACCATTTTCCGTGTCTCTTCAGTTTGCCCTTCTGAATGAGAATTGAGCATCCTCCCTAGGGTGCATCTTGTTACTTAGGTCTGTGGATTGTAGTATGGTTATCTTGTACTGTATGATGATTATCTCCATGTAACTGAGTATATACCATGCTTGTCTTTCTCAGTCTCAGGTGCCTCATTCAGGATGATCTGTTCTAGATCCATCCAATTGCCTGTAAATTTCATAATGTCCTTGGTTTTTTAAAATTTTTATTTAATTTATTAAAATTTATTCTCTTTGTATCCCAGGTGTAGCCCCATGCCTCATCCCCTCCCAATCTTGCTCTCCTTCTTCTCCTCCCAGGCCCATCCCCTGGTCCACTGATAGGGGAGGACCTCCTCCCCTTCCATCTGACCCTATACTATCAGGTCTCATCAGGACTGTCTGCATTGTCTATCTCTGTGGCCTGGTAAGGATGTTTCCCCCTCAGAGGGAGGTGATGAAAGAGGTAGCCACTAGGTTCATGTCAGTGACAGCCCTTCTTTCCCTTACTAGGGAGCCCAATTGGAGACTGAGCTGCCATAGTCTACATCTGTGCAGATGTTCTAGTTTAACTCCATGTATGGTCCTTGGTTGGAGTGTTAGTTTCAGAAAAGACCCCCTAGGCTCACATTTTTGGTGCTATTGCTCTCCTCGTGGAGTTCCAGTCCCCTTCACATCTCCATGTCTTTCTAGCTTCCCCTTCATTTATAAGATTCCTTGCAGTCTGCCCAAAATTCAGCTGTGAGTCTCAGCATCTGCATTAATACTATAATGGGTAGAGTCTTTCAGAGTCCTTCTGAGGTAGGCTCCTGTCTAGTCCCTTGTTTTCACCCATTTCTGATGTCTATCCTATCTGCCTTTCTGAATGAGGATTGAGCATCTTACCCAGGGTTTTCCTTCTTGCTTAGCTTCTTTAGGTGTACAGATTTTAGTTGATTATCATATATTATATGTCTAATATCCACTTATAAGTGAGTATATACCATGGATGTCTTTCTCCTTCTGGGATACCTCACTCAGGATGATGTTTTCTAGATTTTACCAATTGCCTGCAATTTCCATGTTTCCGTTGTTTTTAATTGCTGAGCAATATTCCATTGTGTAAATGTACCACAATTGCTGTATCCATACCTCTGTTGAGGGACATCTGGGTTGTTTCCAGATTCTGTGCATTGCAAATAAAGCTGCCACAAACATGGATGAGTAAATGTACTTGTTGTGTACTTTTACATATTTTGGATATATGCCTGGGAGTGGTATTGCTCAGTCTTGAGGTAGCACTATTCCTAGTTGTCTGAGAAAGTGACAGATTGATTTCCAGAGTGGTTGTACAAGTTTACATTCCCACCAGCAATGGAGGAGAGTTCCCCTTTCTCCACCTCCTCTCCAGCATGTGTTGTCACTTGAGTTTTTTTTTCTTAGCCATTCTGATGGGTGAAAGGTGAAATTTCTGGGTCATTTTCATTGGCATTTCCCTGATGACTAAGGACGTTTGGCATTTCTTTAAGTGTTTCACTGCCATTCAATATTCCTCTACTGAGAATTTTCTGTTTAGCTCTGTACTCCATTTTTTAATTGGATTACTTGATTTGTTGCTGTTTAACTTCTTGAGTTCTTTATATATCCTGGAAATTAGTCCTTTGTCAGATATAGGGTTGGTGAAGATCCTTTCCCAATCTGTAAGCAGTCGTTTTGTTCTGACAACAGTGTCCTTTGCTTTACAGAAACTTTTCAGTTTCATGAGGTCCCATTTACTGGTTGTTGCTCTTAGAGCCTGTGTTATTGGTGTTCTGTTCAGGAAGTTTACTCCAGTGCTAAGGAGATCAAGGCTTTCCCTACTTTTCCTTCTAAGAGGTTTAGTGTGTCTGGTTTTATGTTGAGGTCTTTGATCTAATTTGACTCCAGTTTTGTGCAAGGTGATAAGTGTGTATCTATTTGCACTTTTCTACACGTAGATATCCAGTTACACCAGCACCATTTCTTGAAGATGCTGTCTTTTTTCCATTGTATGGTTTTGGCTGCTCTGTCAAAAATCAGGTGTCCATAGTTGTGTGGGTTTATTCTGGATCTTCTATTTGATTCCCTTGATACACCAGTGTGTTTCTATTCCAGTACCATGCAGCTTTGTTACTGTTGCTCTATACTACAGCTTGAGATGAGGGATGGAGATACCTCCTGAAGATCTCTTATTGTAAAGGATTGGTTTAGTGATTGTGGGTTTCTTTTTTTTCAATATGAAGTTGAGATTTTTTCTTTCAAGTTCTGTAAACAATTTTGTTGGAAATTTGATGGAATTGCAATAAACCTGTGCATTATTTTTAGTAAGATGGCCATTTTATTATGTTAATCCTGCCAAGCCATGAGGATGGGACATCTTTCCATCTTCTGCTATCTTTTTCCATTTCTTTCTTCAGAAACTGGAAGTTTTTTTTTTCATGCAAGTCTTTGACTTGCTAGCTTAGAGTTATAGCAAGGTACTTTATGTTCCTTTTGGCTATTGTGAAGGGTGTTGTTTCCCTAATTTCTTTCTCAGCCCATTTGTCTTTTTTAAACAGGAGGACTGCTGATTTTTTTTTTTAGTTAATTTTGTATCTAGCCACTTTGCTGAAGGTGTTCATCAGTTGTAAGAGTTCCCTGGTAGATATTTTTGGGGTCATTGATGTATGCTATCATATCATCTGCAAATAGTGATACTTTCACTTCTTCCTTTCGATTTGTATCCTCTTGGTATCTGTTCATTGTGCTATTGATCTAGCTAGTACTATGTTAAAGATATATGGAGAGAAGGTAGGGGAGGAAGACTTCCCCTATCAGTGGACTCAGGAATAGGGTAGAGTGAGAGAGAGAGAGAGAGAGAGAGAGAGAGAGAGAGAGAGAGAGGGAGGAAGTGAGGAAGGGGTTACAATTGGGATCTAAAATGAATAACTTGTAAAGAATTTTTAAAAAATAGGAATGTGTTTAGTATCATCCAGTGAACTTTCTATTTACATTTTGTTAAACAGTCAAGCAGTTGAAAGTGCCTTGAATACTTATTGATTCTTCAAGTATCTACTGTGAAATATCTGATTATTTCCTCCTGATTTTGTACTAGTAGGATTATTTACATAATAATTTAAAGACTATTCATAGGAATCATTTTTAAACTTTCTAAAAAATTTCACTTCTCTCAGACTATATGATGTACTGTGTTATGCATGTACTCAAAATTGTTTGTGTTAGATCATAACTAGATATAACAGGAATGCAACTGAAAAGACTGAATAGTCAAGCGTGATGACACAAGCTTTTAGGCCCAGCATTTGGGAGATAGAAGCAGGCAGAAACCCCATAACTGGCTTGCTGTACATAGCATGCCCTATGCCAGCCAGGTTGCAAACAGAGAACTTGTCTACCAAAAACTCTGAATAGAAACTGTTTAGGTTTGCTGCAGTTTAGAGGGGAAAAGAAACTTCTTACGCCATTATTTGGTGTGGACTGTGCATTCAGTTTAATGCAATTGGGGTTTTTGGATTGTTAGCATGCTGTTAGGTGCATTGTTCAAAGAAAAGCATGTATGCACAGTGCCTGCAGGCAAGAGTCTAGGTGGGCAACAATTTTCTAGGTGTTTTAGGAGAGAGATGTGTTTATAGCTTGAGCCAGACAAAATCTCATGTCACTTAGCTATTTCCAGTGCTTGCCTTTCTCACTATGTATCTAATTCTTTTTTTTCTTTTTTTCTTTTTCTTTGTTTTATTTTATTATTATTAGTTACATTTTATTAACTCTGTATCCCAGCTGTATCCCATTCCCTCATTCTCTCCTGATTCCACCCTCCTTCCCTAATCTCCTCCCTACCCCTTTCCAAGTCCACTGATTGGAGAGGACCTCCTCCCCTTTCATCTGACCCTGCTTTACGGGTATCTTCAGGACTGGCTGCAAAGTCCTTCTCTGAGGCCTAGCAGGACTGCTCCTCCCTTGAAGGGTGGGGAGGTCAAAGAGCCTGCCATTGAGTTCCAGTCAGAAATAGTCCCTGTTCCCCTTACTAGGGAAAAACCACAAGGACCAAATATATCTGGGCACAGTGGTCTTTTCTGAGACTAATACTCCACCAAGGACCATCTATGGATATAACCTAGAACCTCTGTTCAGATGTAGCCCATAGTAGCTCAGTAATCAATTGGTTTTCCTTAATTCTTTTTTATTAATGACATTACATAATTATCACAATGACAAACTCTACAAAATAACAAAACCTGGTTAGGTGTGCAAAGTACCATGCCAAATTGAGGTGAAAAGTTAACTTAGATACTTGTTGGTTAAATCTTAATGTAAACTATTTTCTTTATGAAAACAGTATGACTTTAATAAATCCCAGTTGGGAGAGCCTGGGCTTGATTTGGGGATAGAGTTGCAATTATTAAAACATTCTATGTATATACCCAAAGCTTGCTCAAGTACACAAAAGGGATACTTGTTCAACCATGTTTATAGCAGCTTTATTTGTAATAGCCAGAACCTGGAAACAACCCAGATGTCCATCAACGGAAGAATGGGTACAGAAATTATGGTATTTCTACACAATGGAATACTACTCAGCAATCAAAAAGGAGGAAATCATGAAATTTGCAGGCAAATGGTGGGATCTAGAAAACATCATTCTGAGTGAAATATCCCAGAAGGAGAAAGACAAACACGGTATATACTCACTTATATAGACCACATAGTTGGTCACAAAGCAAGCCTCAACAGATACAAGAAGATTGAAATAATTCCTGTATCCTCTCTGTTCACCATGGAATAAAGCTGGACCTCAGTAACAACAGAAATAGCAAAAAGCCTACACGCACAACTGAACAACTGGAAACTGAACAACTTGCTACTAAACGACAGCTGGGTCAGGGAAGAAATAAAGAAAGAAATTAAAATCTTCCTAGAACTCAAGTCTGTACTTCTAATCTTGTAACTGAAATGATATAATAAAATGTAAGGTGAATTATGAAGTGTCACATCATATCTCCTATAAGTTTATTGCATCACTATTTTTACATTGGCATTAGTAGGTTTATTAACATCTTAGTAATCTACGAATGTCTTTGAATCCAAGTTTCTAACGACATGCATTGCCCATAGACTTCAAAATAAATGTCCTCCACAATGAAATATAACATATTTCATTACATGTTTTTTCTAGTCTTAGTGTTAATATCATTGATTATTATTGAATAATATCATTATTTATTATTGATTATTATTGCTTAGTAGAACTTAGAGTTAAATTTTCTTGCTAGAAATGAATTATGCACCTGTAGCTCCTTTTCTGTAAGGTGCACAGAGATTTCAGAATAATTTTCTTTTGTAATTAATTAATTTACTTTTTATTCACTTTACATCCTTGGTGTAGCCCCATTCCTCCATCCCTCTGAGTTCAACCCTTTCTCCCTTTCCCATCCCCCTTCACCTCTTTCTGAAAAAAAAGAGAGCTCCTTTTCTCATCCACCCCAGCTCATCAAGTTGCTTCAGGACTGAGCACCGCTTCTTCCCTTGTTTCCTGATAAGGCAGCCCCACCAGGTGGAAGTGATCTTAGAGCTAGCAAGTGAGTCTGTGTCTGATACAGTCCCCACTCCCCTACTAACTAGAGGACCCACATGAAGCCTGAGCTGTCCATTTACTGTATTTTGTAGAGGGGCTAGTTTCAGTTCATACACAGTCCTTGGTTGAAACTTTAATCTCAGCAGGCCCCTTTGGGCCCTGGTTAGTTGGTCCTGTTGGTCTTTTTGTGGAATTCCTGTCACCTCATGGTTCTTTTCTCTTTCCTCCAACTTTCCACAAGTCTCTCTAAGCATTGTTCAATGTTTGGCTGATTTTTTTTTTGGGGGGGAGGAGCTATCATAAAGATTTGCAGATTCAGTATTTTATTTGGAACATAATAGATCAAATATAATTTCCAACATTCCACAGTACTGCCATTATATATTTAAAATTGATAGCTATAAATTCATTTTCATGAACCTAAACAAGTTACAAACATTAATGATTGCATTTAATTTCTTTTTATGAGATCCATACTTAAGGCTATTGCAGATTTTGGTTTTAAGCTTTTTCATTTAAACTATACAGATTTGAAATAAATGGTATATTCTATATACATTTTGTATGTGTAGCTTAGTGTTTTCTTTGAGTGTTGTTTTTTTCTTTATTAATTACACTCATTACAAGGCCACAGAAGAAGACAACATAGCCACTCCTGATGAGACCTAATTGGGTGATTTTCTTAAAGGATACATCACTTTTTATTTTCATCAAAACTGTTTTAGTGACAACACATGCTGGAGAGGTTGTGCAGAAAGGGGAACCTTCCTCCACTGCTGGTAGAAATGTAAACCTGTACAACCACTATGGAAATCAATCTGGCACTTTCTCAGACAACTAGGAATAGTGCTTCCTCAAGATCTAGCCATACCACGCCTAGGCATATATCCAAAAGAGGCTCAAGTACACAATGATATTTGCTCAACGATGTTTGTAGCAGCTTTATTTGTAATAGCCAGAAGCTGGAAACAGCCCAGATGCCCCTCCACCAAAGAATGGATGCAGAAATTGTGGTACATCTACACAATGAAATATTACTCAGCAGTGAAAAATAAGGAAATCATGAAATTTGCAGGTAAATGGTGGGACCTGGAAAAGATAATCCTGAGTGAGCTGTGCCAGAAGCAGATAGACACACATGGTATATACTCACTCATATAGACATGTAATATACTATAAACCTACTAAAATCTGTATATTTAAAGAAACTAATCAAGAGAGAGAACCCTGAATAAAATGCTAAATCCCCATCCCGAAAGGCAAAGAGGATGGACACCAGAAGAAGATGAAAATAGGAAACAAGTTAGGAACCTGCCATAGAGGGCATCTGAAAGTGTCTGCCATGAAGACTATCAAAGGAGAAGCTGAGACATATGACCAACTGTTGGGCAGAGTGCATGGAAACTATGTAAGAAGAGGGAAATAGTACGATCTGGAAAGGACAGGAACTCCACAAGTAGAGCAACAGAACAAGAAAATTTGAACACAGGGCTCTTCCCAGAGACACATACTCTAAGCAAGTACCATGCATGGAGGTAACCTAGAACCCCTGCACAAATGTAGTCCATGGCAGTTTACTGTCCAAGTGGGTTACATAGTAAGGGGAAGAGGTACTGCCTCTGACATAATATGATTGGCCTGCTCTTTGATCACCTCACCCTGATGGGGAGCAGCCTTACCAGGCCACAGAAGATGACAATGCAGCCACTCATGATGCGATCTGATAGACTAAGATCAGAAGGAAGGAGAGGAGGACCTCCCCTATCAGTGGACTTGGGGAGGGGCATGCATGAAGAAGGGGAAAGGAGGGTGGGATTGGGAGGGGATGAGGGAGAGACTTATGGGGTGGGATACAAAGTGAATAAATTGTAATTAATAAAAGTTAATAAAACTGTTTTTGTATTAAATTTTTTCTACATAAATTTTGATTCATGGTATTTGTCCTTCCGTTAACTTCTCCTATTCTTGTCTTCTATTTTCTTTATTGAGTTTTATGCAAGGAAGTTAATGTATTATGAAAATACTGCAGTCCCTTTCTGCTGTACTCAGTTTTCTTAATTCAGTTTTGTAGTTTGTGCTAGGATGTTTATTGTTACATGTGTTTGTTTTTATATGTAAGTTCAATGAATTCATTTTTTGGCTACTGTTTCCACTTGTCCTGTGTCATTCAGTAAACTAGGCTTCGTCTTTTGTGAAAGAGGATTGTTAGTGTCTTGCTTGGATAAATTTCTGTTTTTTATTCCATTCTATTGATGTGCATAAGTTTCTAAATTGTCAATCTACTTGGACTACAGTATCTTAGTTTTTCCTCAATGCCAGGAAACTATTTTTATAACCATCTTGTAGAAACGTAGAAATAAGTTTGTTGGAGTATGAGTCTCTGGGAAGATCCCTGTGTTCAAATTTTCTTGTTCTGTTGCTCTCCTTGTGGAGTCCCTGTCCTCTCCAGCTCTTACTATTTCCCACTTATTACATAAAATTCCATTCACTCTGCACAACAGTTGGCCATCAGGCTCAGCATCTGCTTTGATAGTCTGTAGGGCAGAGGCTTTCAGATCAGAAAGAAGGAGAGGAGGACCTCCCATATCAGTGGACTTGGGGAGAGGCATATATGCAGAAAGGGGGGGAGGGTGGGACAGGGAGGGGAGGAGGGAGGGGCTTACGGGGGGATGCAAGAGGAATAAAGTGTAATTATTAAAACTTAAATAAAAAAATTAAAAAAAGAAATAAGTTTGTTAATAGCACAAAACAGAGCAAACTCATTTCTCTTTTTATCATATAAGTTAAGACTAACATTTTCATAGTCCTCAATTCTTCCCTTGATGAACATGACCACCCTCTTCATTTGATTTTTCTGTCACTTCTAATTTATTTATTTATTTATTTATTTATTTTTATTTAACTTTTTCTTTTCTTCTCAATGCAGTTTATTCAGGAACCTTGAACAATCTTCTGACCCTGGGGAAAGACAGCCCACAGCTTAAAATAGCCTCTGGGTAGCCAACCCCAGTGTGCCACATGGGCAATGCAGACAGGTCCACATACAGGGAAGCAAGCCAGATCCTCAGTCTTAGCCAAATATGGAGTTGTTTGTGACAGAGAGCACTCACCATCAGGAAGCTGGAAGGCGGAAACCAGCTCCATCTTTAAGGCACGGAATTACACAGCTCTCTACAGTTCCCCTTTTGGTTTTAGGCGCATCAGGCAAGAGTAGAGGTCTGATCTCTGATATTAGAAATAAAATGGGACTTTGTACCAATGCTCATTTAGGTGTCATCCATCCAAAGAGCATCAGACCCGTCCAATACCTTTTTCTCAGAGGCGGGACCTGGGGCATCAACCCACATGCAATCAGACATGCTCTTCTCTGGGTCGAAAGCAGCTGACCCTGAGTGCTGTGCTTAGCCTCGCATCCTGATCGTAACATTTTAGCTTTTTATGGTTGCCAGCCATGCTTGGGGAGACTGTCCTGCTTCAATGGCTGTAAAGGCCTGAATGATCATGGCTG
>REGO01000276.1:2439404-2468378 GCA_010120015.1 Rhombomys opimus | reverse complement strand
TTCTCAATGCAGTTTATTCAGGAACCTTGAACAATCTTCTGACCCTGGGGAAAGCCAGCTCACAGCTTAAAATCCCCTCTGGGTAGCCTACCCCAGGGTGCCTTGTGGGCAATGCAGATAGGTCCACATACACGGAAGCAAGCCAGATCCTCAGTCTTAGCCAAATATGGAGTTGTTTGTGACAGAGGAAATTTTCTTCATTGATTTTGTTGAAAATATTTTCTGGGCCTTGGAGAAGGGACTCTTCTTTTTCCTCTATACCTATTATTGTTAGGTTTTGTCTTTTCATATTGTCTTGGATTTCTTGGATGGTCTGTGTCAAGAATTTTTTGGATGTAACATTTTCTTTGACACATACATCCATTTCTTCCATTGTATCTTCCACACCTGAGATTCTTTCTTCCATCTCTTGTAGTTTATTGGTTATGCTAACCTCTGTAGTTCCTGTTTTCATCCCTATGTTCTTTCTCTCTGCAATTTCCTCCATTTGTGTTTGCTTTAATTTTTCCAATTCTATCTTCAGATCTTGAGCCATTTTGTTGATTTACTTCACCTGTCTGACTGTATTTTCCTGTTTTTCCATCACTTCTTTCATCTGTTTGTTTGAACCAACCTCTGTTTCTTTTATTTCATTCAGTGCTTTAAACATTTCCTTTCTAAAGGCCACAAACTGTTTGGCTGCATATTCCTCTATTTTTTTAAGGATGGCAATATTCTGTTTGAGTTTATCTTCCTCTATGTCTTTATGTATCTTATTTGTTTCCTCTGTTATCATCTTCATGAGCATAGTTGTTAGGTCATCTTCTTGGATTTCAGTTATGCTGGGGTTTCCAGGGCTACTTGCCCCTGGATAACTGGGTCCTGGAGATGCCATATTGCTCTGTCTTTTGTTGCTTGAGCCTTTATGCTGGTCTCTACCCATTGGTCTATCTTTGGTGTTTGGGGTTATTTTATGATGGTTCCTGGGGATCCTGTGCTGGAGAGAATCCCCTTTGCCGAAAGCTGTTTTTTTCTGAAGAATGTCTTCTCAGCTTTTTGGGTATAGTCCCTGGATGGCTGGCATTTTTTCAGGAGTTGCTGGTGCTCACCTCAGGGATAGAGACCTGAGTGGTAACTGTGGTCTTTGTTAGTCAAGAGGGTATTCCCCTCACCCAGGGAAGTCCTGAAGACAGTTGCCCTGTTTCTGGGTTTCTTGCTGTAAATTTAATGATCAGCTGCTGTGTCACAGTTGGACATCTGGAGTGCAGCAACTCTTTGTGCCTGTTTCTGGAGCAAAGCTCAGTGATGGTGGCCAGCCCATGCTGGTCTGCGAGACTTTTTCCAGGGAAGAACTGGGTGATTTAAGTCAGTACAGTTTCTTTCCTTCCCCGTGGATTCTCTGGAGACAGGGACTCCCATTCTCTTTTTTGCCCTGGGGTGCACTGCTCAGTTTCCGCCAGGTGGCTGGCTCGCAGAAACTGCCTGTGTCTGCCTTTCTGGCCTTTGGGAGTCTGGGCGTCTGCCTAAACTGGGTAATTTTCCCCAGACTTTTTCGGGGTGGGGGTGTCGGCTGAGTGCTCTGAGATCAGACCAGCCGTTTCCTTCCCTGTGGGTTTGCACCCAACAGTGAGACTCAGTCTCTGGTGCCCTGGGGCCCACAGTTCTAGCTGAGCGCACAGGCAGGGCTCTGTGCAGGCCCCTGGGTCCCCGGCTCTGGCTCTGGGCTGGCTCTGGGCTGGCTCCTGGGGCACCTGGGAAACCCGAGTCTTTTCCAGGGGATGTCTGGGTGACCTAAGGTCGGTCCCAATCGTTTCCTGCACCGTGGGGTTATCTTTTGACTGAAAATTCCAGTCTCTGATAGTGTGGTGCGCAAGGTTCAGTCTGGGACTGTGACCAGAGACACTCACGTGTGGCTCTGGGCTGGGGCTGGTGACCAAGCCCCTGGTGGCACCAGGATCTCTTCTGCGGTTTAGCTGGGTGAGTTAAAGCTGATTGAATCCTCCACCGTGGGGTATCCTCTCACCTGGGAAACACAATCACCTGTGTTTTATGGCCGAGAGTTCTGATTGCTGGTCACTGTGCCAATCGTGCTGTGCTGCTGGTCAGAATGAGAGTGCTCCTGGTGCAGCCATCTTGCCCCGCCTTCTCTCATTTATTTATTTATTATTACAATTTATTTGCTTTGTATCCTAGCTGTAGCCCCTCCCTCATTCACTCCAAGCCCCACTGTCCCTCCCTCTTCTCCTCTCATGCCCCTCACCTAGTCCACTGTTAGGGAGGTCCTCTTCCCATTCCATCAGAAGGGTCAGATGATCTTTTCTTTTTTTTTTTTTATTAACTTATCTATTCTTTATTCACTTTACATTCAGATCATTTGCCCCTCTCTCCTCTCCTTCTGGTCTTAACCTGCCCTTTTGTTTCTCTTTATAGTTCCTTTCATTCTAACCCACCCCAGTACATCAAATCACATCAGGTCTGAGCACATCCTCTTCTCCTGTGGTTTGGTGAGGCAGCCCAGACAGGGCATAGAGCAAGTGGTCAAACGTCAGGCAACAGAGTCCATGTCAGAGACAGCCTCTGCTCCCTTAGTAGAAACCCACATGATGCCTGACCTACCCATCGACTTCATCTAAGTAGGGGTCCTGGGTGCAGTCCTTGCATGGTCTTGGTTGGTGCTTCAGTCTCAGAAAGCCCCTCAGGACCCTTATTAGTTTGCTCTGCTGCTATTCTTGTGGAGCTCCTGTCACCTCCAGTCCTTCTATGCTTTCTGCCCTCTTTTCCAGGAGATTCCCTATGCTTTGCCTAATGTTTGGCTGTGAGTCTCAGCATCTATTTTCATTCACTGCTGGGTGGAGATTCTCAGATGACAGCTATGCTACACTCCTGTCTGCAAGCTTAGCAGAGTATCATTAATAGTGTCAGGGATTGGCTATCTCCCATGGTTGGGGTCTCAGGTTGGGCCAGGCATTGGTTCTATCACTTCTTAAATCAGTTTTGTAGGTTGTTTTCATGAAAAATCTGTACACATTTTGTTACATTTTGACTAAATATTTTCTTTAAGCTGATTATATAAAAATTAATAACAGTTATTATTATAATATACATATAATATTACCATTACAAACATTGTTATTAGTTTTTTAATTTGATTTGTGGGGCTTGAGATGTTTGATGATATAGAGCTTGCTAGCTTAAATGAGACAGTGGATTGACTATATTGTTATCATTGCATAAAAATTGGATTGATCGCACTTGCCTATAATCTAGAACTCAGGAGGTTCATGCATGTAGACCCCACCTCAATAAAAGACAACAACATAAAAAGAATCCATATTTTATTGTTAAAGCAAACATTCTGTGTTTTATTTTTATATTAACCTAACATTATACGATCTTCACCTGCTACAGGGAGGAGTTAGTTTACACATTTTTATTATGGAAAATTTAGAGTATATTCTGCATGAATTTCCCACTCCCCAAGGGAGGAGCAGTCTTGCTAGGCCACAGAGGAGGACTTTGCAGCCAGTCCTGAAGATACCTGATAAAACAGAGTCAGATGAAAGGGGAGGATGTTCTCCCCACTTGGAAAGGGGCAGGGAGGAGATGAGGGAGGGAGAGTGGGATTGGGAGGGAATGAGAAAGCAGGATACAGCTGGGATACAGAGTTAGTAAAATGTAACTAATAATAAAAATAAATAAAAAAACTGAAAATAAATAAACTTTTATATTATTGGCACATAGAGATAATTTCATTGTCTTCTTTTTTAGTCAGTGTACCTTCAACTTTCTTTCTTTTTTTTTTTTGAACTATTATATTGCACAGGACTTCTAATTGTGCAGTCTATAGATGCAATAATATTGCTTTATCTCTGATCTTAGAAGATATTTAGATATTAAGTTTAGACTTACTTATTTTAGTTTTGTGACTGAGATGGAGTGCCAGTTTATTCCTAGCATGTTAAGAGTGTTTTTCTCATCACTCAGAAAGGGAAGATTTTTAAGGTTCTTCAAGTCTGTATTTTTATGTCTATATCTTTTTAGCCTATCACACAGGAATTGATATCAATTAATTAAGAATGTTTGAATAGTCTTGTATAGCTGCATTAAATCCTAATTCGTGTTAATGTGTTCCATGTGTACAGATTTTATTTGCCTTCCTAACATTTTTTTTGAATATTTTTACAAATTGGTCTTTTAAAAGGTGTTATTTAATTGTTTATTCTCTTCTTGTTCTTTTTTTTTAACTACCCTGTCCAACCCCATCTGTCCCACCTGGTCATGCTAGTGAAGCTAATTGTTACCTCATAAAATGAATACTTTTCATTTATTTCTCGATTTTATATTCTGAACCAAACATGTACATAATATTGCACATATACGAATTTATATATATATATATATATATATATATATATATATATTCATGCAATGTATTACAAGTGATTTAAGGTCCTGGATGTCTTGATTAAAGCTTTGTTTGAATTGCTGTAATTTAGAACATGTGTTGTGTATAATGTACTTTTTAATCATAGATTGCAGTAATGACTCCTGAGGTGTTATTTCCTGAAATTGGAATTGAATAATCCTGATTATCAGTTCAGAAAAAGCCTATTCTGGCTTTATTATTACTTCATACTCTTGATGCAGCTGGATTTAAGAGGAAAAAATGGAATGGAGTCTTCTTACAAGGACACTGTTTATGAGTTATATCTTGTAGTGGTGAGTAAAATTGTTTGGCAAGTAATATATGCCTCAGGATGAAGAAATACATTAGATCAATTTATTTTTTTGAGGAATCCCCACTATGTTCCTGGTATTGAGTAATGAACTTATTGGTCAGTAACAACTGTGTTTGAGTTCTGTGAAAGTTTTTATTGTATGTTCAAAGGGAGTTTTTGGCCTAAGTTTGAAACTTAGGGAAGAAAAATCTGTATCAAAATAAGTCATTCATGAAATCACCCTTTCCAACAGTGATGCACTAGTAGCTCATGACATATTAATTCACACTGTTGTCAGCTTGAGTGTCAGCAACTACCCTAGTATTCATGACCTTGACGCCCCAGCACTTGTGTTGCTGAACACTGACAAAACCCCTTCCCCTGGTACCCTGACACTTTCTTCATGAGTTTATTCAATAATGACTTTGTTGTTGATTGTATTGGCTTACTTTCCTTGCTGCAACTTACGGGAGGAAGGAATAAACTTAGTTTATGTTTTAAATGGAAAAGACTACCGTGCTGTTGAGGGTATGGGGACAGAAGTGTGAGATCACATTGCTTTTACAGTCAGGAGCCAAAAAGACTAATGAAAGTTGAGCCAAATTAACAAATATTCAAAACCCATAGCCACGGATTCATTTTCCAGCAAAGCTCCATGTCCTCAGGGTAATACAACAACATCAAAACAGTGCTACTAGATAGAAACCTAGTGTTTAAATGCATGAATCTCTCTAAAGCATTCTTTTCTATATATTTCTTCTGAGAGTTCTATACTTGTTCAGTTGTTTTAAACACAGTGTACATTATGGGGAAGTTTAGATGAACAGAACTATTTTTTAATTCATGTTTATATATTTAATGCTTTTGTTGAGAATACTGCCCTGTTATAGACTTCTTTCTCTTATTTTAGCTGCAAATAAATAATTTCTATAAGACAGCATTGGATAGATTTCTTTGAAATGATGCACTTTTTCTTTCTTCCACCACATGACTCCACAGCCTCATTTCTAGACTCTCGGCGTAAGAATATGTTTGACAATGTACTCAACAAAATTCCACAAATTTCTCATATTTCTTTCATTCTTTTGGAAAACATATGAAAAGTATAGAGAAAACATCTCATTTTAAAATTTATATACAGCTTCTCATTTCTTCTTGCTTCCATTATAAGAAATTAGCACAATTTACTCTTAAAACATTAAAAGTCCACCTTACCCAAAATGGAAGAAAAAACCATAAAAAATTACCATTAGTATATGTACCTTCTAATATATTTTTATGATATTCAATTAAAAATACTAAGTATACTGCCTTACTAAAATGTTTAGTTGATGAAAAAATAGATTTACATCTATGTTTACAAATAACATAATTTTGAAATAAGAAGAGATGAAAATATAATCATATAATAAAATCAACAAAGTGAACTTTTTAGTTAATTATGCAATTTTTACCAAATTAACATGTTTTTTTACATGTTATTGCTTTGCCTTTTTATTTTTTCATGAAATATTTTCTTTTGCTAAAATATTGTCTCATGTTAATAGAATGTAACAGTTAAATAAACAGAAAAAATATTATGAATATTTTGAATAGATCATCATTAAAATAATTTTACTTGTATCTTTATTTCTCTGAAATGTAATTTCAATTTATACGTAGTTTTTTTCATGATCTTATTTTACTTATAATGACTAATAGATGAATTTTCTGTATGTAACTAAAAAGTACACTGTATAAAATATAGAGTACCATGGCTTTTGTAAACATATTTTAGGTGAGCAGACATATGTATCAATCTTTCTTTAACATGCTATAGCGTTAGTTTTGAACAGTCAAAAGTTACTCAGCCTGGTATTATAATGGGATGTGTTTTGTGCTATGAGTTTCTATGCTTGTCCATCCATTCTAAGTTACTGAATTAAAGAAACTGTCCCTAGGGAGCAAATGCAAAAAAATGAAGAAGACAGACACTTACAAAAAATATTCAGTTTATGTATTTTATACCCTATTGGTGCCCCCTCCCTCCTGTCCTTCCAGCCTTCCCTTCCTCTCTCCCCTCTCTTTCCCTTTCCTCTCTCCCTTTCCTCTCAGAAAAAGTGGGCCTCCCTTCCATGGTATCAACCCCCTTCAGCACATGAGGTCACATCAGGATTGAGCATATCCTCATCCCCTGAGGGCAGGCAAGGCAGGAAGTGATCCAAAATCAGTCAATAGAATCCGTGTTAGAAACAGACCCTCCATCTTCCACTCACCCTATTCCCTGTATGAAGACCAATCTGCCTATTGGCTACATGTGTGCAGGGGCCCTAGGTCGAGACCATGCATTCTCCTTAGTTGATGTCCCAGTCTCAGAAAGCACCCATGGGATAGGGTAAGTTGTCTTTGTTGGTCTCCTTGTGAGGTTCCTGTCTGGTCCAGGTCCGTCCATCTTTCCCCCCAAATTTCCACAGGGTCCCTCAGAGCTCTGTCCATGGTTGACTGCAAGTCCCAGCATCTGTCTCAATCTGGTGCTGCTGCGTGAAGACTACCAAAGGACAGTCAAGTTAGGCTCCTGTCATTAATACTGTCAGGGGCTGGCTCTCTGCCATGGGGTGGATCTCGGTTTGGGCCAGTTATTGGTTGGACGTTCCTTCAATCTTTTCCCCCTCTTTTTCCCTGTACTTCTTGTAGGCAGGATAATTTTTGGTTCACAGATCTTGTCAGTGGGTTGTTGTTCCCCTCCTTCCTCTAGTCCTTCCTGGCTAGGAGAAGGTCACTTCAGTCTTCACGTTCCCATGTTAGGAGTCTCAGCTAGAGTCACAATCATATCCTTCCAGGAGGGACAATTCAGAAGAGATGGAAGAGTATTAAAAAGAGAAAGAAACATGCAAACATTATATATGAAAATGTTCAGTAGAAGTCTTAGGGGAACAAACTGTTAGGTGTATATGTCTGGGTAAGTACAAAGTGACAAAAATATTTTTTGCAAATAAAAAAGAGATTATCAATGTGTACATGAAAGAATACAACCACCAAGAACTTACGAGGACTGTAGATGTAAACATTTTTTAAATTAATATTATCCAATTTGATAGAATAAAGTTATAGTATTAAATAATTTTTTTATTTTTTAATTATACTTTATTTACTTTGTATCCTTCCTCTAGTTCCCTCCCTCCTCCCTTTCCAATCCCTTGCTTCCTCTCCCTTCTCCACACACTCCCCTCCCCAAGTGCACTGGTAGGGAGGGTTTCTTTTTCTTCCTTCTGATCCTGCTCTGTTAGGTCTCATCAGGAGTGGCTGCATTGTCTTCCTCTGTGGCCTGGTAAGGCTGTTCCTCCCTCAGGGGGAGGTGATCAAAGAGCAGGCCAATCAGTTCATGTCAGAAGCACTCCCTGTTCCCATTACTATGGAACCCACTTGGACACTGAACTGCCATGGGCTACATCTGTGCAGGGGTTCTAGGTTATCTCCATGCATGGTACTTGGTTGAAGTATGAGTCTCAGGAAAGATCCTTGTGCTCAAATTTTTGGTTCTGTTGCTCTCCTTGTGGACTTCCTGTCCTCTCCAGATCTAACTAGGAAATTTTTAAAAGAACATTGTATACCAATCCATCTGGTCACACATATTTGCATGTTACTACCTGTGGTTTACTGTGTTTTACTACTTTCTTTAAACATTGTACCTTCTTTGAAATTTCTCACATGGTTGTATTCATACTGTAAAAAAGTTACTTTTCTCGAGTGTGAAAAAATGTATAGTTGTAGTGAGACAGGAGTGCGAACTACCAGGAGATTGCTGTTTGTACTGGATAAAGTGTGGTGAAGAAAAAAAAATCTAGTTTTAGTCAAACAATTGTAATGGATTCTATAAGATATTTCAGAGAAAAAAGCAACTGTTACATGTGGTGATTACTTTTTACAGAGTTTAAAGCAAAAGAGAAGGGATGAAACATGTTTATGCTTAGCTCTGGAAGAAAGAATTCAAATGGAAAATAGAGAGTTAGATCCAGAAGATGGAGTCAGACAGCTTAGAATAGGATTTGTGAGGTGCACACTGGGAAACGTGAAAGGGAGAGGCCAGGTCAGACACATATTTTATTTGAAATGTGCTCTTTTAGCAATTTTGAAATAAATCACATATTTAAACATATTATTCTTACTCTGTACAATATAGCACCAAATATCACTCTGCTTAACTGAAGATTATATCCTTGGATCAATATCACTGTTTCTCACCCATTCTTCTGTGTATTTTTCACCAAAGTATAATAAACTGTGAGAGATCAATGTATAAAATATTTTGGTTTAATCAATCCACATTTTACATTTATTAAATGATGATATTGTACCAGTATACAGAGATGAAATTATTTCCCCTTAAACAATTAACCACAGTTTCAGAGTATACTGTTATTGCTGTTAAAATAAATGTTTTATTCAATTCAGAAGGGCTGTGATTATGTACTCCATTTGTTATAAATTCTTCATAGTTTACATTCTATATATTAAAATTATTATTTATAATTCATCAGCATTATTATTGTAGTATTTGAGATTCATCTTAAGGTCATCTAAGAATTTTTTTACAAGCAAATTGCAATCCAATCATAAGATTGTTTGTTTGTCTGTTATGAGAAGTTACTTTTATAGAATAAATATCAACTAGAGCACATTATTTTTATTAAGATATGGTATGTACACAGACATATAGCCACTTGTTCTGTATCGCTGGAAATTTAAAAAGTTTATAAAGAAGATCATTTCTCACAATCAGAACATGGTAATAGAAAACGTGGCTCCTAGTTCTATTGAAAAGAATATAATATTTAAAATTCTTTCTCTTTCTGGTTGATTTCTATAAATATGGAGGCAAAGTTTTCATAGACTTATATGGACAAGAGAGAACACTAGTTAAAACTAAAGAATTAATTCTATAGTAATCATTATAATACATATCTCATGTTAAATATTTGTGTTTGATTTTTAAAATACAATGAAGACTGATATTTCAAACAAGATGAGAAGAATTTATTTTTCTCCTTTATAATGCAATAGAGGTTTAACTTTTGGTAATATTCTATTCAAAAGTACATTTTAACCTCTATGTTTTGAAACAACTCAAGTATCATTTACCCTAAATCCATTATCTCATGGTGACTATACTTGTTTAATATTTTAAGAGAAAATCTGAAGTGCTGAGTTTCTCCTTGATCTGACATGCTTGTTCAGATCATCATTGAAAAAGTATGACTTGAGGAGAAATTAGTACATATGAAATTGTTTTCACTGTAATAACCACCATATATTTACAGAATTATTATTTTCTACCTCTTTGAAGCTCCACACTGACCAAGATAAAGGAGACGGAAATTTAAAATACATTTTGACAGGAGATGGGGCTGGTAATCTGTTCGTTATAGATGAAAACACAGGAGATATTCACGCTGCAAAGAAATTAGACAGAGAAGAAAAATCCCTGTACATTCTTCGTGCCAAGGCTATAGACAGAAAGACTGGGAGGCAAGTGGAGCCGGAATCTGAGTTTATCATTAAAATCCATGATATCAATGACAACGAACCAAAATTCACAAAAGATTTGTACACAGCCAGTGTTCCTGAAATGTCTGGAGTTGGTAGGTATCTACTAACTGTGTTCATAGCATGTTTGCTCTCATACTTTTACTGAAAATTTTACAGGAATGTGATTATATGTTCTCTTCTTTCAAAACCAGAGCTGTGTCCAGAAACTCTTAGTTTCATCAAACAACTCCTCTCGAAATATTTTATTTATCTATGTATTTATTTATTTTTTGTTTGTTTATTACTATTTATTCACTGTGTATTCCAGCTGTGGTCCCCTTTTCTCATCACTTCCTTGGTCCCATCCCCATTCCTCTTCTCCCTCTATGCTCCTCCCCTAGTCCAATTATAGGGGAGGAACTCCTCCCCTATGTCTTTTAATTGCAACTCACTCAGTGTAGTTATTTGATTCCTCTGGGACCAACAACTGCTCTGTGATTTAGACTAAATGTCCTGTAGAATGCATTGCTGCCTGAGGAGGGAGGGTTAAGTATGAGCAGCTCTTCTTACCTTAAACTGAAAAGGGGAACTGTTGCATTTGACAAACAAGTAGTTTGTCAAACATAACTGGCTCATCATAAAAAAGTAAACCCACTTATTTTGGAAGTATGGGATATATAAATTTACAGTTCAACCTGTTAAACAGGAACGCACAATTCAGAGGGATTTAACAGCTGAATGAAGATCAAATAACCTGTGGTATCACGCTAAGATTCACAGATTTTCACTACATTTCTTTGTATTTTACCTTACTGGTCTTTGGCGTTCCGTGCAAACTGAAAAGAGTCATTTCTCACAGTTTTAAGATTCTCCCAATTTCAAGAACTATTCATTTATGTACAAAATTGCTGCTTGCATGTGTGTTACTACATTTAATTTCATCAATGAGCAAATATTGTTTTAAAATTCTACTGATATAATACTAATTAAATATATAAGATATGTAAGGCATGCACTTGGTCCATATACATATAATATAATAATGCATGTTTGACTAAAGATACTTCTTTTAGGAATAATAAATGTTGTTATCTTTACTGAGTATGGCAAAACTGCTTTTTAACGATATAAAGTGCATATTCAGAAGAAGCAAGAATTTGTGAAGAAGCTGTTATCTCATGTAAGCTCACCTATTTGAGGAAACTGATCTTCTATTATCTCTTCAGTTTTCACTCAGGCTATGGCTAGGATACAAAGTAAATAACCTGTGATAAATATAAAAAATAAAAATTATTTTTTAAAATGTAAAATTAATTTATCCTAAAAGACAAGACTCCTTTGAGATTATAAAGCCCTTGTTTAACAGAGTAGATGCATTTTCTTCAATGTTCTAATAACTTTTGACTGTTATAATTCATTGGATTAATCTATGTTGCCCTGATAGTAAAGTAATTGAGGTCTCATTTTTATGAACTTACATTTGAGAAGAAAATACATGTAAAATTATGATCACTGGATAAGTTATCAATTTTGTATTGATATGGTTATATCCTTTAACTTTTGAAAAACATTATTTTGATATGTTATTTTACAAATTATTTTACTCTTATTTGTATTTTCATAGGTTTTCCACACTTAGAAATATAATAAATACGATTAATATGACAGAAATATTCTATTATTAAAAATTGATCATAGCTATTTATTTCATATATTTTGAACTTTTATAGTATTATTTCATTCTTTTTAAAAAAACACTTAGCTAATTTGTGATTATAGTATGATTACATCATTTCCATTTCCTTAATTTTCTTAGGACATTTTCATGTACCACTTTTTGTCTTTTTCAAATTGATGGCCCCTTTTGCCATTAATTGTTTTTACAAAAACACACCTACACAAAGGCACACAGACA
The DNA here is from genome assembly GCA_010120015.1 of Rhombomys opimus. Taxonomy (NCBI): domain Eukaryota; kingdom Metazoa; phylum Chordata; class Mammalia; order Rodentia; family Muridae; genus Rhombomys; species Rhombomys opimus. Next base: position 2,456,261 of record REGO01000276.1, on the reverse strand, counting down.
CACACACACACAAACAGACACACACATACATAGACACTCATACAAAGATACACACACATACACACATAGAAACCCATATATAGGCACACATACATACACACACAGAGATACTCAGACACACACAAATAAAAACACAGATATACCCTTAAACATACAAACACCCAGACACAGACATAGACACTTAGACACACAGAAAAACTCACAAACACACATATATAGACACTCAGACACAAACACAGCCACTGACAGACACAGAAACACAAATACACAGAAAACACATAGACACAGGTGAACAGACACAGAAAAAAATGAACCAATGAAACACACATACAGAGAGACAGACAAACATACACAGAGACCAACATACATACACACTCAGGGACACACACAGGCAGATATACATACCACACACACACACAAACAAAAACACATAGTAACAGAGACAAATACATGCACAGACACACACTTCATGCCCACCCACAGACCCAAATACACAGACATACACAGAGACACACATACACAGACACACAGAATTACAGAGAGAGAGAGACAAATACATACAAAGACATACATACACACAGACACACACACAGAGACACAGACAGGTATAACAGACACATCCAGACACAAACACAGGCACACATATACACAGACACCAGCACTACACACACACACACACACACACACACACACACACACATTTCTAAATACTTTTGTACCAAATGGTTCCATCTTCACTTTCTTTTGCAGTAACAGAATGGGGCATGAAAAGATGGCTCAGGAAGAAGAACTTGGGGTCCTCTTTTAGAGGACCTGAATTTGATTCCCAATACCCACAAAGTTGCTTGTCACTATCAGTAAATCCAGTCCCAGGGCATTTGATGGCCTCCCATGCTGTTCTGAGAAACCTGGCACACATGTGATCACAGACATATCTGCAGGCAAAACACTCATATGCATAAAATAAAAATAAAGTAAGAGAATATTTATCTATTAAATTATGTTGATATTTACTTTGAAACATTTACATTCTTTCAATTATTGAAATATATTCTTTTCTCATAAAAATATCCTGATATCTCATATAATATTCTGCTCCTTCTACCCTTTCTGATAAATATTCTTTGCTATTTAATGTACTACTATTCCATATTCAATTATGTTCTTATCATGTATCTGCTCAATTCAGATATCTTATATTAAATAGAAATACATATTGTACCATTATTTATTTAATATAAAACAATATAAACTCTTAATTTTTTTTAAAAACCTTCACTTATGCAATTTTTAATAATTATCAGATTTACTTTTGCATTAATTTTCCCTCAGTCTTTCTATTCTATAGTATTTGAGTCTGAGAAATATATTTTTTGCAAGTCCTAAATATGATCTACCTTCTGTTCCACCAGACCGTTCTAGTTTACCAGACTGAAGGAAATTTAAAGCTAGCATTCCATGGTATTTCAGTTCAAAACTAATTCAAATTCTGATTATTTCCTGTGCAAACTGAGGCCTTTATTAAAAAGACTCACTGTCTATGGCATCAAGAAGATACCCCTTGCAGTCTATGGGAAAATTCATTTAGAATGGGTAGTATTTACTCAGACTAGCTGGTTCTAATTTTCTTCATGTCACTTACTGGATCTGTGATATGTGGCCCAAAGGCATATGTCCTACATGTGCCAGGAGGATTAAGTTTTAATACAGATGAACTCCTGCCAATCTGCTAAGCCTACTATAATCATTCTATGGAAAGCTTATGGCATGGTTCTAGAAACTTTGATTTCGTGCTGTAATATTGAATAGCATCCCACATTTTTTAGGTCTAAAGAGAATTTATACTTCAAAGAGAGAAAAATAAACAAACAAACAAATAGATAACCTTACATCTAATATAAGAAGACCAATTTTCCACATCTAAGTAAAAGACTTGTTTCCACTACATTGTTTGAAATCACCATGTTCCTTTCTGATATCCCTGAAACACAAATATTTAGGAAGGGGAGCGTTAGTCTCTCTGATGGAGGAGCGAAGAAGTGAACAGGTGAGCTTCCTGACTGAAAGGAGTTTCACAGGCATGTGTTATATCCTCCCTTAATGCATAACCAAACCTAAAGAAGCTTGGTCTGTTTCCTATGGGCCCTTTGAAGGAAGCCAATGGAAACAAAACAAATAACCTCATGAAAACATTAAAGTAAGATAGAATATTTTCTTTAGCTTTACAATTTAAGGATTTAAATTATCTTCCTTTCAGTATCAAATGAAATAGGTAATACAAGAAATATAAAATTTATAAATTAAGTTTTAAGAATTAATTAATTAATTAAAATGTATTAAAAAGTAATTATAAAACAATTTGTTACTATTTTAGATTTACAAGTCACAGCAAATGTCTGATAGTATGTACACAGAAAAAATATAGTTCTTTTCCTTTTTTCTTCTTTTTTGCTGGTGTTTGTGCTCAGTTCTGATGTTTGAACTCAACCCTCCTGACATTTTACAATATTAATTTTTTGTTTGTATATTTGCTTCTTCATGCAAGACCTCTATATTTTGTTGTCTTTATAATCACAACTCACTAATGTAAGAATAGCAGTAAGTTTCAAAATGTTAAAAATATTTTTGTGTCTTCTCATTTAGCAGTAACTATGTTTATTGAAAACTTGACGTTTTTATATTTAGTGAGGACTTTCCTCATCACAATATTTCTATTAATTAAATTTTCAATTCATTAAATTATATTTAGCTTTATGATAAATACATTATATATTTTCATAGCTTGTCTAGTAAAGAGTAAATCTGGGATTACTTGTCATTTAAGAAAATAATAAATGAGAAAATGGCTTTTAAGACAGTATAATATTTAGAGGAGTTAAAGTGCCTCTGCTTGGGTTGGGGCGGGATGCAGGTACCTCTGTTATACAAGTGACTGCCACTGATGCAGATGATGCCAATTACGGGAACAGCGCCAAAGTGGTCTACAGCATACTGCAGGGGCAGCCGTACTTTTCAGTGGACCCAGAATCAGGTAAGCACAGTCATGCCTTTCTTAGACTATTTCATCTTATGTAATAACCTGACACACACTTGTTTAGGTTTTCTTGTTTTTGTTTTTGTATCCAGTCAGTTTTGCATACTTGCTTCCTACAGTTATTTTTTTTGAAAATGAAACCAAACAAACATCCTTCCATTAACAAAACGTTTTAACTATTAATTGGGTTTTAATTTAAAAGACTACAAGACTTCACGGAGATTAATATAATTTGCAGAATAAAGAAATACTCAAAAATTAAAGAACATAATGCCTATTTAAATTAAGCAAAGTCAAGTGACCAATTTTTTTTAAAGGTACAAAAAGGAATGATTTCTGTTTTGTGAGTTACATGAAATTAATGGTAGACAACTCATTTTCTCCATTTATCTTCCGAAGAATGGATATTGCAAGGTATTTATTTAAAAAGTCAATGTTTTCCTTTTTAATTTTTTAAAGGCATCATAAAAACTGCATTGCCAGACATGAGCAGAGAGAACAGAGAGCAGTACCAAGTGGTTATCCAGGCCAAGGACATGGGCGGCCAGATGGGAGGCCTTTCTGGAACAACTACCGTGAACATCACCCTCACAGATGTCAACAACAACCCTCCTCGGTTTCCGCAAAGTAAGGCAGTCTGCACTGGAAATGCAACAGAACTTAGTTTCTGCACTCGTAGTCCCTTTACTGAGAGCAAATCAATGCACCTTTCCTAAAAAGAAAAAGATGAAATGTCCAGGTATTAAGAAGAGATGCTATTTACCACTGAACTTATATAGAAGGAAAAAAAATGGGACTCTTTTGCAACGTGATGTTTTGCTTGCTTTTGATGAGCCAGAAAGTGTTGCAAGCTGGTGTCTTCACAGTCACTGTTGAGATCCCACCTCTCTTCTGACCACCGTGGGCAGGGATGTGGGCGCGGAAGTCTGCCTGCTTACATTCACTGTCTACACTGTTCACAACTCTTGGCTAATTTATAAACAAGCGTTATAAGCTTTCACTTAATGATTCTTAAAACACAGATTGGATGTTTTACCATCTTTGAAAACAGGATCTATATTTACAGCAATGCTTGTGGGTTAAATTGGCAGCATTTTAATATTCTTTTAGTTTACTTAAAAAGTCACGAAAACTTGATTATCATATCTTACTAATATTGAAATCACCTACTATGTAACATCATGTTAAATTATAGTGTTATTTAATTTACTGAAACTTGAAAAAGAGTAAGCCCTCTTCCAGTTGTCACCTAAACTTTCCCTTGTGGAGGTGGGATGGTGGATATAATGGATTTGGAGGTGACTGTTGCAATCATAGTGGTGGTCGTGGGTAAAGTAGTAGAGGAGGCAATGGTGGTCGTGAACCAGAATATGAAAAACAACATGGTGGATATAGTGGAGGAAAGGAGAATAAGACGGCTACAAGGAAGGAAAACATTTTGGTAGCAGTAACTATGGTGGCAGTGGGAACCATAATAACTCTGGAAATGATAGTGGACAACAGCAATCAAATTATGGACTCATGAAGGGAGGCAGTTTTGGAAGACGAAGCTCAGGCAGTCCCTATGGTGGTATTTATGAATCTGAATTTGGTGGTGGAAGTGGTGGATATGAGAGCAGAAGATTAAAACAAACAAACAAACAAAAAACAAACAAACAAACAAAAAACAGCAAGGAAAAGTTGCAGTTTTAACAAGAGAGAGAGCAAGGAGTTGTCAGAAAAGCTGCAGGTTGCTTTGAAACAGTCATCCCAAATGCATTAAAGGAACTGTAAAAATCTGCCACAGGGGGGAACGATAACCCATAATCAGAAAAGTTGCTGCATCTTAAACAGGAAACCCTTCTTGTCAGGGACTGTCACAGCTTGCAAAAAGTGCAGCTGTTGATTAATGCGATGTACTGTCAATTAGGTGCACATTCCTGAAGTCTTTTTATCTGTTGTAGCTTTTTTTCTTTTTCTTTTCATTATATGAGGCATATTGCCCTGTAAAGTGTGGTAGTCTTACCAGGAATAAAAAAATATGGAATTTTTAACTTTTAAAAATACATATAAAGTAAGTCTATAACTGAATGAATTATCAGACTGAAGTTTCTGTTATCTGTTAGAATGTTAACAGAAGATCTGTATCCACTATAATAGTGATAAAATGCAGAGGTCTGTACGATGATCTTAACTGACTACAGATATAGAGACATGAATTCCTCAAAAATAAATTTTTGTGTTAATTGATATCACACTTTTCTTTGTTTCATGGACTAGGACCTGACATTAAAGTTTAGAGAATTGAATATAAAATCCCACTGTGAGACTTCAAACCTTTCTGACCACAAAAAAATATACTGGGAAGACAATAGACTTTGAAGATAGAGAGACTGTGCTCTGTATTATCTTTTTCACATTTCAGCAAGATAATTTTCTTTGTTTTGTACACTGAAAATAATTTGCCAGAGTTGCTTCTTTGTGAGGACTAAATAAGCTATTATAGGGAATTTGCCCAGCTGCCACATTTAATTTCATAAATTATTTTATGTAGATATTTATAAACAGTTTGCAAATAATATGCTTGTTCTAACAGAAGTACAGAGTGAGATGCATTGCTGGGTCTGTATTGGACAGAGAAATTATGCTATTGAAGGACATCAAAAATAAAATACATAACAACTGTAATAAAGACTTTGATGCTTCAAAATTTTGTTTAAAGATCTCAAATATTGGATACTTCATTATTTAAAAAAATTCACCTATCTTCTTTTATTCTAAGTGCATCTAAAATGGGTGTTGACAATATTTAAAGTCATAATCAAGTAACTAACAACCAGTTTTCATTGTTGTTAGACAAGAAGTTCTGGATTCACATAGTCTTCCACTTGCTCTTCAAGTAACATGCATTTTAAAATGTTTCCAGTAATTATCTATACAGTATTGTTCCACTCGACAATTCTGTAACTTTGACAGCATTCAATTCAGTATGATGAAAATGTCTCTCAATTTGAGTCACTCTACTTAGAGGGAAATTGAAAATTTGTGTCATCCTAAGTTGAAAGTGAAGAAAGCTATGGTTTAATTTACAGGCACTTATCAATTTAATTCTCTGGAGTCTGCACCTCTTGGAACCCATCTTGGAAGGATAAAAGCCAATGACCCTGACACAGGCGAGAATGCCGAGCTGGAATATAGCATTTCAGAAGGAGAAGGCTCAGACATGTTTGATGTGATCACTGACAAAGATACACAGGAAGGGATCATAACTGTCAAACAGGTTTCTCTCGGCTGTCTTTCTATCTTCACTAAGTGCTCTTTAGCTTATCCTTGCTTTTCAGCACAGAGAAAAACTGCTATGGATCTATTTTTCATCATCTTTTATTTGCTGCCCATCATTCACAGAAAGTATGAAAACTTAGTTCACTTCAAATAAGTTATACATCATTCTTACTAGTTATGCTGCTACTCACAGTCAAATGTTTGCACTTGTTGCAGAAAAGAATCAGACCCAGAGCAAGCTCTAGGGTACTTGTTTTGCATTTCTCTAAGGAACAAACAATAAACACACACCCATTGTTATTATTTCATACATTTCTCAAATCTTTTATTGTAAGTGTGATGGTTTATGTAAAATAAGTGAATCAAGATTAAGTGCTGAGAACTAGATTTACCCTGACACATTCTACCTGAGGATTAGTAGTAAAAATATCAATGGGTGCTATGCAAGATGGTCTGATTTATATGTATTTTCTTGATTTTTTTGATAGAATGGATAAGAATGACCTTCAATGTAAAGATTGGTAATTGTTAATATTCACTATGTTTACTTTCATGTGTTTCTTTTTCATACGATAGTCAAGTGCTGAAATACAAATTTATTCTAGCTGTATGCTTTAGTCAATCTTCTGATTTTAATAATATTTAAATATTTAAATATTTAACGATGCAATTTAATCAGTATTAATTTAAATAATACTTAACTGTACCCAGAAAAATTGAAGTGAATTTTCGAATGGAAATTACTTTACTATGCATTCCAAAATAGTTATATTCCATGATAGTTATCTAAGAATAAAGCCAATGCACTATTTCGTGAAAAAAAATCATGAAGCAATAATGGGGATAGTTACCTAGCCATAACTGACATTAATTTTTAAGAGGTTATTAAACATGCATATTGTCAATGATTGCTATGTGTTCTAGTGTATTCTAATATTTCTTACATTCTTTTACATTTTTTACATTCTTATATTATTTCTGATTTCTTAAATTCAGAATTTAGATTTTGAAAAGAAAATGTTGTACACTTTAAGAGTGGACGCAAGTAACACCCACCCTGATCCTCGATTCTTACACCTTGGACCTTTCAAAGACTCAGCCATGGTTAAGATATCTGTGGAAGACGTGGATGAGCCCCCTGTGTTCAGCAAGCTCTCATACTTGATGGAAGTGGATGAAGATGTCAAGGAGGGAAGCATCATTGGACAAGTCACAGCATATGACCCAGATTCCATGAACAACATAATAAAGTAAGTATTCAAAAAACATGTATTTATTTGTATAAACATGCAGTCCATTTTAAAGCATAAAATTTTGAATTGTATAGTTGCATGTGGTTAATTAGAAGAATAAATAAATCCTGAGCATCGGTTCTCAACTCTGGTAGTATGACTACTCCAGGCTTGTAAGACCACTTGAGTCTTATAACGTCACAAGGTAAATGTCTTTATGATACTTTACTAATGGAAACATTGGGCATTTGTGGCTCCATAGCAGAAAAACTAGTTTCTCAAATTATAGACAGGTTTTCAGTTTTAGACTCAGCCACAAATTTTAATCTCTTAATGGTTAATGCACAAGTTTGTTGCCTCTCTTTCTTAAATAAAATCAATGTTTAAATTTAAATTGTTTAATAAGCATTTAAAAAGACAATGAATTCAATAAATAAAGAAATGTCAGATGATTTATACTAAAATACATACAATAAATATCTAGAAATAAATATCTGGAATAGAAACTTACTAGTAACTTTTTTATAACTATTATAAAATTATACTCTATTAAAACTAGACAATAAAATACACATATCAAAATTTTGATGGGTAGCTTCTTTAGTTATGCTAACATATCCACAGAAAGTGGTTCTAAAAAAAACATTACAACAACACTAAAGGTAAAAGTATTATCAATGAATTAGGTATAATGTTTTTCAAATTTATTAGTAGATTTACCATTTTAGAAAGTAGTGCTTTTGAAATTTAAATAATTTTTTAGTTTAAAATTATTTTTTAATTTTTCTTTATTATTGCTATCATTATGTATTACAGTTATTCACTTTGTATCCCCACTGTAGCCCCTCCCTCATCTCCTCCGATTCCCACCATCTCTCTCTCTTCTCTCCCTTCTATCCCTCCTCTAGTCCACTGGTAGGGTAGGTCCTCCTCCCCCTCTATCTGACCTTAGCCTATCAGGTCTCATCAAGACTGGCTGCATCATGCTCCTCTGTGGCCTGTCAAAGCTCCATTCCCCAAGGGGAGGTGATCAAAGAGTGGGCTACTGCGTTCATGTCAGAGACAGCAGCCCCTGATCCCTTATTAGGGCACCCACTTAGAGACTGAGCTGCCCATGGCCTTCCTCTGAGCATGGGGTCTAAGCCCTCTCCATGCATAGTCCTTGGTTGGAGTATCAGTTTTTGCCCCCCCCCCCAGCCCAGGTTTTATGGTTCTGTTGATCTCATTGTGGAGTTCCTGTCTCCTCCAGGTCTTTCTATCTCTCTCTTTTTCCATAAGGTTTCTGGTACTCTGCCCAAAATTTGGCAATGAGTCTCATTATCTCCTTTGATACCCTCTGGGTAGAGTCTTTCTGAGGTCTTCTGTGGAAGGCTCCTGTCCTGTTCCTTTTCTTCTCCTACTACTGATGTCTATCCTGTTTGTCTTCTGAATGAGTATTAAGCATCTTCCCTAGGGTCCTCCCTGTTATTAGCTTCTTTAGGACTATTGATTTTAGATCATATTATATAGCTAATATCCATTTATAAGTGAATATATGCCATATGTTTCTTTCTGCTTCTGGGTCACCTCACTCAGGATAATCTTTTCTAGTTTCATCCACTTGCCTGAGAATTTTGTGATTTTCTTGTTTTTATTTGCTTAGTAGCATTCTGTTTCATAAAGGTACCAAAATTTCTGTTTCCATTGTCAGAAGAGGGAATCTAGGTTGTTTACAGATTCTGGCTATTATGTATAATGCTGATATGAACATAGTTGAGCAAATGTCTTTTTCTGTATGGTTGAGCCTCTTTAGGATCTATGCTCAGGAGTGGTATAGCTGGATCATGAAGTAGCACTATTTTCTTTTTTCTTTATATTAATTACCGTTTATTCACTTTGCATCCCTCCTGTAGCTCCCTCTCTCCTCCCCTCCCAATCCTACCCTTCCTTCCCCTTCTCCACCCATGTACCTCACCAGTCCACTGATAGGAGAGGTCCTCCTCTCCTTCCTTCTGATCCTAGTCTATCAGGTCTTATCAGGAGTGGCTGCATTGTCTTCCTCTGTGGCCTGGTAAGGCTGCTCCCTGCTCAGGGGGAGGTAATCCTAATTTTTGGAGAAAGCTCCAGATTGATTTCCAAAATGGTTTGTTAAGTTTACATTCCCACCAGCAATGGAGGTGGTCTTCCCTATCTCCACAACCTCTCCAGCATGTGTTAACACTTGAAGTTTTGATCTTAGCCATTCTGATGGGAATAAGATGAAATCTTAAGATTACTTTGATTTACCTTTCCCAGATGACTAAGGATGTTGAACATTTCTTTCAGTGTTCTCTGCCATTCATTATTCTTCTGTTGATAATTCTCTCTTTAGATTTGTACCCTATTTTTTTTTAAATTGGATTACTTGGTTTGTTAGTGTTTAACTTTTGAGTTCTTTATATATTAGGAACAGAAAAATATTTATATGTTAAGAACAGAAAGTACTCCTAAAAAGATAACCTAACAGAAAAGGTAAAAGGGTTCACTATTAGTAATATATAATATTTTTCAATTTTGATTAGTAGAATCATCACTTAAGAAAGTAATGTTTATGTCAGAGGCAGTCCCTCTTCCCGTCACTATGAAACCCACTTGGACACTCAACTGCCATGGGCTACATCTGTGCAGAGGTTCTAGGTTATCTCCATGCATTGTACTTGGTTGGAGTATGAGTCTCTGGAAAGACCCCTGTGTTCGAATTTTCTGGTTCTCTTGCTCTCCTTGTGGAGTTCCCGTCCTCTCCAGATCTTAAAATTTCCCACTTCTTTTATAAGATTCCATGATTGGCCTGCTCTTTAATAACCTCCTCCTGGGAGAGCAGCCTTGCCAGGCCGCAGAAGATGACAGTGCAGCCACTCCTGATGAGATCTGATAGACTAAGATCGGAAGGAAGGAGAGGAGGACCTCACCTAACAGTGGACTTGGGGAGGGGCATGTGTGAAGAAGGAGGAGGGAAGGTGGGATTAGGAGGGGGAAAGGATGGGGCTTATGGGGGGGATACAAAGTGAATAACATGTAATTAATAAAAGTTTTTTAAAAAGGTAGAGATAGTAGAGGATATCAGAAGCACTTGTAGCATATATATTTGTGCCAAATGCAGGAAACAGCTTAGCCTGGGTACTGCAAGTGTTACTTTGGTGGCTAGGAGCCAGGTCAAGTAGATCTCAGATAACATTTTGCTCTTCCGGTCACCCTCCTTCTGGTCACCATGGTCATGGTTTTTCACCAGATGCCACACTTTAACACCACTCTCCAGGTCTGGAGTGATCATGCGGAACCGGGACGAGAGTATCTGCCTGTGTATCTGAAGGAAGAGTCTGGAAAAGGGTGGGAGAGGTCAGAGTGAGACAGGCCAGTCTCTTGCTCAAATCATCCTTCAGGAATACCATCAACCTACTGCATCTATTCAGACTAAACCTGTTCTACCTTGAAAGAAAAAAAAAAAAAAAAAAAAAAAAAAAAAAAAAAAAAAAAAAAGAAAGAAAGAAATGTCCTTGAAATTTAAATGTTTATAAACTATTCATTTAGAAATATAGAAATAGATTTGCTTCAGTCTCTGTGAGTACTTATGTGCCATTATTAGTTATTTTTGAGGGGGTTTTCTCTACCTCTGTCCCGTCTGTCTCTTATTTCTTTATGCCACCTCTCACAAAGGTCTCCCTGATGTCTTATGGCGGCTATTTGATAGAGACATCTCATTTAGAGAATCTTTCTCTGTCTACTGTACAGTTCTGGGTGTCTGCATTTATCCCATCTACAGCCAGATAAAGCCTCCCTGATGATGACTGATTAAGGCACCGTTTTATAACTATAGCAGAAAATAAATGGGAGTCATTTATTAATACTATTTTTTAACATGGACTCAAAATTTTTTATTTTATTTTTTTATTATTATTATTTATTACAATTTATTCACTTTGTATCCCAGCTGTATCCCCCTCCCTCACCTCATCCTGGTCCTATGCTCCCTCCTCTTTCTCCACTATGTCTCACCTCTAATCCATTGAAAGGGGAGGTCCTCCTCCCTTACTATCTGACCCTAGCCTATCAGATTTCATCAAGAATGTCTGGATCCTCTTTCTCTGTGGCTTAGTAAACCACCTCTCCAAGGAGTGGTAATCAAAGAGCAGGCAACCAAGTCCACTGGCTGCCCCTGCTCCCTTTATTAGGGAACCTCCATGGAGACTAAGCTGCCCATGGGCTACATACTATTTTTTTAGATCAGTAGTATTTGGTTTTACCCTAGGTCTCTGGGCTTTCCAAGTGCTAGTTCTTGGTTACCCTAACAATTTCAGGTATGGGCTCTGTCTCATCAGGTGTGCCTTAAGTTAAATCAGACATTTGTTGGCTACTTCTACAAGTTCAGAGCCACCATTGTCCTAGCTTATTTTGTAAGCAGGACAGAATGTAGGTCACAGATATTATTACTGATTGGTGTTTAAGTTTCTCTTTGGGTAGCCAGCAAAGTACCTTCTTGCTCTAAGAACGCACTACACAGTAGTTCTCAACTTTCCTAATGCCATGACCCTTTAATACAGTTCATTATATTGGAGTGACCCCAATCATAAAATTATTTTCACTTCTATTTCTTAACTGTAATTTTGTTACTGTTACTAATTGCAATGTAGAGATCTGTGTTTTCTGAGTTTTATATATATGTATATATAAAACATATGTTTATATAAATATTTATGTATACATAATATATATGTATGTAGATGTATGTGTGTATATATACATATATGTTATATATATATATATATATATACATATATGATATATATATATATATTCTTTTAGTTTTAGGTCCCACATAAGAAAGAGCACATGCAATTATTTGTCATTTTGAATCTAGCATACTTTACACAATATAATGTTATTTTTTATTTGAATTCATTTTTGTGAAAATGGCATGATTTATTTCTTATAGTGGTGTGTCATTCCATGTTTATATGCTCATCTTTACTATCCATTTATTTGTTGATAGTTATTTGCACTAGTGTTATATCTGGACTATTGTTAACAGTGCTGATATAGCCATGGCTGTAAAAATATCTTTGTGATATATTGACAAAAACTCCTTTAAGTATATACCCAGGTGTAATGAGTCACATGGTAGCTCTATTTTTAGTTGGTTCCTTATAAAGATTTTTTCATTATGTTTAATTATGCATATGTACATGTCTGTGGGTGTGTATGCATTCATATGCAATGTGTCCTCTGGGGCCAGAAGTTCTCTTGGAGCAAGACATAGGGACATTTATGAGCCCTTGGGTTCTGTAAAATAAATTCAGGTCCTCTGAAAAAGTAATATACACACTTAACTGCTGATCTATTTCTCCAGCATCTATTTTAATTTCCTTTCTGGGCACCTTCATAGGAGTACAGATTATCTTCCTACCCACAGAGTATTAAGGATTCCATTTCCCCACATCCTCATCTGCATTGCTGTGAACTTTTCTTGTTTTAACTTAGCTCTTATTATCAGTTAAGTTATTCACTAGTTTTATGTCAATTAGAATTAAAATAGATTTTTCTGTTTTTTAAAATATGTTATAGTACCAACCACAGATTATTTTACTGTGTAAATTAGTATCATTCTTGCTATATATGTAATTCTTTTTTTTAATTTTATTTTTTTCTTATCAGTTACGTTTTATTAACTCTGTATCCCAGCTCTATCCCGCTCCCTCATTCCCTCCCACTCCCACCCTTCCTCCCTCATCTCCACCCTGCCCCTTTCCAAGTCCACTGATAGGGGGGGAACTCCTCCCCATTCATCTGATCCTGTTTTATCAGGTATCTTCAGGACAGGCTGCAAAGTCCTCCTCTGTGGCCTAACAAGACTGCTCCTCCCTTGGGGGATGGGGAGGTCAAAGAGCCAGTCATTGAGTTCCTGTTAGAAATAGTCCTTGTTCCCCTTACTATGGGAAACCAATTGGTTACTGAGCTACCACGGGCTACATCTGAGCAGAGGTTCTAGGTTACATCCATACATGGTCCTTGGTTGAATGTCAGTCTCAGAAAAGACCCTGTGCCCATATATATTTGGTCCTTGTAGAGCTCCTATCCTTTCCCCATCATACTAACTCCCCTTCTTTCATATGATTCCCCGTACTCTGCCAAAGGTTTGGTTATGAGTCTTTGTATCTGCTTTGAAATCACTGCTAGTTAGAGTCTTTCAGATATATGTAATTCTATACATCCTTATAATTTAACCAAAAAATTATTAAATAAAATTTTCACTTTTTGTGATGAATTCAAACATGTTTGACATATTATATACAAAACAAATTTAAAGATATATGTACATACCAATACATATATGTATATAACAAGTATGAATGAAAACAAGGACATGAATTAGAAAGAGACGTAGGCGGGGTATATGGAAGGTTTTAAAAGGTGGAACAGCAAATAGGAATATATGTAATTGTGTTATAATAACAAAAACAAAGAAAATGCAATACAAAACAATGTTGATCTTTATTTTATTTATGTGGTTATATGGGTAGGGACTTGGCTCTTTATAGAGAGAATCTATTAAAAACTACAACTTAATGCTATTTTTACAATGCTAAAATATACAATACCAATTTTAGTTTTGCACTGAACTCTTTTTAATTATTTTATTAATTATACTTTATTCACCTTGTATCCCCCCTGTACCTCCCTCCCACCTCCTCTCCCAATCCCAACCTCCCTCTTCCCCACCCACGTTCCTATCCCAGTCCACTGATGAGGAAGATCCTCCTCCCATTCCCCCTGATCCTAATCTATCAGGTCTCATCAGGAGTTGCTGCATTGTCTTCCTCTATGGCTTGGTAAGGCTGCTCCCCATTCAGGGGGAGGTGATCAAAGAGAAGGCCAGTCAGTTTATGTCAGAGACAGTCCCTATTACTATGGAACCCACTTGGACACTGAACTGCCATGGGCTACATCTGTGCAGGGGTTCCAGGCCATCTCCATGAGTGGTCCTTGGCTGGAGTATCAGTCTCAGAAAAGACCCCTGTGCCCAGAATTTTAGGATCTGTTGCTCTCCTTGTGGAGCTCCTGTCTCTCCAGGACTTACTATCCCCCACTTCTTTCATAAGATACCTGCACTCTGCCCAAAGTTTGGCTAGGAGTCTCAGCATTGGCTTTGATATCTTGCAGGGTAAAGCCTTTCAGGGTCCCTCTGTGGTAGGCACCTGTCCTATTCCCTGATTTTCCCTCCTCCGATGTCCATCCTCTTAGCTTTTCTGAATGGGAATTGAGCATTGTTATCAGAACAAAAGCACTGCCTACAGATTAGGAAAGTATCTTCACTAACACCATATCTGACAGAGGGCTAATATCCAGTATATATAAAGAACTCAAGTTAAACAACAATAAATCAGGTAATATAATTAAAAATGGGATAGAAAACGAAACAGAAAATTCACAATAGAGGAATAATGAATGGGAGACAAACATTTAAAGAAATGTTCAACATCCTTAGTCATCAAGGAAATGCAAACCAAAACGACCCTGAAATTTCAACTTACACCCCAAAGAATGGCTAAGATGAATAACTCCAGTGACAACACATGCTGGAGAGGTTGTGGAGAAAGGGGAACCCTCCTCCACTGCTGGTGGGAATGTAAACTTATACAACCACTTTGGAAATCAATCTGGCGCTTTCTCAGACAATTAGGAATAGTGCTTCCTCAAGATCCAGCTATACCACTCTTAGGCATATATTCAAAAGATGTTCAAGTATACAACAAGGACATCTGCTCAACCATGTTGGTGGCAGCTTTATTTGTAATAGCTAGAAGCTGGAAACAGCCCAGATGCCCCTTAGTTGAGGAATGGATACAGAAGTTGTGGTACTTCTACACAATAGAATATTACTCAGCAATAAAAAACAAGGAAATCATGACATTTGCAGGTAAATGGCAGGAACTGGAAAAGTTCATCCTGAGTGAGGTATCTCAGAAGCAGAAAGACACACAGGGTATATACTCACTCATAAGTGAATATTAGACATATAATACAGGATAAACATACTAAAATCTGCACACCTAAAGAAGCTAAGCAAGAAGGAGGACTCTGGCTAAGATGCACTGAACTCTTAAGCATAAAAATATGTGAATATAAGATTCCCTGCACTCTGCCCAATGGTTGCCCATAAGTCTCAGCATCTGCATTGATAGTCTGCATGGCAGAGTATTGCAGAGGTCCTCTGTGTCAGGCTCCTGACTTGTTCTGTCTTTTCTTCTTCATCTGATGTCCATTCTCTTTGCCTTTCTGGATAGTGATTGAGCATTTTAGCAAGAGTCCTCCCTCTTGATTAGTTTCTTTAGTTGTACAGATTTTAGTACGTTTATCCTATATTATATGTCTATATGAGTGAGTATATACCCTGTGAGTCTTTCTGCTTCTGGGATAGCTCACCTAGGATGATCTTTCCCAGATCCCACCATTTACCTGCAAATTTCATGATTTCCTTGTTTTTTATTGCTAAGTAATATTCCATTGTGTAGATGATACTCCAACCAAGTACCATGCATGAAGATAACTAAGACCTTTGCACAGATATAGCCCATGGCAGTTCAGTATCCAAGTGGGTTCCATTGTAATAGGAACAGGGACTGTCTCTGACATGAACTGATTGGCCTGCTCTTTAATTACCTCCCCTTGAGGGGGGAAGCAGCTTTACCAGGCCACAGAAGATGACAATGCAGCCACTCCTGATGAGACCTAATTGACTAGGATCAGAAGGAAGGAAAAGAAGACCTCTCCTAGCAGTGGACTTTGGGAGGTGCATGCATGCAGAGGGTGGAGAAAGGGAGGGATTGGGATGGGAGGTGGGAGGGAACCACAGGGGGGCATACAAAGTGCATAAAGTGTAATTAATAAAGAAAAAGAAAAAAACGTGAATATATGTATACATGGGATTTGATAGGTATTACAATGTTAGAAAGAATTATAAAGATTAAGAGATTAACAAATGTCATTTATAGCAATATCTGCACAAAGTGCTCAAGGCTTGACAGATGGCTTAGCAGTTAATACATGTGTAACTCCTGTAAGGACCTTGGATTGATTTCCAGGAACCACATGGCAGCACACAAGCATCAGTAACTTCCGTTTTAGGTTATCTGATGCCTCATTCTGATCTTTTTAGGCACTAGATACAAGCATGGTGCAGGAACAAGCGTGTGAGCCAAACATATGCAAAACTTAAAAAATATTTAAAAAGTGTTTTGTGTAGAAAAAAAAGAAAAACAAACATGATTTGTTTCAAATGAATCATGTATTCTTTGGTCCAGCTTTTATAATTTCTTT
>REGO01000276.1:2423530-2436940 GCA_010120015.1 Rhombomys opimus | reverse complement strand
GCTTCTGGGACAACTCACTCAGGATGATCCTTTCCAGGTCCCACCATTTACCTGCAAATTTCATGATTTCCTTATTTTTCATTGCTGAGTAATATTCCATTGTATAGATGCACCACAATTTCTGCATCCAGTCTTCAGTTGAGGGGCATCTGGGTTGTTTCCAGCTTCTGGCTATTACAACTTATTTTTAAGGCAGGTGTTCTTATAATAGTATCTTTAAACACTCAGGAACTTTTCCTTTTGTTAGTTTTGCCAACTTGTGAAAGAGTAAATTTTTGTTATGTCCTTCTCCTTATCTTTTATTGTGCCCACTATTTATGCAACAAATCTTTTTAAGAAGGATAATAAAGCCTTAAAATAAAAATTATTCTTAATTAGATTGTTATGAATCATCTTTTTGTCTTCCCCTAGAACATTACTGATTCTGAAGGAGATCACATCCAAAAATTATTGTGTGTCCTTATTTGTGTAATGTATTTCCACGCTGGAAATTTGGTAAATGCTGAAAGAAATACTAATTTTTCTTTTAAGTCACTGAAGATATTTGTTTATTTAAATCAGAGAACTCATTACATGCTTTCAATTTAAAATTTCCTTTCTGAAGAAGCTTCTGCATCATACCACTAAGTTGTGTAAAACCAGCAAAATTCGTGTTCTGTTAGTCGTGTTGAGGCGAATTTATGACATTTCAATCAACTTAAAAGTTTTGTCTCTTTTGCCCTACAATAAATTATTATCTCTTGCCCTGAACTAAAAATTGTGTTAAATGCTGTTAACTCTGAAAAGCCTCATTTTATGAAATAATGTTATAATGACATAAATATAAATATTATAAGAGTAATATTTTTAGTTATATGAATTATTATACATAAAATAAAATAATTTATGTATGTATTTATTTCATGTTTATGGGACACTTGTTTGTATGTATATATGTGGAACATATGTATATATGTTGTTCAAATAAGACTGAAGAGGGCGTCAGATACCCTGAATGTGGAATTATTGACATTGTGAGCCACTGTGTGATGCTAGGAAATGAATCTAATTTCTCTGGAAGACAGCCAGTGCTTGTAACTGCTGAGCTTCTGTTCCAAGCACAGAAAATTTTCATTTATTTCACTATTTTCTGTGTATTTATTTTCACATCCCAACTACAGTTTCCCTTCTCTCCACTCTTCTGCTTCCCTTCTCCACTGCTTCACCCTTATCCATTCCTCCTTGTCTCTTCAGAAAATGGAAGACCTCCCATGGATATCAATCAGCCATGTCATATCAAGTGGTAGTACAACCAGGCACCTCCTGTCTTATTAATGCCAGCAGAGGCAACCCTGTTAGAGAAAAAGGCCCTAACGGCAGGCAATAGAGGCAGAAAGAACCTCCCCTCCACTGTTAGGAGTCCCACAGGAACACCAAGCTACACAACTGTAACATATGAGCAGAGGGTCAGGTCCATGGAAGCTTCTTGGTTGGTGGGTCATTATCCATGAGCTCCTATAAGCTCAGGTTTGCTGATTCTGTGATTTCCTCATCCTGTGGCCTCTCTGGCTCCTCCAATCCTTCCTCTCCTTCTTCTGCAGGATTCCTCAACTTCCACCAAATGTTTGATTCTGGGTCTCTGCATCTGTTTCCATCAGTTGCTGGGTGAAGCCTCTCTGAAGACAATTGGGCTAGGCAGTAATATAGTAGAATATCATTATAGTATATGATATAGTATATGATATAATAGTATAGTATACTACATCGTAATATTTTTTTTTTTTTGTCAGTAACGTTTGGTTCTATCCAGGTCCCAGAGCTATCCAGCATCTGGGTCCTGGCCATTCAGACAGTATCACGAATGGGCTCCTTCTCATGGCTTGGGACTCAAGCTAGACCAGTCATTGTTCATTCATTTCCACAATATCTGCGCCACATTTGCCCAAGCATGTCTTGTAGAAATTGTAGGTTACAGGATTTGTGGCTGGGTTGGTGACCAATCCCTCTACTATTAATCTTCACTGGTTATACTGGTTATAGGAGAAGGCCAGTTCAGGTTCCATGTCGCCCTTTGCCAGGGCTGTTAGCTAGGGTCGCCTTCATGGATCCTGGAAAATCTCATTGCACTCCAATTCTAGCTCATCCAAAAGGTGACAGCCCCACCCATTCTAGTTTTCTCTCCCACTACCCTCTTTCTCCATCCTCCTCCCACCTGACCCCCCTGTTCCCAGGCTCCCACGTTCAGATCCACCTGCCATGTCTATTCTAGTTCCCCTTCACTTTGGGATTCAAGTGTTCCTCATGAGCCTCCTTGTTATTTAGCTTCTCTGAGTCTGTGGATTATACCATGCTTATCCTTCACAGCTAATATCCACTTGTAAATGAGGAGATACCATGTTTGTCTTTCTGGGTCTGGGGGTTACCTCAGTCTTCACTCTGGATGATCTTTTCTAGTTCCACCCATTTGCCTACAAATCGCATAATGTCATTTTTTTTAACAGCGCAGTGATTACATCACTGTGTAAATATAGCACATCTTCTTTATTCATTCTTCAGTTGAGGAACATCTAGGTTGTTTCCTGTTTCTGGCTATTACAAATAAAACTTTTACGAAGGTAGTTGGGCAAGTGACCTTTAGTAAAATGGAATGACTTTTAGGTATATTCCCCACTTTATAGTAAATAAAAATATTTTCCACCCAGTAGTTATCAGTCTTCTTTTCACCTTTATATTAAATACTGTTTTTTGGTAAAACAGCATAGCTTTCTGCTATTCCAAAATGGTTAATTCATTATTTGTACAGTTTTACTTTTAATGATGATTTCTAATCATTAAATATCTATTAATTATTTACATATTAATAAGGCACTATAAACTAAGTAATGCAATAATAATGAATCTCCAGAATTTAAAAAAAATTGTATATATTTTCCAAAATATGCTAACTTCTGAAGGTAAAATTTCAAAAGCATGTTTCTGCTTAAAATACTGACAATGAACTGTGCATACTTTCTTCATTGTAGAGAATGGCACCTGATTTAATTGTATATTTCCAGTTCTTCTCAAAACTCAGGTTTGGGGGGAACAGATGCAGTTTTACTTAAATCCTCAAAAATTATGATGTTTCTTCTTTATATCAATAAACTTGTCAATAAATAAAGCTGAACCTGGAAACAGAAGGCAGCAAAATCCATTACAATGCAAAATGTAAGAGACCATGTTTAGATCTCCCATATATGGCAAGAAAATCAGCAATTAATCAACAAAGATTAAAGAAATATGACTGAATCTCAAAATAGAGATGTTAAACCAGCATCCGAAACATATTCTAAAATAAAATTAAGGGACTATTTCTCACCCATCACACAATAAATTTATGTATTAAACCTATTGACTTTTACATATATGCTACTAGCCACATGAATTTACTGTCACAGTTAACAGCTGCTGTCACCTCTGATCCACCTTATTTGTTATTAAGGAGTTCTCCAACTATAAGGTTCATTATAATTTTGTGCATTTTGAAAGAACATCTTGCCTCAATTCACACCTATTTTATATTCAACATTTTTAAAGTTCAATGATTTTTTTAGAAGAAATTCAGTTGCTTTCAATTGAAAGTAAGTAGCAAAACAAATTTATTGCCAAGGAATAGAGTTAAGCTCCATTAAAAGACACATGGTCCAACTTGAGCTGTACAGAATCCTTGGGAACATCAATACTCAGAGGAATTCTCAGATTTCTTCATTTCACCAAGTTGTAAGAAAAAAAATCTAGCCAGATGTGGTGATGGAGCCTTTAATCCTGAGACACAGGTGGTAATGGCATGAGGATCACTGCAATGAGGTCATTTTGGAGTACTTAGCAGGTATTTTGGTAGCCAGGGATGCTTTGAGACTGAAACATGGTTTATCTGGATGTAATAATGCTGTTTAGAAAAATAAAATTTTAATCTCTGTAATTTATTTTCTTGTGAAACTATAAGTAGTTTCATTATGTAGTCAACATCCATTTCAACAGTTAAAATAATATTTCACTGTATGCAGTTGTGAGAAACAAATTTCTGGGAGGAATTAACCTAGGAAGAAAATAAATCAATATTCTGCCTACTCTGCTTGATAAGATGAGCTAAAGCATTTGACAAAATAAAAACAACCCCAAGCTATCATTTTTATAATTGGGGTTTCTATATACTGTGTATTAGAAAAAACAATAATTTTAATGTGTTTAATGTTTGGCTATACAAGATAAAATGGAAAATGGAAACCACAAAATTTGAGCCCAGGTCTATAGGTGAGCTATCTTGGGAATTTTTGCATTTTTATGTCATCCACATTAATGGGTCCTTTCTCTGTAGGAAGTATTCCCACAAAAACTTTATGCAAGTAGTATGTTTTCAATAGATATTCAAAATTACATAAAGAAAAAGAATCAATAAAATGCTATCGATTTTACAAACCATTTTCTGGGACACAGAAATGACTTTTTCTATTAAGTGTTTAACACAGTTTTGGGTCATTTATGGTAATTCGATGTATTTATTATTAATTGGTAACTGAGAATGTTCTAATTCTGTGTTGAAAATAGAACTTGGCTGCTATGTAAAAGAATATTATCTCTGGGCTTTGACAGATCATGGGACATCATTTTCACTGAGGGGAATGTCTAAAAATAGACCAGAAAGTTTGCACTGTTAATGATAAAAAGTGAGCTTATTTCCAAATTGTCAAAGAGATTCTCTTCCATGAATTTATAACATGAAAAGCATTTCCATTCAAGGTTAAACTGAAGTGGAGGTCTGGCAGGTGCTCAGAACTATTTTTGGCCTTCCATAATCTACAAGTGAGTCAATTCATAGCTTTCATAATGTTGAAATTATTATTTATTATTTCTTTCACCACATACTCCTTTTATTAATCTCTAGTGAAAAGATAATTGAAACAATAGGTATTTTTGTGACCGTCACTAAAAGTAGTAAAAAAATAAAATTACAAGGCCTTTTTAGACATTATCAGACAATGTCTAATGACTGTCCTTTTCCCCCAAAATTCACAGGTGAATATTGTGAGCTGCATTTTATTCAACACAAATATTTTGATTATATTATTTTGATTTAGTTTCCCTGTTTTCACAAATAAGAAAGTCATAGAAAATTTGGAAAATAAAATCATTTTTAGATAATGCCATCTTTCATTCAACCATACTTTGAAAGGTCATACTGATGGCTGAGATGATCCCTGCATTTATTAGGAGTAAAGTTCTCTTAGGTGTAGAGGTAATTCTAGAACCTACAAGATAAAAGCTAGGATTTCATTATCTGCCTCAGCTACACAGAGAGTTTAAGGGAATTACAGGCTCTGTGAAACTCTCTCAAAGCCACACTAAAACAAAATGAATAAAGTAAATAAATAGGAGACTATGTGACCTTTTAACATTTTTCCTCTCAGATGAAGTTGTTCATTTTTCTAAGAGGCTGAAAACCTGTAATGAGGCAATATCAAGAACACTGAAACAATTACCTGTAAGTTTTAGTGAAATTTGACAAGTACTCTCAACATTGCATTAAATTGGTAAAATTAAATTTAAGAGTTCAAGAACTGAATTTAGAGGATAAAGAGGCTTCTTAATGATTACGAACACTGATCCTCCAGAGGACCTGGGTTTGGTTCCCAGCATCAACCCTCCTTTTCCAGAGATTCCATACCTCTCCTCTGAACTTCAAATTGTCACACATGCATGCAGTGGGTTAACATACATGCACATTAAGTAAAAACAGTTCTTTAAAGCACTGAATTTACTTTCAGCTTCCATTAAATTTCTACTGACTATAACAACACCCGAGGTCATATATGCTTTATGACAAAATTCCAAAGCATGACTAGGTTTACTGTCTGTGCCATGACTGCTGAGGATGAGGTAGAAGAACTGCAATCCAGGTGTCAACCTGGGCTTTATACGAAGAACATGCCTTAAAAAATAATCTCAGGAAGAAAAAGAAACCCTCCCCTATCAGTGGACTTGGGGAGGGGAGTGTGTGGAGAAGGGGGAGGAAAGAAGGAATTGGGAGGGGAGGAGGGAGGGAACTAGAGGGGGGATACAAAGTAAATAAAGTATAATTTAAAAAATTTAGAATACTGGAAAGAAAATTTAAAATGTATGTATATACCTTCTTATTCTTTTATATAATATAATATTGTGCTTATATGTATACACATATGATACATACATACAGCACATGTATGTAGACAATTTAAATCACTGTGTAATGTGTATATAGTATATTACTAGTATACTGTACTCAATATTTTTTTGATTAATGAATAAATGAACTTAAAATCTAAAAAAAAATAATAATCTCAACATTTTTAAAGTGAAGGCAACTTACACATACCTTGTAAGCACCTTACCAAGTTTTAATGGACAGTCTTGGCTAAATGGTGATTGACCATCCTTGGCTGCCTGAAACCCTGCCTGAAAACATAGACAAAGAAGAAAGCAAATACAAACTCAAAACAACTACAATAAAGTATGCAGTACTTCAAAATCTTCCTAATTTAGTAGATTACAAATTTCTTTCAAGTGCTTTAAGAAGACCCATAGGAAAATAAGCGGTGAACTAGGTAATTGTGAGACCATTCCTTTTCCTTTGTTGTTCTTTTCTCTGTCTGCAGTACAATCATTTTTAATATACTCACTGACCATCATGTTTAATATGACTGTTTGTTCTGGAATAAGTTTAATACTTGGCTATGGTTTTAAAAAGTAAATTAAAAGGCACTTAACATTTCATTTGAAAAGGTATATGCAATTGCCCATTACTTATATAATAGTTCCAAACACATCCACAAACATGACAGTCATAGTGGAATAGTTAGAGCCCCAAAGTGTTTCTATAACAATCCCATTTGAGTAAAACTCCAAGAAGCTTACTGTCATTTTACAATCATGGTTTTGTCATATCAATAAGAGAATTTTCTGTAACTTCAAGAAACAAAGAAAGATATAATTTCAGAGACGGCTGAATTTAAAAGTCTTTTTCCTGACAGATACTCTGTTGACCGGCACACTGATATGGACCGGATTTTCAGTATTCACTCAGAAAATGGCTCTATATTCACCCTGAAGCCTCTGGACCGGGAATCATCCCCTTGGCATAACATCACCGTTACAGCCACAGAGATAAGTAAGTTGTAGGTATATCCATCCGAGCAAGTTTCAGCAAATTACTAAACAATATAAAGACTTTTAAGAAATTCTCATAATAATGGCAATATCTAAGAAAGGAAATGAAATAGGGGACATTAGTATTTTTGTCAGATGTTATTTAAAGATAAATGATTAGTTTTAAATATGCTTTACATTCAGTAATGGGTTTGAATTGCACCTAACCTCATAAAAGTCATACATGAACTAATGGACATTGTCTATTTACTTCCTTATTCTCCATTTTATTTTTTTCTCTTTTACCATGCTCTGTTTTCCTAGAAGAAGTAATATATTTGTCAGCCATCCAAATGAGCTAGAGAATACAGGGAACTGATCAATCTCTAAGTTACTGCTGCTTGGCTTTACAGCTTCTTTTATGCATGTCACTGAAACCTTACATGAAGTTCTTCTTACAGATAACCCAAAACAAAGCAGCCAAATTCCTGTCTTCATCAGAATTCTTGATATAAATGATCACGCTCCGGAATTTGCGATGTACTATGAAACATTTGTTTGTGAAAATGCAAAATCTGGGCAGGTAAGTACATTTATTATAAACTTCACAGACATGTAATTTGGGAAAGCCAGAATCACTGCTTTGCTTGCATGCCATTTGTTGTACTATTATTATATTTCTTTTATGTACACTCACCAAACCACTCACAGTTATCTTTAAAATACGACTTTCTAAAATTCTTTTTTCATGACTATAGGAAAAAAGTGCATGTATAGCATTCTAAAAGCTCTTGCATAGAGTTTTAATTAACTGATTTGGGGTTATATTTATAAACGTCTTAATATATTTTAGATAAATATTGATATATATTAAATATTAGTCTTAACATACAGTTGCAATTCTTTCCTTGTTCATTTTTTGCTACATTAAATTGCTCATAAGAGCAAGACTTGATCTTGAATTTTTTCTGTGGTTTAAATTTTTCATACTCTTGAAATAAAAACATTTCTCTATAAGAGAGTTAAAAATATGTGAACACTAATACTTAATACTCCTATGTGTTAATTATTTTTGTCTTATGAGTTGCACTTTTTCAGTAAAACAATTTTCTACTGAGGAAATAAGATTCTAATTGAGTACAAATAAACAGGTTGAGAAAACAGGGTTTTAGAAAAAGCATGATATTAATAGAATTAAATGATTTTTCTTAATGTAGGATGTTTGAATCATCAGAAAGTAGAAAAAGATGTTCTTGAGAGCTGTATAATTTTCATTATTGAGTAAATGTCTAAGTGTTAGCTTTCATGAAATCAATAGAGCCATAAAACTGATTTTCTGAAAATTATATATAAGTTCAAATTCTTAATTAAATTAAAAATATTAACATAGAATAACACCAATGAAAAATATCTACTTAAAAAAAACTCTTGGATCAAAAAGTATTGCAGGATTAAATTAATAAATATGTTTTGGTTTCAGCTGATTCAAACAATAAGTGTCATGGACAAAGATGACCCTCCTCGAGGACACAAATTCTTCTTCGAGCCAGTGCCAGATTTTCCTCTTAACCCAAACTTCACCATTGTAGACAATAAAGGTAAAGGGCATTTATAAAACTACACAGCATACATTGTTAAGGTGAAGAACTGAAATTGAATATGAAGGAAGGTATGGCAGCCTTTGTGACATCCCAGCACCTTGTAAGTGATCTCATGAATATCAAGCTCAAGGTTATTGTCCACTTAAGGTGATGGAGACTAGCCTGGGATACATGAGAACACATCTTTAAAAACAAAACAAATATATCTGGGCATAGGGGCTTGTCTGAGACTGATTCTCCAACCAAGGACCATGCATGGATATAACCTAGAACTCCTGCTCAGATGTAGCCCATGGCAGCCAAGTATCCAAGTGGGTTTCCTAGTAAGGGTAACAGAGACTGTCTCTGGCATGAACTCTGTGGCTGGCTCTTTGACCTCTCCACCCCCATGGAAGAAGCAGCCCAGCTAGGCCACAGAGGAGGACACTGGTGAGACCTGATAGGAGAGGAGGACCTCTCACATCAGTGGGAGAGGGGCAGTTAGGAGATGAGGGAGGGAGGGTGGGATTGGGAGGGAATGAGGTAGAGGGATACAGCTGGGATACAAAGGAAATAAACTGTAATTAATATAAAAAATAAAAATTTAATTAAAAAAACAAAAACCAGAGAAAAGGAAAAAACAAAACAAAACAAAACAAAACAAAACAGAAAGTAAAGTAAAGAGGTGAGGAGGAGACCAGGGAAGAAAGAAAAGAGGGAGGAAAATCGGTGAATATTTTTCCTAATAATTATTTTTCTTCTTCTTCAGATAATACAGCAGGAATCATAACACGGAAGGATGGGTACAGCCGCACCAAAATGAACATGTACCTACTGCCAGTTTTGATCTTTGACAATGATTATCCTATTCAAAGCAGCACTGGCACACTCACGATCCGTGTGTGCGCATGTGATAACCAGGGGAACATGCAGTCCTGCACGGCAGAGGCCCTGACACTTGCTGCTGGCCTGAGCACAGGAGCACTCATCGCAATCCTCCTTTGTGTGGCCATCCTGCTGAGTAAGCTCTGCATCTCCCAGTGCTCCTCTTCCCACTGTCTTCTTTTCTGTTGTCAGGCATTGCATGTGAAATTGTACATAGTCAATGTGACAAATCACACCTCCTCATTTTTGTTTGTGGAAAACGAAGATGCTTAAAGCTTTAAAATAAAGATATACAAACACAAGTATTACACCCAACATGGAGCTGCCATGGACTACACATGGCCATAGTTCGAAGGACTTTTAACTTAATGATTAATTTAATCTTGTCAAATCTGTTCAACAAAGTAATAGCTAAATAACATACCACATACAAACCCTTCTTTGTATGTTTGCATGACTGTTTGTACTTGAATAGAGGCCACACATGAACATGCAATCATGTGTGGAAGCCTAATGTTCGTATCAGTTTCATTTGTGCATTGCTTTCCAAGCTGTTTAGTGTACCCGAACTTGAGTTCACAGATTTGTGAGACTAGCTAGTCAGTAGAGCTCTGTGATCCTCCACTCTCAGATTCTTGCAATTGGAATAACGGGATGTTATCATTAAATGTGGCCTCATTTATGTCTACTGGGGATCTGAGCTAATGGCCACGTTCATGTGAAGCAAGCTAATTACCCATTGAGCTGTGTCCTCCAACTTCTGAATAGTGTTTCTAAGATGTATTTATTTGCATTCTAACATGGATTTTTGTACCTTAAAGTCTTTATTCTAATCTCAAAACCAAGAGTACTTCAACATTAAAAATTGTTTTATTACCAATATAAAATATACAGGAATATATCAGACACTAAAGTTACCAACTTAAAACACTTTTCTCAATGAACTATTTTAACACACACACAATACAAACTAAGAAACAAACAGATAAAAAAAGACCCCAGTTTTAAAATGTCATTGTGAGATGATGATCACAGATGCCCCTCTCAGTATTTTCCAAATTAAAGCGTGTTTCTGTTAGCACACGCTTTATCTAAGCACACACTAACACAGCAATGATTTAATTCAATTAAACAGTTGGTTTCAGCGCAAGCCACTCCAAAAATTATTTCTATAAAATACCAAAATACTGACACTTAGAAGAGGAAAGCAGGCCAAGTTTATGTTCTAATATTCATGTATGCTGGCTTCTTTTCAGCATAAATCCTTTCAAGCATTCTAAATAAAATCCCTTTAGCCAGATATAAATGTGTAACAGCACTAGCGGTTTGAGAAAAGTGAGTGAAAAACATTTGTTTCTGTTAGTGTCATCCAGCTATTGAGAGAGAAACAGACAGACAGACAAACACAGACAGATAGACAGACAGACACAGAGAAACAGACACACACACACACAAACACACACACACACACACACACACACACAGAGGGGGGGGTTCATGTGTAAGGCATCATTACTGTCCAGTTGAGGGCTCCCTTAAGCTTGACTGTAAAAATAAAATCTTGGGCAGGGATTTTTGTAGATTTTGGTATAGAGACCATTCTGTCATTATGACGATTTCTATGGATTTAATTATCATAACATCTTAATTCAGAAGAATATTTTGAGTGTAGCTAGGGCCAAAGCATTTTAGCATTAAGATGCCCTAGGATTAATAGGTTCTATGAAAAACCAAAACAAGTAATAAAAATAAGTAGGAAGAAAGCACATAATAATAAAATAGTGTTTAAGCAAATTAAAGTTTAAAAAGTTTTTAAAGTACCTGTCAAAGGATAATGCTATACAAAAATGTCTGTGATTTCTTTTGTTTCACTATTCATATACACTGCTCCTCTAGTTAGGAATATAATATTAATAATGAAATTAAATAGTAAATTATAACTCTTACTTAATAAAAATATTGATCCATTTTCCTATCTAATAGCCTGAATTTGTTTTTTTGCTGATTATATTATTATTATTATTTACAATTTATTTATTTTTATCCCACTTGTGGGCCCCTCTATCATCTCCTCCCCATCCCACCCTTCCTTCCTTTTCCTCCTTTATCCTTCTCCCTAGTCCAGTGACAGGTGTAGCTCTCATTCCGTACTGTCTGACCCTAGCCTATCAGGTCCCATCAGAACTGCCTGGATCTTCTTCCTCTGTGAATTGACTAAGTCCCCAATCCAAGGAGAAGTGATCAAGGGGCAGGCAACAAAGTTTATATCAGAGACTATCTCTTCTCCTCTTACTAGGAACTGACATGGGACTGAGCTGTCTATAGACTACATATGAGCAGAAGGGTCTAGGTCCTCTCTATGTATAGTCTTTGATTGATACATCAGTCTCTGCAGTCCCCCCTAGGACCTACATTTTTTGGCTTTGTTTACCTAATAGAACAAAAAAAAAAAAACATATATGAATTTCTCAAATATGCACTTATGCGAAGTATAACAATTCATATGTCTAGGGAAGTTTTAAGATAGGGTTACTTATCTATTATTTATTTACAGCATATAAAAAGCAAAAAGCCATTCATTTAATTTAAAAATGCAAATAAGTCCATTTTAATGCATAAATCATAGTGAATGTTATAACTATTTCATTCTTAATTTTATTCTCCTTTAAATTATAGTTTTAAATATTTTAAAATAGTAGTGTATTTCTTTTAATACATGCTAGATGATTCTGAATAAAGGTTCATCTATTTTTTGAGAAATTTATCTGAAATTTGCAATGAACATAGAGATGTAGGACACAGGCAGAATGCTTTCTTACCACGCTCAAAGTCCAAAACTGCAAAGAAAACAGTACAATATAATAAAATTAAATCAGAGTTCAACAAAAGCTGTGGAAAATTTGGAGCTAAATTTTATTATTTTCAAAGAAATATACCTTTCGTCATCCCTTTCTTCTCTCCTTCTCAGACAAGGTCTCAGTATGCAGCCCAAGCTGGATTCAGAGTCTTACTGCTTGAGGCTCTAAAATGCTGGAAATACAAACATGCATAATCAAGACTGGCTCAGAAATAATTTTGTCAAAACAGTGGATTTCCTAAAATTAATGAAATGCAGTTTACCGTCTTCTCTCTTGTTTAAATAAATTTGTGAGGAAATTAATTTCCTGATTTGACTTTTTTTTTCTGGGCCATAATTTTAATCTCAGCATTTGAAAAGCAGAGGCATGCAAGTTCAAAGCCAGCCAAAAGAACAAACCACAAATACTTTCTAAAATGTACAATGACTCAATTATTATCAAGTTTGTTTTTAACAATTAATGACATGCCCAGTTCTAAATCTGACATGGTAAAATACAAGCATGATTAAAACCCAAAACTGTCAATTAACAAACAAAACCATGGACTTTCATTATCGAAACAAAGAAATATTCTTAATATTTTTGTGCTATAATTAACGAGGTAATCATACTTTATGTATGTGTATGAAACATTTCAAATAATTAGTCATATTAAAACTCAACTATTTAATATAAAAACTTAAAGAGTTTAAATATATAGGCTTTGGGCAGTAACATGCCTTTATTCAGTAACTGTCACTTGCTCAGCTGCTCATATTTATTTTTTTAGCTCGATTACATAAAATAATCATCTGTCTGAAAAGTTTCAGGCCAATCTCCTTATGAATATTGATGCAAAACTACTCAACAAAATACTCCCAAACCAAATCCAAGAACACATCAAAGATATCATCCACTATGACCAAGTAGGTTTCATCCCAGCTATGCTGGTGTTGTTCAATAAAAAA
>REGO01000276.1:2397426-2423520 GCA_010120015.1 Rhombomys opimus | reverse complement strand
AAAAAAAAAAAAAAAAAATCACATGATAATCAGATGCTGAAAAAGCATTTGATAAAATCCAACATTCGTTTATGTTTAAAGCCCTGGAGAGATCAGGGATATAAGACATATACCTAAACATAGTAAAAGCAATATAGAGCAAGCCTATATTCGACATCAAACTAAATGGAGAGAAATTTAAATCAATCCCACAGAAATCAGGGACAAGGCAAGGCTGCTAACTCTCTCCATAACTCAACATAGTATTTGAAGTCCCAGCTAGAGCAATAAGACAACTTAAGGAGATCAAGGGGATTCAATTTGAAAGGAAGAAGTCAAAGTATTACTATTTGCAGATGATATGATAGTATACATGAGTCACCTCCAAAATTCTACCACGGAACTCGTACATCTGATGAACAACTTTAGCAAAGTGGCTGGATACAAAATTAACTTAAAAAAAATCGGTAGCCTCCCTGTATACAAAAGACAAATGGGCTGAGAAAGAAATTAGGGAAACAACACCCTTCACAATAGCCATAAAGGACATAAAGTACCTTGGTGTTACTCAAACCAAGCGAGTCAAAGACTTGTGTGAAAAAAAACTTCATGTCTCTGAAGAAAGAAGTAGAAGATATCGGAAGATGATTATTTTTCTTACTTTAAAATGTTTTTCACTATAGTTTATCATATCCTCATTTTATTTTCATTTTTCATTGTATAAATAAGAGCATTGATTGATATATAAATTATTAATTTAGATATCATATTGGGAGTATATGAGCACATCTTTAACCTCAATTGCTCTTATGGCAAAAGTGCAGAGGGACACAGGTAGAGGCTTGAGGGACAGCCAGTTTAACCAATTAGTGAGTTCCTAGATCACTGAGGTAACCTGACTCACAAAACAGTGTAAAGAGGGACCAAGGAAGACCAGCCAACATTAAGCTGCAGAGTCCACACACATGTACCCAAACACACACACACACGCACACAGAACACACCCAGAAATAAATGCATGCACATTATGCTTCATTTGTATGAATATAAGGAAAAGATGGTTGTCAAATGTTTGTATTAAACTTCCCTTCTATAATGAGAACTACAATTTTAGTACACGGGTAAGTGCTTAATTACATCTATAGAAGAGAACACTGCAATATAATAATATATAAATAAAATCATAATTTTTGTCCCAAATTTTGAATGTAACTTTGTAAATAATGAACAGCCTCAATAAGAAGTAGCTTTAGCTGACATATAAGGGAATAAAAGCTAAGCTTGATTTGAAGTTTGAATATTATATTCAGGTTTTAGAATCGCATTTCAGGGTTTCCAGAAAGCATTCAAAATCATACTAGTGAAGAAATTCAGTTAAACCTTTGATCAATATTTAATAAGTGAGTATAGTCACTCATATTATATGTGTATAACAAATATATGTATATTTATATGCATCTAAATGAAAGATAATTTACATAATTAACCCTGTATGTTTACTATTCACTTTGTCTGATGATAACAAATGTATCATTAATAATTTTCTTAAATTTAAGATGAATGTGTATTTGATGAGAATAAGAATCTATTTTTTTTTAGTTGACCAAGTGCAGTAATTATAAATATTTTTTCAAAGGCAGTTGTCCCTAGGTTTTGAAATGTAAGCTAATACTTTACTATCTTCCATTCTTCCTTTTATTTTAAATTTTTTATTTATTCCAAATGATGCATTGTGTCCAATTATTAATCCAATAGGATAGTTACCACGTGTCTCCAGAAGAAAACCGAAGCTTCCCATGTGCTAGAATTGTAACATGTAATCTCACTATCCCTTCCTCTCTATCAATAGCTCTAATTGTGCTGTTTGCTGCATTGAAGAGGCAACGGAAAAAGGAGCCTTTGATCATTTCAAAGGATGATGTCCGGGACAATATTGTGACCTATAATGATGAAGGTGGAGGAGAGGAGGACACGCAGGCTTTTGACATCGGAACATTAAGGAACCCGGAAGCAAGAGAAGACAGTAAACTTAGAAGAGACGTCATGCCTGAAACTATTTTTCAGATAAGGAGGACTGTACCCCTGTGGGAAAATATTGATGTACAAGATTTTATCCACCGGAGATTAAAAGAAAATGACTCCGATCCAAGTGCACCTCCTTACGACTCCCTGGCCACATACGCCTATGAAGGGAATGATTCTGTAGCCAATTCTCTCAGCTCGTTAGAATCTCTAACCGCTGATTGTATCCAGGATTATGATTACCTTAGCGACTGGGGACCTCGGTTCAAGAAACTTGCAGATATGTATGGGGGCAAAGACAGTGACCGGGACTGAGTCCCGTATGACTTGACCAAAACTAATGAAAATACTGTCTTTGGTACCAGATTGAGTGGCCTGTATTATCCTTTTTTTCGGAGAACATTTTAAAAAATCAACTCCAAACAATGCATAAATGTTGTCTTAGTAAGGGTTTGCTTAATCAGTAAGTTTCCGTGAATGAATATGAATGACATAGATTTTAAAACAGTAATAACAACCTGTTCACCCTCTTTGCCTAATAAGCTTGGAAAAATATATCACATCAATAATCAATAAAAATTCTTGAGAGGCTTTTTTGTGCCTTGTCTTAGAATAGGAAATTTATAAATGTTTTCTTAACTGATTGTCTGTCACATATACTATGAAATTAAACATTGTGGAACTGCTTTGTAAATTAATATGAAAGAAAATATACCTAATGAAATAGGAGTGACTATTACTGCCATATTTATTTAGTTGAAAGAAGTCTTTGTGTTAATTCACTCATATTTTTATAAGTGTATATTTATATTTTTGTATTTTTATGAAATAAAGTAATATTTATAAAAGTAAATTTCATGTTACTTAATTTCTTGGAGCAGCTGATCTCACAACAGAAGTGTTTTAGCTCTCTGAGTGTAAAACACAATTTGCTCAGGGAAAAGCAGCTGAAAATTCACTGTATAAGTCACCGATGTAAAGTAAGAAAACTCTAGAGGTTAGCTCTGCTATGAATTGTCTTTTTTCTGTTTCAATATCTAAGTGTGGATAAATGTTTATTGAAATACTAATGTGTAGATTACTACTAATGTGATAGACTATGGGATCAATTTGGAATATAAATTATTATATATATGGATGTAGACAATAAACTAAGTTTTTGCAAGATTTATCAAGCAATGCATTGTATTTGAATAGATGGAATTTAAGTCATAGATGCTGCAAAGATAGGAAAAAGGCCCAGATGAATCATTTTATAAATAGTTGTTTTAAATGAGAAATAGTAATCATGAATGTGTCTGTGCATGTGTTTGTGTTTGTTTGTGTCTGTGCACTCATGCACATGTGCTCAATCACACATTTGGTCAGAAAATTCATTGAATATGAATATCTCAGTTCCTGATAACATATTAAGAATATGTACTGATCTCTACAGTTTCACACTGGACAAAAAAAAAAAAAAAAAAATCATGACTGAGAAGGTGACATGAACACAAAGTCAGAATACTATGTGAGAAGCTTTTTGAAATTGGTGCCTGCAAGGAAGAGGAAAATCCATTTTCTCCAATGGTGGTCAATGGTCATATCAACCACACTCCTTTTAAAGTTCTCAATCACCTTTTTGGTCAGAAATTTGATTTAAACATTTAAACATGGAGAGTTTTACTATTTAAGGAGTAAAGCTTGGCACACAGACTTTCACACTGGACAAAAAAAAAAAAAAAAAATCATGACTGAGAAGGTGACATGAACACAAAGTCAGAATACTATGTGAGAAGCTTTTTGAAATTGGTGCCTGCAAGGAAGAGGAAAATCCATTTTCTCCAATGGTGGTCAATGGTCATATCAACCACACTCCAGAGCAGACCTCATGTTCATGATAGAAGGACAGCTAAAGCAACTCCTTGTATTTTATACGTTTTTATGTTCTGTTTTGTTTTGATGCTTGCTCTTTTTCTTATTATTTTGAAGTTTTGTCTGTTTTGAATTTTTGTTTTAGCTTTTTTAAGATAATGACAAAGAGCATGGAGTTGGGTGAATAGCAAAGTAGAAAGGTCTGGGAGAGTGTGCAGGAGGAGAAAATATGATCAAAATATTTTGAAATAATAAAATTAAATTAAAGTGTATATGGTCAAGCATCAAAATTGGCATTTAGTAATTTTTTTATTTTTTTTTTTAAGGAGGAAGAGTTTATTTCGGATCACTGTTGAAAAAGAAGTAGAACATAGGACATAGAAGGAAAGTCATAATGGTGGGAATAAGAAGACTAAAGTTAATAGATTTTGAGAAAGTGTTTGAAAGAAAGAATTGAGGACTAGTGGAAGAATGTTTTGTTACATTTTATTAACTCTTTATCCTGCTCCCTCATTCCCTCCCAAACCCTCCCTTCCTCCCTCATCTACTCCCTGCCCCTTTCCAAGTCCACTGATTTAGACTTTACCCCTAACCCATTACTGTCATCAAAACATGATTCTATTAATTTGTTTTCTTTATGTTTGTTCAAATATCACAACTTGATTCTTGACAGTAGTGGAAGTTCTGAGGGCCTCCAGAAACCCACAGAGTTGGATTTCAGTCAATGCTCTGGACATTCTTTCATTTCCTTAAGTGGTTTTATTTACAAAATCTGAGATCTCTGTGTTTCTCAGAAATTTCATTCATGCTCCACTGAGTGAACTAGTTACTTTTCTTGACATGCTGTTTTCCAAGTTCTCTGTGAAGGCAATTGCCCTTTTCCTTCATTTCTTATGTCTAAAGTCACTTTCTTAGTGGGGACTTTGATAGATAAACTTTGGACAATTCCAAGTTCACCCACTTATTTCTCTTTTTCCATATTCAAAATTAATGTTTTCTATAACATTCAAGATACTGTATAACACGTTTCTATTTTATTTTGCCTTATAAGATGCTTACCCAATCTCAGCAAAAATTTATTTAATTTTTTAAATTAAAATATAAGAAGAACCTGATTTTTTACTTTTGTCTTGTTGAAAGGCATCAGGGATTTGTAAAAATATTGAATAAATTCTCAATATTTAGATGAGATCATTAAGTATATTTGGTCAGATGTTATCAATTTATAAAAATATTATAAATAAAACAACTTTGAACCTCAAAGAGAGAAATATTACAATTTATGACAATTTACCCACTGCTGATTCTGTAAATTTCACCTAAACTATTAAAGACAGGGAATGCTTGATGAATTTTTAGAGATAAAATTAAAATGTTGCTTAAAATGTTCTACACAAATTCACTAACAATTATAAATACATCTCTATCACTTCATAAAACAACAAATATTAATGTATCAATAACGTCATCAATGCCATAACAACTTAATGTGATTTTTCATTTTGGGTTAAGGATTCTAAATTTCATATAAATTCAGCATAAGAAAGAAGAGAAATAGCCTTCTTTTGCAACTATAACTGCTTCGACAATGATCTCATCTTTATATAGCTCACTATTATTTTATACATACAGACTAGAGAAGGTGCTCCAAGAAAGGAAAAGAAACTATAGATTTAAATAATAACAATCAGATGCCAATGTATGTGGAGTGGAGATATAAGCTCTTTAAATTGAAGAACCACAAGTGACATTACAATTTGTCTAATTTTATGGCATTTTTTGACAGAATTATGTGAGCCTATATACAGAAACAAAATACTAATAAAGTCACACTATTATTAGCATTAATAGTCTAATTACTTTGTTCATGAATCAAAGTTTTTGGATTTTATTGAAAATTATTAATAAAATTAAGCACATTATTTGTATTTCTGTTCTACCCAAGAGAGTTTTATACATTTTTGCTACATTACTCTGATAGTTTCTTTCTTTCTTTTTTGAAATGAACCACTTTACTTTAATTTCAGTATAAGATTCTTCAATTAGCAATTCTTTCCACTGTAGACTATAGAAAATTCCATAACTTTTGTATCTTGACAGCTTTAACAAATTCTTTTTTTAAGCTAATACATAGACATACCAATAATTTGTAGGAACAGGAAATGTTTGACACATTTGATACAAGTGCACAACTTATTTTTTCTCTTTTTTTTGAAAAATAAATTTTGATACTTTTTTTTAGAGATTTTTTATGTCAAAATAAATAAATATATAATATTGAAAAAACATTTTAAACACATATAAAATCTTTTCATAAGTAATAATGTGTTTTTCTGATATTTAACTTTAATATAAGAAAATTATTTATGCTAATGTTTAAGGTTTCATATATATAAATATTATTGTTTTACAGATTATTCTTATTATTCTTTTTTATTTACTTAAATATCATCTGTAGAGTTTCAGATAGTAACACATATTCTTTTGGGATCCTATCTTTCTGTCTGTTGACCTAAGTGTAGTTGTTTCTGTTGTGCTATTTCCAGGACAATTACAAGTCAATGCCTCCTCACTAAAGAGAGAGAACCAACCGCAGATTAAAGAAAAGGTTGAAACCAGTCTAACTAAGTGAATCAGTGAGTGTATTGGGGTCACTTCTGATGCGTAGGTGAAGTTCTGGAGTACTTCAGAGCTTGTTGGATGAAATAGTCAAGTAATTAACAAAAATTTTATTTAAAAATATAAAATGCAAAATTTGGTATTCAAAAGATTTAACATTTCAGAATGTTTATGATTATCAAATAATGAATTTTCAGTCTGTACAAAATAATTCACACTAGATATGCCACAAATGATCCTATTGATTATTTTCATCTAATAGTGTAATTATAAACAATTTCAACCACAGCATAAAGAAAGTCTTTGACACTAAATTGTGTGCTCAGGTTCTATTGGGTGCTCTTGCAGATTCTAAAGATAATAGCATGAAAACATCAGCTAAGATGAAGGTCTGTCTGTCTGTGTCTTTTCCTCTGTCTTTTTCTCTCTCCTTCTCTCTCTCAAAATACTGTCTGATAGACCCAACCCTTACAAATCCCAAGAATGAGCTCAACTAGTAAATAAACAGTCAGGTCATAGAAATCTCTATCATCAACAATAAATTCAATAAACTATTCTCTTCATGTTTTCTGCCTTACTTGCATAGGTTTAAATTATTTAAGTTTGTAATGCCTATTACACAACTTTGGCTATAATTGCTTAAACATTGTTGATTAGTTCTCAGTAAGTAGTAAGGGGAAAGGATCAAGATGAAAATTGCAAGTGGCTCAAATATGTTACAATGATAATGGTAGTTAGGTTTAAAAGAATATTATAATCAATTCACAGAACCTAGTATTATTAGGAGTGGAAACAGAGACACTTACAGGACAGTATGAACTAACCAAATGTATCAGATAAGGGCTCAGCTTTGAGCCAGTGATTACAGGCTGTTCTTTCTATACCTAAACGATTGAGGAACATAAAGAATTCATAATTTTTTTTCATTTAATCTTACTCAAACCCAGATGACAATAAGAGAATAAATATGAGTAAAAGTGGCTTCTTACAAAACGCATCCACCTACTAGACCCCACATCATGCTGCAGACAAGGAAATAACTATTAGCATTGCAGCTGCTTTTGGGTAGCTCAGAGGCATAAGAGTGTAAAAGCAGCAATTATATTTAGAGCTACCACACAGTTCAGGTCAATAACGAAGCCAGAGTGAGAAATAGATGCCAAGTGTATGTATAGGGATGGGACACTCTAATCATCCAATCTGAGTGGAGAGTGAACAACTCTGAATGAATGCCGAATAATAATTTTGCTTCTTGAGCAAGTGGGACATTTATAAAGCCTATGAAATTTCGATTTTCTCAGCCCAAAAATACCCCAAGAGAACTAGATAGACTCATAAAAATTACCTCAGTCTTTTTCATTTTCTGCCATGGGACTATTAATCCTCAGATAAGGTTATATAATTTTCTTCTCCTCTCTCAAGAAACCGACATTACTGAAAGTTTTTCTAACAATGGTTTATTACTTTTTTCTGTAATTCATTTTTTTAAGATTTATTTATTATGCACCCAAAGTTCTGCCTTCATGTAGATATGCACACCAGAAGAGAGCACAGGATCTCATTATAGATGGTTATGAGGCACCATGCCTTGCTGGGAATTGAACTCAGAACCTCTGGAAGAGCAGCCAGTGCTCTTAACCTCTGAGCCATCTCTCCAACCCTCTGTAATTCTTATTACAGCTGACTTCTGCACTGTGTACTCTCACAAGAATATTCATGTCTAATATGTATATATATGCACATATTTTAAATATGAATATATATATATATAATTAGAAAGAGAAAAATATGAAAGTAAAATATTAGTTCATATTGTATTAACTGTGTGATGAACAGGTACATGAAAACAAAAGCATACTAAAAGGCACAAATAATACATGTTTTAGCTGCTGTGAACCTCGGTTCCTTAACTAAGACACAGAGATGGTAGGAAACGGTGATGGAATTTAATGAAGGCAGTCTTTTCTTATTTCGCACCTAAATTTAGTCAGGTCTAATAAATAGTAAAAAAAAAATTCTATCAGTAAATCTTTAAAATACACTTCTTAAGATTAAAGAATTAATATGAATGATAGGGGATATATATATATATATATATATATATATATAAGCCACTAAAATATATAGAAATAAAGAATACAGAGATTAACAAATGGTAAAGCCTTTGACTTTTACATGTTTTACAATTATATAATTATACATTTTTAAAGAATTAATTGAGCCAGTCAGATGGAAAGGCCATATATTTTATTCTAGTTGAAGAGAAATCCAGGAGGAATTTGCCACTGTGGATTGTATGATTTAATTTGCCTGAAATAACAAAAGGGATGTTGATAATTCTGACCTTTTTGCTCACAAGTGTAGGATTATATAACAATTTCCTCAAAGACTCAAACATTCTCCTCCACCATCTTACCCTAGTCTATCTAGTCTCATCAGGATGGCTTGAATCCTCTTTCTCTATAGCCTGGCAAGGCAGTCCCACCAGAGGGAAATATCAAAGAGCTGCAACAGGGTCCATGTCAGAGAGAGTTCCTCCTTTCTGTGGACAAGGAGAGAGGGGCAGGTGGGAAGAGGGAAGGAAGATGGGAACAGGAGGGGAAGAGGGAGGGGCCACAATTGGAATATAAAGTGAGTAAGTTATAAAAATAAATTTACATTGAAAAACTGCAGAAAAACGATTTTAACATTCCATCCTTAGAGAAGATTTTTAAGCAGGAAAACAATAAACTTAAAATACCTTCAGAAAGTCAATGAAATTTGTCATATTTATGAGGCCACCTCCATTGTACAGTAATCAATAAAGCTGCTATGAGTCATTCTCATACAAGCATGCTGCAAAGAGGACCGTACCAATTGCCTAGGAGAAGCATAATCCAGCAAAACACTTGGAAGAGATTTAGACCAAGAACTTGCAAAGGACACTCCAACCAATTGTGCTCTTCAGGGTTGCAGTGTATTCCATGTTTCTAGCTCTGTGAGCTGTCACTGATGCTCAGATAGGCTTTGGACACATAGCTGTTTGTGCTGTCAATGCACTTGTAACTAAACCTCCCTTCTCATAAAAACTCATTGGTTTACCAAGTTAGATTCTGGTGTTATCCTTCCTTTGCTCTGTCTTGGGCTTAGAATCTGAGGTGAGAAGACATATGTAGCATCTCCTGAAGAAAAGTCTTCTCAAATGATAGGAATTCAAAGAGGAGTAAATAGGAACCTTCAAACCAGAATATTTGCTAAGTATTTGCACTGAAACAGCCAGTTTCTGGAAATACATGACATTGAAGGATAAGTCAGTAATGTATATTCCAGTGAATGTCTTGCTTATACAGCATAACACTTACTACCTTACTTCCAAGCCCAACAATGCTAATTTTAAGAGGCGGTGGTCAATTAGTTTGTTAGGAAAGCTATTCTTAGAATGAAACTTAGGTCTCCATCACTGTACCCTGATTACTTAAAATGGAATGGTAGACATTAATGCGTAATACAGGCCATATCTACCTGTTTGTATCCCTGTCATCCTGGGTAACCTCTCTCTTTTACAAGTGCTCCCAACTTGCCAGTCATCTAAGAATAAATTTCTGAAGCTGCATTGTTCATGGACTTTAGGATGAAACAATGAACCTTTTCCCACTTCTGATATCTTCTTCAATTTTTTTCTTCAAAGATTTGAAGTTTTTGTCATACAGGTCCTTCTGTTGCTTAGTTAGAGTTACAACAAAATATTTTATGTTTTTTGCGGCTATTGTGAAAAGTGTTATTTTCTTAATTTCTTCTTCAGCCTGTTTAATGTTTGTATAAAGGAAGGCTACTGTAGGTTGGTTTTTGCTTGTTTGTTTTGTTTTGTTTTGAGTTAATTTTGTATCCAGCCACTTAAAATCTTCATGATCTTGGATCAGTAATAAAACAACAAAATGGCGATCTTACCAAAAGCAACATACAAATTCAATGCAAGTAGCATCTAAATTCCAACACAATTCTTTACGGACCTTGAAAGAACAATTCTCAAGTTCATATGGGAAAAAAACCACAAAACAAAACAAACAAGATAAATAAAACCATCCTATATAATAAAAGAACTTCTGGAGGAATCACTATCCATGATCTCATGCTGTATTACAGAGCATTAGTAACATAAAACAAAACAAACAAACAAAAAACTACATGGTATTGGCATAAGAACAAACACGTTGATTGATGAAATCAAATCACAGACCAAGAAATAAACTCACACACCTATGGACATTTGATTTTTTCAAAGAACCCCAAACCATACAGGGGATAAAAGAATCTTTAACAAATGATGCTGGTCTAACTGGATGTCTGCATGTAGAAGAACACAAAATTATTCTGTCTATTGCTTTGTACAAAACTGAAACTCAAGTGTGTCAAAGACCTCAACATAAAACTGGACTGGGAGGGGCTGAGGGAGAGGGCTACAGCTGGGATACAAAGTGAATAAACTGTAATTAATAAAAATAAAATAAAAATTAAAAAGAAACTGGATACACTAAATCCGATGAAAGAAAAGGTGGAAAAGAGCCTTGAAAACATTGGTACAGGAGACAACTCAGGAACTAAGGTAAATAATAAAGAGAACCTCATGAAACTGAAAAGCTCCTGTAAGGCAAAAATACTCCAACAAAATGGCAAAATTACAGCCTAGAGATTAGAAAAATATCTTCACCATCCCTACATCTGATAGAGGGCTGATATCCAAAATATGTAAAGAACTAAAGATATCAGACAGCAAAAACCCAAACCACCCAATAAAAAAGGTGAGGCACAGATGTAAACAAAGGACTCTTGACAGAGGAATCTCTAATGGCCAAGAAGCACTTAAATGTTTAACATTCCTAGTCATCAGGGAAATGCAAATCAAAATGACTCTGAGATTCCATCCTACAGGTATCAGAATGACTAAGATCTAAACTCAAGTGACAATTCATGCTGGCAAGGATGTGGATCAAGAGGAGCATTCTCCAATGCTGGGAAACTTGTACAGCCACTTTGGAAACCAATCTGATGGTTTCTCAGAAAATTGGAAATAGTTATACCTCAAGACCCAGCTATACCACTCCTTAGGCATATTCCCAAAATATGCCCACCATCCATAAGGATACTGTTCAACTATGTCCATAACAGTTTTGTTCATAATATCCAGAAGCTAGATATTCTAAACAACCTAGAAGTCCCTCAAGTGAAGAATGGTAAAGAAAATGTGCTAATGGAGTACCATAACACATCATGAAAATTTCAGGTAAATGGATAGATCTAGAAAATATCCTGAATGGGATAGCACAGACCTAGAAAGACACACATGCTATATACTAACTTTTAAGTGTATTTTAGCCATAAAATAGAGGATAACTATAATACAATTCATAGACCTTATGACCCTAAGTAACAAAGAGGACCAAAGCAGGAAAACTTGAATCTCATTGAAAATAAGAAATAAAATATACATCTAGGGTGGATGGAGGGAGGAAACTGGATGGGGGAGAGGTTGGGAAGGGGAACAGGAGAGATCAAATGTGTGGAGGATGGCTGGATAGAAAACTGGAATCAGTATGTGGTAGGGGAGGAGAGTTATCCCTTTGGCAAGCTAGAAAACTAGGACAATGAAAGACCCAGGAATCTATGAGGTTGAGCTAAAACACCTACAAATAAAGATATGGAGCATGAAACAGTCATCTCCTCTAACCAAGCAAGACTTCCAATGGAAGGACAACGATACCAACTCAGCCCCAAACCTTCAACTCACAATTTTTCCTGAAGAGGTTCACAGATAAAGAGGTAGCTGAAACAATCAATAAATGGGACCTCATGAAACTGAAAAGCTTCTGTAAAGCAAAGGACACCATCATCAAAACAAAACGTCTTCCTACAGACTGGGAAAGAATCTTCACTAACCCTTTATCTGACAGAGGACTAATATCCAGTATATACAAAGAACTAAAGAAGCTGAAAAGCAGCAAACCAAGTAATCCAATTAAAAAATGGGGAAGAGAGCTAAACAGAGAACTCTCGACAGAGGAATATCGAATGGCAGAGAAACACTTAAAGAAATGCTCATCCTCATTAGCCATCAGGGAAATGCAAATCAAAACAACCCTGAGATATCACCTTACACCCATCAGAATGGCCAAGATGAAAAACTCAAGTGACAACACATGCTGGAGAGGTTGTGGAGAAAGGGGAACCTTCCTCCACTGCTGGTGGGAATGCAAACTGGTACAACCACTCTGGAAAGCTATCTGGCGCTTTCTAAGACAATTAGGAATAGTGCTTCCTCAAGACCCAGCTATACCACTGCTAGGTATATACCCAAAGCTTGCTCAAGTACACAAAAGGGATACTTGTTCAACCATGTTTATAGCAGCTTTATTTGTAATAGCCAGAACCTGGAAACAACCCAGATGTCCATCAACGGAAGAATGGGTACAGAAATTATGGTATTTCTACACAATGGAATACTACTCAGCAATCAAAAAGGAGGAAATCATGAAATTT
This sequence comes from Rhombomys opimus, assembly GCA_010120015.1. Taxonomy (NCBI): domain Eukaryota; kingdom Metazoa; phylum Chordata; class Mammalia; order Rodentia; family Muridae; genus Rhombomys; species Rhombomys opimus. The sequence continues at coordinate 2,410,533 of REGO01000276.1, read as the reverse complement.
GCAGGCAAATGGTGGGATTTAGAAAACATCATTCTGAGTGAAATATCCCAGAAGGAGAAAGACAAACACGGTATATACTCACTTATATAGACCTATAAGATATGATAAACATAATGAAATCTATATACCTAAAAAAGATAATGAAGAGAGCGGACATGGGGTAAGAGGATCAATCCTCATTTAGAAAGACAGATGGGATGTGCATTGAACGCATGACAGGGGTCTACTGAGCGCATCTGAAAGCCTCTAACTAGCAGTGTTTTCAAAGCAAAGACTCATGACCAAACCTTTGGCAGATTACAGGGAATCATAAGAAAGAAGGGGAGCTAGTCTGATGGGGAAAGGGTAGGAGCTCCACAAAGACCAAATATATCTGGGCACAGGGTCTTTTCTGAAACTGACATTCAACCAAGGACCATGTATGGATATAACCTAGAACCTCCGCTCAGATGTAGCCTGTGGTAGCTCAGTAACCAATTGGTTTCCCAAAGTGAGGGGAACAGGGACTATTTCTAACAGGAACTCAATGAAGATATTTGATAAAACAGGATCAGATGAATGGGGGGAGGTCCCCCCCTATCAGTGGACTTGGAAAGGGGCACAGTGGTGATGAGGGAGGGAGGGAGGGACTGGGAGGGAACGAGGGTTCGGAGCACGGCTGGGATACAGAATTAATAAAATGTAACTGATAAAAATAAAAAATAAAAAAAAAGGAAAAAAAAAAGAGGTAGCTGAAAGAGAGAAAGAGACTAGCCAACCAATGGCTGGTACATCTTGAGTCCTATGCCACAAGACAGCCCATCCCTGACACTTTTAATAATATTCTGCAATGCTTTCAGACAGGAGGCTAGCATAACTGTCATCTGAGTGCCTTTACCTAGCAGCTGATGGAAACTGATGAGAGACCCACTGCCAAACATCAGGTGGAGTTCGGAGAATCTTAAAGAAGAAGAAAGAGCCAGAGAGGTCAAGGACCCCACAAGAAAACTACAGAATCAACAAACCTGGGCCCATAGTGATCACAGAGATCAAACTACCAACCAGAGAGCATACATGGGATGGATCTAGACTCCCTGCACACATGTAATAGATGTGCATCTTGGTCTACTTGTTTGACCTCTAACAGCAGGAGCAGGGACGACATGTCTCTGGCTTTGTTGTCTGCCTTTGGATCCCTTTCCGTTAACTGGATGGCCTTGTCTGGCCCCAACAGAAGAAGATGTGCCCAGTTCTACAACAGCTTGATATGTCAAGGCAGGTTGATATCCATGGGTATCTCTTCTCTAAGAAGAAAGGGAGGGTGCATAGGGGGAAAGTGAGAAGGAGGGACTGGGAAGAACAGTAGAGGACAGAAGTTCTAATTGAGATGTAAAGTAAGTAAGTTTATCAGTGAAGAAAAACATGAGCAAATAAATATAGTGTCTAGTTGGACTAACAAAATATATTACATAAATATCACAATACATATATATCACTTACAACACATAAAATGATTTAATGAATATTTCATTAATTATATTAAGTATGACATGATACTAAGCACAAGCACTGACAAAATGCATAAAATGAAGTAAATATATAACTTGGTAAATTATCACTCTTAAATGTAAGAACTATTCTATGACGGGGAAATTTATATGGGAATTTGTAAATCATTATTTTTGCCTTAGGACAGTGCTTGTGATTATGCAGAGACAAAATGTCTGTGTTTTCTTTTTTTTTCTTTTTTTTAATTTTTATTAATTACAATTTATTAACTTTGTATCCCCTGTCTACCTCCCTATTTAATTGTTTTGCATCTTTCTTTATTAATTACACTTTATTCCCTTTGTATCCCCCCTGTGGTTCCCTCCCTCCTCCCGTCCCAATCCCTCCCTTCCTCCATACTCTGCATGCATGCCCCTCCCCAAGTCCACTGATAGGGGAGGACTTGTTTTCTTTCCTTCTGACCCTAGTCAATTAGGTCTCATCAGGAGTGGCTCCATTGCCTTCTTCTGTGGCCTGGTAATGCTGCTTCCCCGTCAGGGGGACGTAATTGAAGATCAGGCCAATCAGTTCATGTCAGAGACAGTCCCTGTTCCTATTACAATGGAACCCACTTGGATACTGAACTGCCATGGGCTACATCTGTATGTGGGCTGGAGAGATGTCTCAGAGGGTAAGGGCACCAGTCTCTCTTCCAAAGATCCTGAGTTCATCCCCAGCAACCACATGGTGGCTCACAGCCATCTATAGTGAGATTTGGTGCCCTCTGCTGGCTTGCAGGCAGAACACTGTATACATAATAAGTATTTAAAAATAAAATAAAAAAAGCCAGACCGTGTTTTCTTAAAAGATAATAAGGACTTTTGCTTTGTCTTGTGTTAGTGTATCTTACATATACATATTTTTTGTTGTTGTTGTCTCTTGGAGGCCTGTTTTGCTTCTAAAAAGAAATGAGTAGGAGTGGTTCTGGCGGAGAGGCGATGTGAGGGGACCTAGGAGGAGTGGTGTAGGAGAGGAAACTGTGATGGGGTTGTCTTGTGTGAATAAAGTATCTATTTTAAATTTTAAAAAAGGAAAAAGCATACTGTGTCTTCTGAAAATATATTAAAATTAGTAATAATTTTATATTAAAATTAGAGTGTAAAACCTGGCCTGAAGTCTTTCAAGTGTTATGGCAGAGAAAGAACTATAACAACACATCAGAGACTACATGTCAGAAGTAGAACCACCTATATTGAATTCATGTGTATTGTTTTGAAATAATGGAAGACTAAATATGAGATGATATGTGGTTAAAAGAAATGAAGCTAGAGCCAAATGGTAATTCTAGTTTGTAAATATCTATTGGTATGTCACATAGACTATCACATTCATCACCAGTTCTATTCATCACAAAGAAAGTTACTTGATATTTAGGAAATAGATAATACAGTAGATAATACAAAGAAGCAGAGAATGGAAAATATGCAAAAATAATTCCATATATCACCCTTTTCTCTATGTACTGAATAAAATGTCATGTCTTTTTATTTATTTCCTTTTTTCCTTCCTACTTTTCAAAGTACAATAAAATAAGCCCAAAACAGGGACCTCCAGGAATGTATTGTGCAGGCTCTACACAAATTCTGCATACTGATTACACCAGAAAAATTGTTCTCAATATTGTAATATTTTAATTATATGTATGTGTCTCTGTACTTGAGTTCCCTCCACCTGTCTCTCTCTCTTTCTCTCTCTTGCTATCTCTCTATGTCTCTCTGTGTGTATGTTTGTTTACAGTAGCTTTATTATGCTTTTGTGTGTTTTGTGAATAAACTCTGGTCCTCTGCAAAAGCAACAAGCACTCTTGAACACTGTCTTAGTCAGTGTTCTATGGCTGTGAAGAGACACCATGACCAATGCAACTCTTTTAAAGAAAACATTTAATTGCAGCTTGCTTGCAATATCAGAGGTTTAGTACAATATTGTCATGGTGGGAAGAATGATGGTACAGAGGCAGACATAGTTCTGGAGAAGTGGCTGAGTTCAGAAGAGTTATGAATCTGAATGCCTAGGATGGAGAAAAAGAGAGAGACAGTTCTTGGCTTAAGCATTTGAAACCACAAAGACTGCCCCGCCCCAGACACACTTCCTTCAAGAAGGCTACACCTACTCAAACAAGGCCACACCTCCTAATCCCTGTCAAGTAGTACCACTACCTAACAATCAAACATTCACATAAATGAAACCATGGTGGCCATTCTTATTAAAACCACCACAACTATTAAGCTATCTCCTTAGCCACAGAATTACTTTTTTAAAATTTCTTTTACATTTAAGATTAGAAATACATCATTTCACTTTCCCTTTCCTCCTTCCAAACTGTCCCATATACCTCTCCTTGATCTCCTTCAAATTCATGCTCCCTTTTCATTAATTATTTATTCATATATAAATATATATACATGCACATGTATATACATATTACTAGATATGGATTATCTAAATTTCTGAAGCTACATGCAAAGAATTTCATCAACATGACTTCCTAATCAAAAGCAAAGTAAAGAAACCGTGCCAAACTGAAATGGGGAAAGACCATGAAGCCTTAACCCTAAACACACACACACCACCACCACCACCACCACCACCAGCAGCAGCAACAGCAAAATTCCTCAGGCTTCAGGCAACTAAGGAATCCTGAGAGTTAGAGGAAAGGTCTTCTCTGAGAAAGAGCACATTTTTTATTGCATTTATACATCAAGTGATCACCACTGAAAATATAAATACAAGTAACATGCAGACTGAACAAAATAAACAATAGTTGGTCAAAATGGAAATAACTTTCAGACACTAGGTCAGTTCCTTACAATGCCAGTATGTTGCATGTATACAAACAGTATAACATGGCTCAAATAGGTGTAAGTATAGTCACACCCCCTTTTATGCAGCATTTCCAAATGTAGAGATACCCATATTTTTTTGTATATTTTATTAATTACACTTTGTTTACTTTGTATACTCCTGTAGAGCCCTCCCTCCTCCCCTCCCAATCCCCCCATTCCTCTCCCTTCTCGATGCATGCCCCTCCCCACGTCCACTGGTAAGGGAGGTCTTCTTTTCCTTTCTTCTGATCCTAATCTGTTAGGCCTCATCAGGAGTGGCTGCATTGTCTTCCTCTGTGGCCTGGTAAGGTTACTTCCCCCTCAGAGCAGGCTTTTTTTTTTTTTTTACTGGATTAGTACCTTCAAATTTTAACATATAGAGAAAAAAAAAACAAACTTTTAATCTTAAATCATTATTAATGGGAAGGATCATTTATAAAAACAGGTTGACTATAATGTAAATAATTCCCCATTTTTTTTTAAAGATTTATTTATTGTCTATACAGTGTTCTGTCTGCATGCAAGCCAGAAGAGGGCACAAGACCTCACTATAGATTGTTATGAACCACCATGTGGTTGCTGGATATTGAACTCCAGACCTCTCTTAGCCTCTAAGCCACCTCTCTAGCCCATAATCGCCCATCTTTTAGAATTACAAAGTTGGTATAATAGGTAAAGACACCTGCCAAAAAGCCTGAGAATGTGAGTTCTCGCTACAAGACACATATGAAATAAAGAGAGGAAATTGCTCTAGCAAATTGTGCTCTGGGTCCTGCTCATTTGGTCTTGATACAAGCACACCTCTCATCAATCAATCAGTCAATCAATCAATCAAGCAATCAATCAATTAATCATAAAAGGTTCTTTATCTCCTGTTGAACATATTTTGTTTTACTTGTTTGTTTTCTTTTTGAATATTTTTATTAATTACAGTTTATTCACTTTGTATCCCCCCTGTAGCTCTCTTCCTCCTCCCCTACCAATCCTACCTTCCCTTCCCCATCTCCACTCATGCCCCTCCCCAAGTCCACTGATAAGGGATGTCCTCCTCCCCTTCCTTCTGATCCTAGTCTATCAGGTCTCATCAGGAGTGGCTGCATTGTCTTCCTCTGTGGCTTAGTAAGGCTGCTCCCCCCTCAGGGGGAGGTGATCAAAGAGCAGGCCAATCAGTTCATGTTAGAGACAGGCCCTTTTCCCATTACTATGGAAGCCACTTGGACACTGTACTGCCACAGACTACATCTATGCAGGGGTTCTAGGTTATCTTCATGAATGGTCCTTGGTTGGAGTATCAGTCTCAGAAAAGACCCCAGTGCCCAGATGTTTTGGTTCCGTTGCTCTCCTTGTAGAGCTCTTGTCCTGTTTATTTTTAATGGTGCTTGGCTAGAGACTGAACCCGGGACCTTATATCACAACACTAGTGAAACTTCTATCACTGAGCTACACTGATGGTAATTATTTCTTCTACTTATGGCAACATAGTATCATGCTAACTAGAAAAAAACAAAATGTAGGATACTAATATATACTTGTTTCACTCTCTCAAATGTTGATGTTATTTCTTTAATGAACTATGGTACTTTATCAAGAAATAATATGATCAAGAATAACATAATAATATCATGTAATATGATCTATTTTTTACTTGGCTGTTATTTATTGAATTATATTAACTTACTAAACTGATGGGAATGCTGATGCAATGCCACTAAAAATATGTGATCTGAATACAGGAATTGATTAGACAGGTCTAAGTATTAGTTAATAAAATAGTGGGGAAGCTATTTCCATTTCATGGTCTGTAAAATTAATTCCTTAACCTTCCAGTGATAATGAAAGAGCAAATTCTGCATTTTTCATTATTAATCCACTCTCATACTTATTATCATGGAATTATATTAAAAATTCTCAACCTTTACTCATTAAAACTTCAATGCAATAACCATTAGTTTTGTTCACTGAATAACAAATAATTTAGAAACAATGTTAAGAGTTATTTAAATGCTAATCTTTGTTAAATGTAAGAGTGCTTAGAATATCTAAAAGGTATGTTTAAAAATCTGTTAGTTCAGTTGGAACTAATAAATGTAAAGTACTTGCTCTTAGCTTATATATTACAAATTAATTATTATTTCTTTCATTTTCAGCGTCTTTAAGATGTATCTATTTTCCCTACTTTATTCATCTTCAATTTTCAAATAAATATGTGTATCAACAGGCAACAGAAGACTAGCTATAAATCAATATAAGTAAAATAAATGTGTATTTAATTTGAAGAACTTTCTTTTGATAAATTCCTCCATATGTTGTGAAGAATTCGCATTTTTTCCTTGGGAGCACAGTGGTGAATATTACATAATCTGTACATTCTGCTTGCATTTTGATAGAAAAGCTGCTTTTACAAATTTCTATGAAAAGACCAAAAGAAAATTCCAGTAAAAGTAAGCTATCAAAAAAAAAGGCCTGGAGCTAAAAGAGATACTAAAATCCCTTCGGGGCTCTATATTTTCATGTTGATATGAAAGTCTGTTCTGAAGAAAAAGGAAAAATAATAATGTTATCCTATCCCCTTACCCTACCTCATAAGCAAAAGCACAGAGTTTGTAAGAACTTATCTTAAAATAAAATCCATATATAGGAAAATCAACCTCAAGAATAAATTAAATTGTAATACACTAAAAGCCAAGAAGTCAAAAGTTTAAGATGGTTTGCTCATGTAAAGGTGTCTACGTGTCTTCTAAGAATTCATTGTCATTCTTACAATATATTCTGGTAGTGTATGAGTAGCAAGGCAACTATTATACAGTAAGAAAATTGGATGTTCTCCACTAGTTTTCTTGCCTTTCTCATTTAGGTTGCATTGTTGAACATATCCTTTTTTAAATATTTCAAGTGCCCAACTTTATTGTATTTTTATGAAAAAATACATAGAGAAAGGAAGAAATTTTTAGTTCTGCAATTGTTTATGAGACTAATAGATATAAATGTAATGTATCCATGAGACACAGGATTAGAAGTAGTGCTAGTAAAATTCAAATGCAGTGGTTGATGCTTACTTATAGCAAGTGCTATATTTCTATGTAAAGAAAACTTATCTTAAGTATTTTTTATATAAATGGCTATGTAGATGATTGAATGGAATGTAGATAGGTGATAGATAGTTTAAAGTTCACATTTTAATCATGTGAGCAGCTTCTAACAGGCATTTTTAAAATAATTTTTTATATTAATTACAGGTTATTTACTTTGTATCCCAGCTGGAGCCCCCTCCCTCATTACATCCCAATCCCACCCTCCCTCCCTCATCTCCTCCCTGCCCCTCTCTAAGTCTAGTGATAGGGGAGGTCCTCTTCCCCTTCCATCTGACCCTAGTCAATCAGGTCTCATCAGGACTGGCTACAATGTCCTCCGCTGTGGCCTAGCAAGCCTGCTACTCCCTCAGGGGGAGGGGGAGTTAAAGAGCCAGCCACTGAGTTCATGTCAGAGACAGTACCTGTTCCCCTTACTAGGGAAATCGACTTGGATACTGAACTGCTATGGGTTACGTCTGAGCAGGGGTTCTAGGTTATATCCATGCATGGTTCTTGATTTGAGAAACAGTCTCAGAAAAGACCCCTGTGCCCAGATATATTTGCTCCTTGTGGAGCTCTTGTCCCCTCCAGGTCTTATTAACTCCCCCTTCTTTCATATAATTCCATGTTTTCTGCTTAAGGTTTGGTTATGAGTCTCAGCTTTGCCTTGATACACTGATAAGTAAATTCTTTCAGAGGCCCTCTATGGTAGGCTCCTATCCTGTTTCTTGTTTTCTCCTACTTCCAGTGTCCATCCCATTTGTCTCTCTAAATGAGGATTGATCATCTTACCCCGGAACCTCTTCTTGTTTAGCTTCTTTAGGTGTACAGATTTTAGTATGTTTGTCCTATCTTATAAGTGAGTATAGACGGTGCGTGTCTTTCTGCTTCTGGGATACCTCAGATACCTCTGCTTGTGGGATACCTCACACAGGAGGATCTTTTCTAGATCCCACCTGCATGATTTCTTTGTTTTTAATTGCTGAACACTATTTCATTGTGTAAATGTACCACATTTTCTGTATCCATTCCTCCGTTGAGGGACATCTGGGTTGTTTCCAGGTTTCGGCTATTACAAACAAAGCTGATATATATATATATATATATATATATATATATATATATATATATATAGGGTTGAACAAATGTCCTTGTGTAACAGGCATTTCATAAAAAAGCTAAATTTATTTGTGAAAATCATCACTTATTAAAATTAATTGATTAATCATTTTACAGCCTGATCCCATCCCCTATTCTCTTTGCTTCCCAGCCCAACCCTCACGCACCCCTCCCCTCACTTCTCAAAGAAAGAAAGGTCCCAACGGAGCACTAAGTCACCCTGGCACCTCAAGTTGCAACAAGACTAAGCAAATCCTCTCCCACTAAGGTATGACAAGATACCCAGTCTAGGGAACAGGGATCTAGAGGCAGGCAACAGAGAATCTGTTCTTAAGTGAATCATATGTTAACAAAGCTGCACTTCTGCTACAAATGTGTAGAGATCTAAGTCTATCCCATGCTTGCTCTTTGGTTGGCTGCTAAATCTCTGCGAGTACCCCTTGCCCAAGTTAATTTACTTCATAGGTCTTCTTGCAGTGTCCTTGACTCCTCCAGTTCCCTCTATTCTTCCTCCCACTCTTCCACAAAACTCCCCAAGCTCTGCCTACTCTTTGGATGGGGGTCTCTGCACCTGTTTCCATCAACTGATCATGAAAACTCTCAGAAGAGTTATGTTAGGCAATTGTCTGCAAGCATAGGAGAGTATCATTAATAGTGACAGGGGCTGGCTCTCCCATAGTAGGTGGGTCTCAATTTGGGCCCAAAATCATCTTTCAACACATTTTCACAGTTATATCTGCTTCATTTTTCATGGAATATTCACAGATTTCTCCATGTCAATATTATGGCATGCCCACATCAACTGGGCACACATGTAGCTGATGGGCGACCTGTTCTTCATATGGGGAGTCTGGCAAGTGGAAGGGGCACTTTTTCTAACATGGATTGTGTTGCCTCTTCTGGATTACTTCCCACTGGCAGTGCTACCTTGCTTGGCCTCAGGGAATACAATATACTCAGTCCTTATGTGATTTGATATGCAGAGGAAAGCTAATACAAGGGAAAGAGTCCTCCCCTTTTCTGGGGTTTAGAGAGAGGGAAAGGGGAAAGGAGGAAAAGTGAGGAAGGTTGGGAGGAGAGGAGGGAGAGGGCATTCTTGGGATGTAAAATAAATAAATTAATATATATTTTAAAAAGAGTGTGCAAGCATTCTTTCTGTCTGTGTTTTTACCCAATAACTATTCTTTTGTCATTCTAAGAAAAACCCTCCTAAATGGAGTGAGGTTACCTACCAAGTTTTTGGTATTGGTTTTGGTATGCTCTTCTCTGGTGATTAATAATTCTGAGCTTGTTTTTCAGCATTTTGTAAACATTTTGAATTTCTTCTTTTCAGCATTATCTACTCATGTGTTTTTTTTTCATTTCTATATGATTATTTGTACATTTTGGTATTACTGAGATACTCATAATAGCTAAGACACATAGTTCAACAATTATCAAGATGCTAAAGCAAATATACATACATATGTTTATTTATGTGAAAAGTAGGTGAAATATTCCAGATATTAAAAAATAACTAAATGCTAAACCTTTACACCCATGTAATTTGATGCCGAAATAATTCAGTCTAAATATAGAACAAGAATAGAAGGAGCTGTGGACTGTGGCAATTGAAGAATGAAAATGGAGAAGCTTCCACCAAAAACTCCTAAGGACAGTCAGAAGAAATAAGCTCTGAAGTGGTGTCACAAAGAGAAGTGATTAGAATTCTTATATATATTACAAATACCTGTTTACTAAAATACAGAAGAGGGAACTCTCAGAATACATGGTATAGTAATGTGATGAGAATGTTGATTTAATAGTTATATAATATAAAAATGGATTGAGATATACTACCAATTATGAATATGTAGAAGTGTTAAATGTATATCAGTTTTTCTAAAAGCTTTAGTAGATGGTTAAGTTTGCTCTCCTGGTGCTATTTATAAGCATTGTAGTTATGTGTCCAATGATCACAGAGTGTCTGGTTACAATCAAACAATAATAACAATAATTTAAAAAAGACACTGTACCCTCTCACATAGGCATAGTATTTCAATGTGATTTTGTCTTTTATGAATTTGAGAATCTAGTGTGAGTCAAGCACTGTGGAGATCAGGGAACATAGGTGACAATATACTTAACAATGCTGGACACGTTTGCTATTAACATCATAATTTCACTTACTAAATCCCTGGCAGGTCAACTAAAGAAATTAAATTATACTCAAACTTTGCCCTACAATTTGTCATGTTCAGTATTTCCATAGTGTTTTTTTTTTGTGTGTGTGTGACACTAACATGTGCTATTTCAATAACTAATATAATGTTAAACACTTAAAATTAGTAGAATTATTTTCAAAAATTATGATCCTAGCAAACTTATTGACGTTTTGTAAACTGCAATTATTCTTGTTCCTTAACTGACTAGAACAAAGGATAAGCCTCATGACATACCATTGTTCTAGGCAGAATAAACGTCCTTGAAGAACAATATTCAACATTTTCAATCCTCTTGTGCCTACTTTGAGTATTTAAAATAGACATTCTCTCAGTCTCATCTAGAAATGAAAGTTATGTCCTTTTGCATAAAATGTGGCTGAATTGCATTGACTTAGTCATCTATAGGAAAAGTGATTTGAATAAATCTGAAACTACGACTCATAAGGACTTATAGTAATTGCTGTTTCCCTAGTGATCCGTCCTCTGTCTGAGCAAGCCTAATAAGCTCTTTGATGATAACAGATTGTACTCATCAGGAAAGTTCCTCTGGGCTATAATAGGGACCATTTACCACAAAACATGTAAACTAATAAACAAAACAGTGGAGAGGTAAATGAAATACAGTAAGCTTTGAGTTAGCTTGATAGACAATAAAGGGATATGTCAGACCCATTCTCGCCAGTGTATAATGATAAATCAAAAATGTCAGTTATCCATAATAAATGATTAGAAAAGCATACATATTTGGCACTTCAGAACTCTCATTCTCCATAAATTTCACCACACACAAATAACTTAAAGGTAGCTAGCATGTTACTAAGAAGAATCTCAAAGAATTTTTTGTATTATGTATTACTTTTCATGTGTATCTAATTCAGCAAAAAAATGTTATAACCAATATGTTCATTATATTTATTTGAAGCAGGAGATAGCAGGGGTTCTTATGGAAGAGGGAGATATAAAAGGACCAGGAGGGAACAGGAGCCACACAGGGAACCACACAACAAAACCAAAACCTGCAGGGCTCAGAGGGAACTGCACAGATTGATGCATCAACCAAAGACCATGCATAGAGAGGACCAAGACCCCCTGTTCAGTTGTAACCCATAGACAGGTTGGTCTCCATGTGGATTCCCTAGTATGGGGAGGATAGTCTCTGACATAAATTCTGTTGCTTGCTTCTTTATCACCTCTCCCTGGTAGGGCAACTTAGGCAGCTCACCAAGGAAGAGGATCCAGGCAGTCCTGAAGGGACCTTATAGGCTAGAGTCAGACAATAGGGGAGAAGGTATTTCCTTATCAGTGGACTAGGGAAAAGGGATAGGAGAGGAATAGGCAGGGAGGGTGGGACCTGGAGGAGATGAGGACATGATGCTACAGCTGGGATACAAAGTGAAAAAAATATAAATAATAATAATAATTAGACCAAGAAGAAGAAGAAAGAGAGAAAAGCTTTGTTGAGTAGTAATAATAAGGTCAAAGCACACTTACTTGTTCTTTCTTGAATTATTTATTTATTTTACATCCTGATCACAGTTTCTCCTCCCTCCTCTCTTCCCTGTCAGTCTCTCACAAACCACCATCCCACCCTGTCAAGTTGCAGTAAGATTCGGTGCATTATTTCCTGAGACTAGACAAGGTGGCCCAGTTAGGGGAAAGTATCCAAGAGCAGACAGTGTAGACAGGGACAGTCCCTGCTCCAGTTATAGAAGTCCCACAAACAGACTCAGCTGCATGGCTGTTACATACATGCAGAGGACCAAGGTTCATCCCATTCATGCTTTCTACTTAGCAGTTCAGTCTCTATGAGCACCGATGGGACCAGGTATCAAACCTTCAGGTTGATACTGACGGTTTTCTTGCAGTGTCCTTGACCAGTCTAGTTCCTTCTTCCATCCACTCTTTGTCTCTTTGTTCCAGAGGATTCCCCAAGCTCCACTTAATATTTGGCTGTGGGTCTCTGCATTAGTTTCCATAAGTTGCTGGGTGTATCTTCTCTTATAACAGTTATGCTAGACTCCTGTCTGCAAATACAGTAGAATATTATTGATAGTGTTGGGGTGGGCTCCCTCTCACGGCATGCGTCTCAAGCTGGGTCATTGTTTGGACTTTCCCTTCAATTCTGCACATCATGTAGACAGTACAAATTGTGGGTTTAAGGTATTGTGGCTGGGATGGTGTCCCAATCCCTCCACTGGAAGTCTTGCCTGGTTACAGGAGATGGCTGGTTCAGGGTCCATATGTCCCATTGCTAGAAGGCTTAGCTAGGATAACCCTCATAGATTTCTGGGAGTTTCTATTGTCCAAGGTTTCTTGTTCTTTATTGGTGAGAATATGAAGAAAAGGACAATGAGTACAAAAAAA
>REGO01000276.1:2367897-2387601 GCA_010120015.1 Rhombomys opimus | reverse complement strand
TTTTTTGTTCTTCTCAATGCAGTTTATTCAGGAACCTTGGACAATCTTCTGACCCTGGGGAAAGCCAGCCCACAGCTTAACCCCTGAATCTTCACAAGATTAATCCTACGTTCTTGCAGAAAGTGCTTGAGCTGGCATCCTGTAACTCTCATGGGGACGCGCTATGTCTCACTCTAATATAGCATCATAAATGATTCCTTATAAGTTTACCCTTTTGGTCGATTTTATTGACACAGCAAATGTCAAGTTATACAATGATAAAATATCATTTAAGAGTCAGTATTTACAGGGTTCTATGAAACCTCACTAGGTTAAGGTATCTGACCCTAAACGTGTTGCCCAAGTTCCAGCCTAGGGAAGCACATGATATCCCTGATATAGAGTAAGAAAATGGGCTGCTGGGAATTGCATCTTGTATTCACAGGTGTATGGTGACATGTGCTTTCCTACACGACAGGCACATGTGCACTGTGTGCATGCACACACGAGGTAAGAAGCCAAATGAAATTTAAAAATATTAGAGGACAGTAACAGCATTTACAGTTTTACTGTAATCTTTCAGTTCCTGCTGAATACCTAAGGAAAAAGCTGAACTTTCCTTATTGCTACAGTCCTACAAATCAGAACCAAGTGTATGTGTAGCAATTGAGATATCTCACAGGCCTTCTAAAAACTGAATTTTCACTATCATCCAACTCAATGAAATCATTCTGTCTTTACTGAGACACTTCATTCTGTCATATGTATGGAGCTCATAATTTAATGTAGTAGTATTTTTATCAATTACTAGTGATTTGTTTTTCTATATATTGTGTTTTTACAATGAGTTTCACCATTCTCCTAAGAATAAAATAAGAGCCACAAAAATTTCAGCCCACAGAGATTTTGGCCATTTCATTAAATACACATCTATGGGTGGATTTTAAGATACAATTTATTAAACCGCCTCACAATGAACATGACATTAATGGCATTCCTACATCATCAGCTGAAAATACTTATCCCCTCACTTTTTCCTGGTTAATAAATGCCCATGGGCAACCCTACATAATCTACCTTAAGTAAGCTTGTGGATTTGTAGACCACCCCCTGTCTGAATCACAGACTGAGAAAAAGGAAGATTAGACTAAAAAGAACCATAGTGAAGCCATGATCTCTGAGTTCTGAACAGTGGCCATCTTCATTGAGACCCCCTCTTAATAAAGGAAAACAAATTTTACTCAGTAACATATGCCAGAAATAACATTGTCACAACTTTCTGGAGTTTTGACTCTTTAGTACATCAATAAAATGTTTGATGATTCTCTTCTAAATGATCTGATCTATAACTTTCTACAGAAAAATGATTCATGCACCAGAACCTTGTGACTAGCTGCACAAAAGTTTGGTTTCCTTCAAACATTTTATTTACAACACATTCAGGAATTTTAAAATATAAATCACATCTTACATTGTTCCTCATACTTAAAAATTAGAAAAATAAAATGTAGGAATCCTATTGCTCTGAGATGAATTTGTGAATCATAAAAGAGAGGACTCCAAGAACTTGCTGGTTTTGTCTTACTACCCTGTGTTTTTTCTATAAATCTGGTGTGCTATTGTCCCCAAATTCCTTTTAGTTATTGGCTTCAATGTGCAGGATACAGCTTGCTTTGCTTCTCCAAAGCCTTCATTTTGTCATTTTCACTTTCTTTTAACTCTTATTTAAAAGATAAATATTCAGAAAGTTCCCTGAGCTGCCTCAAAGGGTCAGTATCTCTGCTTCATCACATTTTTTATAACTTATGAGACCTCATCCATTTCCATAATTATTTGATTGAGTTTCAGTCAGTTGATTGAAACAGTCAATTATTTCAGTTGATTGAAACATCAAGTAGCTGGGATAAGAAACTGTCATGTTTTTCTCACAAAATCTTACATTGTCCAAGAAATAATTAGTACTTACTATTTTTTCTTTAAATACTTAATATACAATATTTCTAAGAAAACACCCTCTGAGTTATTGATCTGACTGCATTTTAATTTTACAAAGATGAAGTAATTTAACTTATGAAATAGTTTGATTTTAACTTTCAATAATGTCTCTTTCATTTTTTTTCTTCAGTATTAATGTGCCAGCGGCAATTCTGGAACCACTTGTTCAAAATCACACAAGCTAAAAGAGCATTCCAGATTTTTTTTCTCTTGAACAGATGGCAGTTGCTCACATGAAAAATACATGCTATGTAAAAAAATCAATTAAAGTCAATAAAATACATTCAGTTGGGTGATATAAACTTGGAGAAAACATTTATTCATACAGTGATTATTCGGTAATTGCAATTCATCGTTCTGTTTTGTGATATAACTTTCACTTGATTAGAAATATTTTTCTTTGTTAAAAAATTAGTACAGTATTTATGGTCGTGAGCCTAGCCTTTAACAGCTAAACCATCTCTCCAACACATGGTATATACTCACTTATAAGTGGATATTAAACATATAATATACGATAAACATACTAAAATCTGTACACCTAAAGAAACAAAGCAGGAAGGAGGACCCTTGCTAAGATGTTCAATCCTCATTCAGAAAGGCAAACAGGATGGACATTGGAAGAGGGAAAAAACAGGAAACAGGACAGGAGCCTACCACAGAGGGCCTATGAAAAACTCTACCCAGCAGTGTATCAAAGAAGATGCACATAGGGTCGACATTACACATGGAGTCTTATTTTCTTCCTATAGAAAATGAGTGTGTTATAATTGATTAGTTAATCAACCAAAACCTAGGATTCAATAGTCTGCCTTTCTAATTCAAATTTAGTAGAGTACTTTATATTTTTACTCCTGGGGTGTTGTCAAGGGAGTAATTAAAACATTTTAAAACGCAAATGTCTGAGTAAAAAGGGTAAGTATACAGGAGGGTTATTTCCCAATTTGCACAATTTTGTTGCTGAGAGATTGTTTCCATGGTACCTTTTCTGCCAAAGTCTCCCAGAAAAGATGATGTCTGTGTTACCTTTATTTGCTTTGACGATATCAGCTGTTAACAGTTTTGTACTTCTTTTCAAAACAAAGATTGAAAGAACGACAGAGCTTGAACTGGAGTAAACTCATTAGTGTGCCTGCATTTAATTCTTACTCATTATCACTTAAAAAGAATAATCTGTGTTCTCCCGAGATGCAAGAGTCACTCTGGGATACTGCACCATTATTTTTCCCTGGAGACCATTAAAAGTATTCTTTGTAGTTAAGTAAAAGCTAACAAAAATCAACACCTTGTCTATTTGAAAAGACTATGTTTTATCTCCATATAAGACCACTTTAAAAATGACTTTCATACCACAAATTATATAAATTATATCATATAAATTATATTACAATGTGTATATTTAGTAGTTAAACTGTGTATCAGTCGACAAAATTCTTTACTGACATCCTAATACTTTGTGATGTGAATGATAGATTTGCATTCTATTTAATTAGTTCAGTAAAATTCTTACTTCTTAAACAGGTAATATTTATTGTAGAAATATGTTGTTTGTGTTTGTCTCTAAATTATGTTCCTGAAACTTTTTTACACCTGGTAATATTCAATATATTTATATATGCCTCCTACAAACATACAGCTGGAGGCCTGGAGAAGACTGCTCAACCATGAAGAACTTCTGTTGACCTTGGATAGAAACTGGATTTGATTCTCAGTTTCTATCAGGAGCTCACAACCATCTGTAAACCACAGGACTGGATGCCTACTTCAGGATTCCACAGGCACCCAGCATGCATACGGTACATAGGCAGAATATCCACACATATGAAATAAAAAAAAAAAAAAAACAGCTGGCTTTTTATCATCTGCTATTTTAATGTAATTAGAAAAAAATAGTAAAAGTCATCCTTTGACTACTGGATATATTTTATCTGGATTTATGCTTTTTTCAAATATTGAATTACTTTATTACTTTGCAATATCAGAGTAAATAAAGTTCACTGTGAATAAAATTGTTTTAACATAATATTCAACCATTAAAACATGTAAAATATTATTTTATGTTAATATTGTAAATTATAGTTGGAAAACCGAGACTTCATATTTACCTTGTGATTTTGAACTTGAATTTCTTTCCTCTGTTGACCTTCTTTTTGGTGATGATGCATAATAAACTCAAGGACTAGTACATATTGGAAAGCAATGTAACAGTGAGTGACAACAGTACATAATCTTAAAGACTTTAATGTTCTTTAGGGGAAGGTATTTTATTTTACTATTATACTTCCTTAAATTTAGTAATTAACCCTCTGACAACATAATGACTTTGTTGTTATTCTGTTGGTTTGCTCAGCCACCAAGCCCCACTGCATCTCCAGTCCTTGCCTTTGTTTTTCTTGCCTTTCAATGTATTAAACTCTTCCCACATTTCCTTGTGCATTACATCTCAGTACCTATATTTATTGCTTGTGTCCATTTCTTTAACTACCAATATCACAAAGAACTATTTTGTCTAGGTTGCTCTAGAATTTCTCACTTTGGCCTGTGCCATCTTTATAGATTAATTGGATCTCTGATTTTCACATTACCCTAAGGTCTTGGAAATAAATATCCATGCTTAAAGATCTGGAATACTGGAAAGGCATTGGCAGGTCAGAACTCCAGATTTATCAGATATGGAAGCAATGGGAACATTTGCATCTAGCAAATGCTTCCTGCTGATGTAATCACCTACTTGGCTGCAAGAAAAAACTTGGCTATTTATTGCCACTCCCTTGGACTTTGTAATACACACTATATTCAAATGCTTCTCCAATGAGGATTTGTCAGAAAATTTAGTTCAAAAATTATACTCATTGGACCTTACAATATTTCTCTCTGGTAATTTTTCTGTCTCCTGAGAGTGGGCTAGTGTAGCAAATTTCAATAACGGTTCAGTACAAAATAGCCATAAGCTTTAAAAATATCCATGATTCTTGGTTTGTGTTCAATAGAGGAAATGGATTTTCTTTGATCTGTTGTGTGAAACTGTGGGGAATTTTCTATTCCAATAATGAGTAAAATGTATTTTCTTACAGCTTTATAAGTCTGCTAGATCCAAACCACTGCTTATTTGCTTTGGCACAGAGTATCTTCCATATGTCCTGAGGATACAGGATTTGCTGTATAGTTTAATTTACATTTCCAGATTGAAGAGTAAACCTGTCCTAGTACGACCAACCACAGAGGGAATTGCAATGCTTCCAGACTTATAGACTATAAAATTTAAATCTCTGTCAGCAATCCAATTATTCTTAGTACTTGTAAAATCATAGGGCCAGAAATTGTAGCTCACTGTTGTAATCCCACCATGCATGAGGCTGTGTCAAAACTTAACTATAAATTGGAGAGTAGCCTGAGGTACAAAGTGAGTATCAGCCTGGTTAATAATTAATTGACAAACTGTGTTACAAAAAGAATGAAACTATTTACATTGAATTACAAGCTGAAAAGTGTCCCTTTTAATGTTCTCTTTCAGCAACACCAATGGAAAAATTCTTATTTTCTTTCTGGAGATATTGTTTCATTCTTCCTACACTTTGCAGCCTCATGTACTTTTTATTGTGCAATAACAGGGTTTTCCAGCTTGCTTGTAACCTCCATGTCAATATAGCAGAATTCAACATGAACTAATGAATTACGGGTGATCAAGTATCAGTGGACTTGGGGAGAGGCATTCATGCAGAAAGGGGGGGGAGGGTGGGACCGGGAGGGGAGGAGAGAGGGACTTATGGGGGGATACAAAAGGAATAAAGTGTATTTAATAAAAGTTAAATGAAAAATTTAAAAAAAAAGAATTTGAAAAGGAAGAAAATAAAAAAAAATGAGGTGACCAGCAAATTGAGTAAAGTTAGACCAAGTGCAACACATTTAAAATTCTATGTCACCTTACCTTGAGCACTGGAAGGTATTTCCTGAATCTACAGGGAAATGTTCTTGCACTCATCAGCTCTCTCACACCAGCACTTTATAGGAAGATAGCATGATGTTATGAAATTGCTTCCACGTTGTTAAGTACACAAAATTGTACTATACTTGTTTAATTCTTTGTAAGCAACTGTTAAGGTTTCAATAAGGATACACAGAAAATGGTATTTAGAATTTGGATGTTACCAGATATTTGATAAAACCGAGTAAATATAATCACATACAAACAGTAAAAAAGTCCTGGAACAGACCCTTCTTCCAAAAAGAAAACATATATTAAATAATAATTTAAAAAATATTTCTTTCCTGTGCTTAAAAATACAACATCTAATACCTTTCTCTATACCTCCATTTTGAGAGTAGTTTCTGCGGAAAACGAAATGTAAATTATAGGCTTAGATTTTGTTACAAACCTATTTTATTTAAGGTTCTTAAATGCTTCTACCTAACTTATAACTCACTGACCAGAGGTAGGGGAGAAAGGAAATGAGGAAAAGAGAGTTGTAGAGCTTTTCAAAGATATTTCCTTAGGGAGAGTCCACTCTGGCGTCTGGATACCAGCAGTCCAGTCCAAATACCAACACCAAGAGCAACAGGAATCCACAGGATTCGGCAGAAGCAGTAAGATTCCACTAAATTGGAACAAGTCAGTGAAAGCCACGAGACTCAGTTGGATTGCCCCTAGACTTTCTCTGGAACATTTCTTTCCTCAGAGTGAAGTCTCAAAGAATGAAGACAGGCCAAGTGATGTCAATTCCAAAAGCAATATCTCAATGTCTGAGGGCTTCCATATATCTCCTCTCCCCAGAGGCCATGCACGGATGTTTTCAGCTGGATAAATCAATCCCCTCACACCAGATAGCTCCCAGCAAAACATCAAGTGCCCTCTCACAAGACAGCTTCTAGCAAAATATCACATGGTACAACTGAATCTTTAAAGAAACCAGAAAAGTCCACTTTGTTAAGGATTTTATTTAATGGTAAAATATATGCATTTCATTTTAAATAGTATTTGGGTAATATTTATGACTCACAGTCTCTTCTCTAAAGCCTTTAGTGCCATCTCTTTCAGTGTTGTTGCCTAGTTTCTGTGGCAACATAATCTATGAAGTTTCAAAGGTGCTTTGTTCCAAGCTGCAAATCTATCTTCTGTTATAGGCTTCAATAAGTCTGATTTATTTTGAGATAAAACCAATTGGCTAACAGAAACATGTACTCCAATGAGCAGACATATCTAGGAAGAACAATGTTCACAAGAACTATACAGTGCTTTTATTTAAGGAGTATTTAGGGTTTATCATGAGAGCTTGTCTGTATCTATTTGGCTAGTTAAAATGGCAGGGTTCTATCCTGTTTGCCCTTCTGAGTAAGGTTTCAGCCTCTTCCCTAGAGTCTTCTTTGTTGTTTAGCTTCTTTAGGACTGTATATTTTAGTATGTATATCCTATATTATATGGCTAATATCCACTTACAAGTGAATATATACCATATGTGTCTTTCTATTTCTGGGTAACCTCACTCAGCCAAACTTTGGGCAGAGTTCAGAAATCCTTATGGAAGAAGAAAGAGAGAGAAAGACCTGAAGGGGACAGGAACTTCACAAGGAGACCAACAGGACCAAAAACCTTGGGCCCCATGGAGCCAGAAGAGACTGATACTCCAACCAAGGACCGTATAGAGAGGACCTAGACCCCCAGCTAGTTTCTAAGTGGGTTCCGTAGTAAGGGAGACAGGGGCTGTCTCTGACATGAACTCAGTGGCCATCTCTGTGATCACTTTCCCCTGGCTGGTACAGCCATGCCAAGCCACAAAGGAAGATGATGCAAACAGTACTGATGAGATTTGATAGACTAGGGTCAGACAGAAGGGGAGGAGGTCCTCTCTTATTAGTGAACTAGGAAAGGGGCATAGTGGGATAAGAGGGAGAGTGGGTGGGACAGGGAGGAGATGGAGGGAGCTACTGCTGGAATATAAAGTGAAAAATTGTAATAAATGAATAAACAAGTTATTAAATAATTTTTTAAAGGGCAGGGTTTCTTTCTTGTTTTTCTCTCTCAGCAGAGTGTTTAGAAGAGCAACATATCCTGGCTTATTGCTCATTCAAGGATCATTTCTCTTTTGTACTATTTTGGAGAGCAGTTGTTTGGGTTTGGAAAAATTATATACATCCATTTAAAATATCCCCTAAATTTTGATTCTAAAATTTGGACTGAAGAAAAAAATTATTTTTAGAAAGCTTGTTTTCTTTTGCTGTTTAAAGTTATTTATTTACTTATTTTATTACAATTTATTCACTTTATATCATAGCTGTAGTTCCCTCCCTCATCCTCTCCAGTCCTGTGTTCACTGTTTCCTCCTATGCCCCTCCCCCATTCCACAGATGGAGGTGTTCTCCCGTTCCATCAGTGCAGTTCTGTTGTTTCCATTATTCAGCATGCTGTTCTTTGTATAGAATCCCAGTAAAGGGTTATGCATGTTAGGCTAAAAAAAATTAACTACTTAAAAGTATTGAGAAAGAGGCAGCCACTAAATTATGTCAGCGATATCCCCTGTTCCCCTTACTAGCATTTCCACTTGCAGACTGAGCTGTCATGGGCTACATCTGCACAGAAGTTCTAGGTTATCACCATGCATGGTCCTTGGTTGGAATATCAGTCCCAGAATTTTTGATTCTATTTCTCTACTTTTTTTTTTTATCTCCTCTCCCCTCAAGGTTTTTCATTTCCCCTTTATTTCATAAGATTCCCTTCACTCTGCCCAAAGTCTGACTTTGAGTCTCAGCATATGCTTTGATACCCTGCTGGGTAAAGTCTTCCAGAGGCCCTCTGTGGTAGGCTCCATTCCTGTTTCCTGTTTTCTTATTCTTCTGATGTCCAACCCTTTTGCCTTTCTGAATGAGGATTGATCATCTTACCCAGGGAACAGACTTACCAAGCCACAGAGGAATTAATGTTAATATAAAAATTAATTTCTACTTTCTGACCAGCAATGGAGGAGGGTTCCCCTTTCTCCACATCCTTTAAAGCATGTATTGTCACTTGAGTTTTTGATCTTAACCGTTCTGATGTGTGTAAGGTGAAATCTCAGGGTTGTTTTGATTTTCAATTCCCTGATGGCTAATGAGGATGAGCATTTCTTTAAGTGTTTCTCTGCCATTCAATATTCTTCTACTGAGAATGTTCTGTTTAGCTTTGTACCCCATTTTTTAATAGTATTACTTGTTTTGTTGATTTTTAACTTCTTTAGTTCTTTATATATTCTGGATATTAGCCCTCTGTCACATACAGGGTTAATGAAGACCCTTTCAAAATCTGTACACTGTCATTTTGTTCTGATGACAGTTTTCTTGGCTTTACAGAAGCTTTTCAGTTTCATGAGGTCCCATTTATTAATTGTTGGTCTTAGAGCCTGTGCTGTTGGTGTTCTGTTCAGGAAGTTGTCTCCTGTGCCAAAGAGTTCAAGGCTCTTCGTCACTTTTTGTACTAACCAATTTCGTGTGTCTGGTTTTATGCTGAGTTGTTTGATCCACTTGAAATTTAGTTTTGTGCAGGGTGATAAATATGAATCTATTTTCATTTTTCTTCATGTAGACATCCAATTAGACCAGCACCATTTGTTGAAGATGCTGTCTTTTTTCCATTGTATGGTTTGGCTTCTTTGTCAAAAAATCAAGTATCCTTTGGTGTGGGGTTTACTCTGGGTCTTCTATTCCATCTCATTGATTCACCATTCTGTTTCTATACCAGTACATGCAGTTTTTATTATTATTGCACGGTAGTACAGCTTGAGATCAGAGATGGAGATACCTCCGGATGATCTTTTGTTGTAGAGGATTGTTTTAACAATTCTGGGTTTTTGTTTGTTTGTTTGTTTTTCCATATGAAATTGAGAGTTGTTCTTTCAATGTCTGTAAAGAATTGTGTTGGTATTTTGATGGGAATTGTATTGAATCTGTAGATTGCTTTTGGCAGGATGGCCATTTTCACTATGTTTTTCCTACTGATCCATGACCACGGGTGATCTTTCCATCTTCTGATATCTTCCTCAATTTCTTTCTTCAGAGACTTGAAGTTTATTTTTTTTTTTAATCAGGTCTTTCTCTTGCTTGGTTTGAGTCATGTCAAGGTACTTTCTGTTAGTAATGGCTATTGTGAAGGGTGTAGTTTCCCAATTTCTTTGTCACCTTTTTTTTTTTTCTCTTCCAGCAAGGTATCAAAACAGATGCTGAGACTCATAGCCAAACTTTGGGAAGAGTGCAGGGAATGTTATGAAAGAAGAGGTGGATAGAAAGACCTGGAGCTCCACAGGAGAGAAACAGACCCAAAAATTCTGGGAAAAGGAGTCTTTTCTGAGACTGATACTCCAACCAAGGACCATTCATGGAGATAACCTAGAATCCCAAGATAGATGTAGCCCATGGCAGCTCAGTCTGCAAGTAGGTTTCCTAGTAATGGAAACAGGGACTGTCTCTGACATAAACTCAGTGGCTGGTTCTTTGATCACCACCCCTGATGAGGGAGCAGTCTTGCCAGGCCACAGAGGAAGACAATGCAGCCAGTCCTGATGAGACCCAACATGCTAAGGTCAGAGGAAAGGGTAAGAGAAATGCCCCCTGTATCAGTGGACTTGGAGAAGGGCATGGGAGGAGATGAGGGAGCGAGTGTGGAATTGGGAGGGGCTAAGGAAGGGGCTAGAGCTGGGATACAAAGTAAAAAAACTGTAACCTATAGAGAATGAATTAATAAAAAAGAAAAAAATAATGTTAATATAAATTATAAAATACCATAAATAATTTTAAATGATATCTTAGAATTTCTTTCCTCAATCAATTTGAAATGTTTACCGGAGGAAAGCTATAGCATTAGGAAAGCCATTCTAACATCTAAAATGTACAAGTATCTGAACATCAATTTGATAACCCTACAGCATTTACGTGTTTATCCAGTCTAGGAAAGATTAGCAGAAATGTTAAGGAAAGTTGTGCAAGCCAAGGAAAGACTATGATGTCTGCCAGGGAAGGCATTTAGCTCTAGCCAGCCTGTTATCAGCATAAGTATAAACAAAGAATACTTCATATTCCAGATAAGTTGATAAAGTGACCATGGTCCCTTGGGTTTTTATTTTTTGTTTTTGCTTGCTTCTTTCTGATTTTGAACTTCTTATGGTAAAAGGTAAGCAAAATTTAGAGACTATCAGTGTACAGAACTATGAAATGTTTGGTGGAAGAGAGAAGCAGATAATAGGAGATGGACAATTGTAATAGTTTGATTAGTAGTACAGAAACTTTCTCTAAGTATATGTAATTTCTGTATTCAGTCCAAGTCCTGAATGCACAGAAGTCACCTGATAACCCAGTTCTATATTATTAATATAATTTTCTCCAACACTTTTACTACAGTGAAATGTTTCCTCTACATTAGTGTAAAAATTTGTCATTAGGGACAATAACGTACATGTTTGTTTTATGTTGTTGTTCTTTTTTTCTTTTTCGTTTTTATGTTTTATTTTAAAACAAAGATGATCAAGCATGATTGAACATCAGTAACCCTTTCCTGAAGGTTTGAGATCATTTTATGAAACAGAAAGAAATGAAGTGGAGTTATATTACAGAAAATGAGTAGAGCAGGGATGAAGGAAATCATTAGTGCAAGTTAATTTGCTTCTGATTGTGTCTTTTTAAAATTTTGTTTATTACAATTTATTTACGTTGTATCCTTTCTGCAGCTCCCTCCCTCTTCTCCTTCTAGTCCCACCCACTCTCCCTCTTCTCCCCCTATCCCCTTTCCCTAGTCCCTTATAGAGGAAGACCTTCTCCCCTTCTATCTTACCCTAGTTTACCATGTCTTTTGTGTCAAATCTATATGGTCCTCAAAAGTTGTGAAAAGGAAAACTGTTAAGTGTTAAAAAAAGGCTTTTGAAAAACATTTTACTTTGGTAAAAAAGTACCATATCAGAAGTTTAAATATATGTGCTTTATACCCCAAACAACAAAATAAATAGTAACATATTGAATAATAACACTAATTTTAGTGGTATTTCATTTCCATGAATACAAAAATTATTTTAAAACATCATTTTAATGAACCAATGCACTATAAGAAAAGAAACTGCAAAATGACTTAAATAAATAATGTATCTTTTAAAAACATAAATTTGTAACATAAGTAAAAGATAAACACGAATAATTGCACATTTGTAGAGCACAATAATAATTTTATATAAGGACAAGATATGTAATTAGCCAATGTAATATTTAACTGAGGAAACAAAATATGCAATTATGTAATCATGGTTATTAGTACAACATCTTTAAAAAGCTATCATATAACTTAAAAACACTCAAATTCCTGTCTTCTAGACATTTTAAATGTAAATGTGCAGTTTCAAATTACATATTATTTTTATTTTGGTTTTATTTTATTTTTTGTTGTTTTGCATATGCATGTTTTTGTGTATCTTTCTTCACCTACACATGGGCTCAGATACCTGTAGAGGCAAAAAGAATGTGTTGGATACTCTTATGCCATAATTATAGGCACTTGTGGGCTTCCTGATGAGGGTTCTGTGAGGTAGTTTCTAGATTCTTTTTGCTGGGTGTGATCAAATGCTGAACTGAATTTTAAAAAGGAGTAAACTGTCTAACTGCATTCATTGTCTGTCTGCTGAAACTGTAAAGAGAGGGAAAAGCTGCCTCAAGCCTGATAGCCATAACTGCCAGGCTGTGACAAACAATACACTCAAACTGAGAACCCAGACAGACAGACCTTCTCTCCTGAAGTTGATTATGTTGGGTATTTTGTTCTAGGCAAGTGTGATGTAACTAATACAAATGCTAACACACTAATTCAGAAAATGGCTTGTTTTCTGAATGTAGAAACAATAGGATGGAGGCAGATTTTGTTGCTTTTAAGTTACCATCATGTAAAGTGTTGAAATCTCCTTGTATGAAGGTATTCCTGTAAAAACTAACACAAGCCAATACAATTGTGGAGGAGTCAATGAATTAATCTTTCTTCTTCCTTTTTTTTTCTATGAAAGTCTCTGAAATTATCAAACCTAAATTTAGATTTTCCCCAAAAGTTGTCTTCATTGGTCTCTGGTCTTTGGCATGTTAGCATATTATATAAAACTAAAGCTATTGATATAAAAAAATCCCCCATCATCTGAAATGCCTCTTTTTTACTTCAATTCTGAGAACAAAACCCTTTATCAGAACAGCATGTACACAAATGTCGTAGATGAGAGATAAATATACTGATGGCTGTTGAGGAAGGTGCAGGGCTGAGATGCATTGGTGACTCAGTGAAATGCTGTTGATGAAGGTATTCTATCTTTTTCTTTCTTAGAATCTGCATTTGCAAAGAAAGCTTAAAACCTTCACTCATACATTTGTAGGTGTACACAATTTCTTCACAGAATAAGGTGTTATTAACCTAGCCTTCATTTTGACCTAACATGAGATAATTAGCCAGGAGAAACTCAAAAGTCATAGTTCTACTTTCAAGTGAACATAATGAGTATTATGTATTTTAACTAGTTCTTATTTTATTTTAAATTATTGGTTTAACTATGCTAATTTAATGCACCATATATATAGTTTATATACTTGCTAAAATATTATGTGTATACAATATTCAATGAATAATCTTAGTGGGGTAAACAAACAGAATTTGGTGAATGTTTTAGGAGAACATATAATCTCATTTTCTGAATAAATCATATTCTTTCTTCCTTTCTTTTCTTCCTAGATTCCTTTCTCCCTCTCTCATTAGTTTCCTTTCTTGCTCTTTTCTTTCTCTTTTTCCTATCTCTCATCCAATCTTCCTCTCCTTCTCTCTCAAGCAAAGCATAACTCACATTCTTTTTTTCCTGAAGCCTCCCACATTCATACTTGAAACTGTATTAAAAGAGTTAAAATTGTATTTATGTAGCACAGACATACAGTGCATTGAAACATCAATATTATAAACATTATCTCTAATTTGAAAGCAAAGTTCAGGGTTTTCATAATACTTTGTCCTTTTCTGAAAAGCTTTCAATGTGCTGGGATAACTCCTCACTGCAAATCACTTATATATGATAATCAAACTCTGAGAGAAACAGTCTGCACAAAGGTCACATTGCTTACTGGCAAAGAGAGTGTACCAAGAACCTGTGCACCATTCAGAAAAGCATTAAACATATGACAGACTAAGGTCAATAAAAAGTAGTATAAATCTATGCAGATTAGGAAAGTGTATTACTAGAAATGAAGTAAGTAATGCAGTGTCAGGCTGAGCCTGAGGTGTAGATTAGCCTCTGTCTGAAGATTTTTATCAACAGACAAGAAAATATCAGGAAAGAGAAAGCTGTATTGTTTATTTTTGCTCAAATTACAGTGTTACTACAATGTGAAATATTGTAGAATACTACATATTTTATACTATATGTCTCAACTGCTGAGACATATTAACTATATATTGAACTTTGATTTAATAGTATAATATTACTTATATATGATTTTTTATATATTTATAAACAGTAGCCTTCAGTAGTTCTTTCAAAAAGAAAGAATCAATAGATTAGCACCATGATTGATTTGTTGAACAAACTCACATCATTGTGAGGGTTTTCAGTTTCACTGATGCAATACATTCATAAAGAATGTTTCAGAAACCTAAATGCAAGCAACCAGAATGGACCTGGTATTTATGGAAGCCAATTTTATGATTTTAATTTAATTTCCATGAAGATATTTTATGGAATAAAGTCAAGACATTTTTCTTACTAGCACAACATTTTTGGCCTTTTCAACTACATGTAGATATGCACATATAGACCTATGTATGTATGTATGTATGTATGTACATATAATACATATAAATATCTTTATGCATTGTGGATACATATGCCCACATATGTAGAAGTTATTGGACCTTCCTAAACACACACGTACACACATGCATACACACACACACACACAGCAGTCTATCTTCCTAGAAATAAGCAAACATAACAGAGAAATACAAAGGAAAGTGCTGTGTATTTTTAACACCATGTGGAAATGAAGATATATTAAGACATATTTAGTAAGTAAACAAATTTGACCTGGAAAACTTAAATATAAATTACTTAACTTGATTTGTAACTTTATTGTAACCATCAAAGATAACATTTCTTACATCAAAATAACCTGTATAGGGCACAGATCACATGTTGAGGGTTAAAGAGGAATTGATTTCAGGAATTGGACTTTTTCAGTGTGGATAAATGTGTTAAAACTGAAATCTGTGGGCTTTGGAAATTTTTTTCTTTTATTATGATTTAAAGATCTTAAAAATGAAAAAAAATCAATTCTTTATAACATCTCTCTTTGTATTTTATTTGTGCTTTATTATTTATTTAAGGTATTAATTTTTACATGATATGCTTCATAAACTCATGCTAATTTAGCACTCAAATTTTAATTGTTGGTTTGCATTTTTCTTTATTATTATTATTATCATCATTTATTACAATTTATTCAATTTGCATCCTGGCTGTGGCCCCTTCCGTCATCTCCTTCCAATCCCACCCTCCTTCTCTCTTCTCCCTCTATGGCCCTCCAATAGTTCAATGACAGGGGAAGTGCTCCTCCCTTCTATTTGACCCTAGCCTATCAGGTCTTATCAGGACTGGTTGCATTGTCTTCCTTTGTGGACTGTCATGGCTACTCCTTCCAGGGGGAGGTACTCAGAGAACCTACCACTGAGTTCATGCCAGAGAAAGTCCCTGTTCCCCTTACTAGTATGCCCACTTGGAAACTTAGTCTATGGCCTACTTCTGAGCAGGGGTTTTAAGTCCTCTCCATGCATCATCCATGGTTGGAGTATCATGATATGTACAAAAGTCACAATCAATAAATAACATTGTATTACTTTGTTGTGAGATAAACTTTCCTTTTAAATTGAAAGCTTTAAGAGTGATAGTTTATTTGTGGAGTTAGAGGCATATGGATAAAAAATATGTTACTTAAACAAGTAACAGATATGCAGAGATAACTTTTATCCTAATTTTATTCTTAAGCCATAGAACAGGTAAGAGTATATAATTCTAGAAATGTTAAACCTTTAGCCATAGGAAGGTAGAAGACAGAATTATGCCAATAATCTGAAAAATAAAACATGCACACCAAGTTCACTTAAGATTATTATCATTAGATCATTCTGTATTTTCCATCCTTGCTTTTGCATGACATCCCATTTCTGCTCATGCCTAAGCATAAAAACTCACTAGTTTATGTGTTTGTTTTGGCCTTCATTTTTTAATAATAACATCATGTAAAACATGTGGTAGCTACATTTAGGCTTTTCCTGATTTTTCACTCTTATTCAAGCACTATTCTGCATAGATAATAGTCATATTTCACATGCAGTCAGTTGTCTACCTACAGCTATCCAGTCTTGATCATGCTGCTCTTACATGGTTCTATAATTCACACATACCTCCAGTTGCCATCCAGCAGCAATGTAGGATGGGATCACCAGGTTGTCATCATCTATATGGTAGTCGTACCTATTCTACATGTAATGATTCAAAACCTGGAGGACCAGATAATTAAAGGAAAGCTAGGATAGCATTTTAGAAAATTCTGCATCTCAAGAAAGTTTCTGCCTGGCTATTAGGCATAAAGAAGGGACTCTGCAAAAGTTTGGCTATGAGTCTCAGAATCTGCCTTGATATCCTGCTGGGTAGAGACTTTCAGAAGCCCCCTGTAGAAAGCACATGTACTGTTCCCTGTCTTCTCCCACTTCTGATATCTGCCATGTTTACCTTCTGAATGAGGGTTAAGCATCTTCCTTAGTGTCCTGTTTTTTGTCAGCTTTTTTAAAATTCTATCTTTATAACAATTTATTCACTTTGAATCCCCCCTGTGGTTCCCTCCCTCCTCGCATCCTAATCCCTGCCTTCCTCCACTCTCTGCATGTATGCCCCTCCCCAAGTCCACCAATAGGGGAGGTCTTCTTTTCCTTCCTTCTGATCCTAGTCAATTAGGTCTCATCAGGAGTGGCTGCATTGTGTTCTTTTGTGGCCTGGTAATGCTGCTTCCACCTCAGGGAAAAGTAAATAAAGAGCAGGCCAATCAGTTCATGTCAGAGGCAGTCCACAATGGAACCCACTTGGACACTGAACTGCCATGGCTACATCTGTGCAGGGGTCTTAGGTTATCCCCATGCATAGTCCTTGATTGAAGTATCAGTCACAAGAAAGACCCCTGTGCTCAGATTTTTTGGTTCTGTTGCTTTCCTTGTGGAGTTCCTGTCCTCTCCAGATCTTACTGTCTCCCACTTCTTTCATAAGATTCCCTGCACTCTGCCCAAAGGTTGCCCATAAGTCTCAGCATCTGCATTGATAGTCTGCAGGGCAGAGAATCTCAGAGGTCCTCTGTGTCAGGCTCCTGATTTGTTCCCTCTTTTCTTCTTCTTCTGATATCCATCTTCTTTGCCTTTTGGGATGGGGATTGAGCATTTCAGCAAGAGTTCTCCCTCTTGATTAGTTTCTTTAGGTGTACAGATTTTAATCAGTTTATCCGATATTATATGTCTATATGAGTGAGTATATACCAGGTGCATCTTTCTGCTTCTGGGATAGCTCACTCAGGATGATCCTTTACAGATCCCACTATTTAACTGCAAATTTCACGATTTCCTTTGTTTTTATTGCTGAGTAATATTCCATTGTGTGGATATAACACAATTTCTTCATCCATTCCTCCACTGAGGGGCATCTAGGCTGTTTCCAGCTTCTGGCTATTACTAATAAGGCTGCTACAAACATGGTTGAGCACATGTCCTCATTGTGTACTTGAGACTCTTTTGGGTATATGCCTAGGAGTGGTATCGCTGGATCTTTAGGAAGCACTTTTCCTAGTTGTCTGAGAAAGCCCCAGATTGATTTCCAGAGTGGTTGTTCAAGTTCACATTCCCACCAGCAGTGGAGGAGGGTTCCCCTTTCTCCACAATCTGTCAGGCATGTGTTGTATCTTGAGTTTTTGAGCTTAGCCATCCTGATGGGTGTAAGGTGAAATCTTAGGGTTGTTTGGATTTGCATTTCCCTGATGGCTAATGAGGTTGAGCATTTCTTTAAGTCTTTCTCTCCCATTCGATATTCCTTTATTGAGAATTCTCTGTTTAGCTCTGTACTCCATTTTTTAATTGGATTACTTGATTTTTTGCTGTTTAACTTCTTTAGTTCTTTATATATACTGGATATTAGTCCTTTGTCAGGTATAGGGTTGGTCAAGATCCTTTCCCAGTCTGTAGGCTGTCGTTTTGTTCTGATGACAGTTTTCTTTGCTTTACAGAAGCTTTTCCATTTCATGAGGTCCCATTTATTGATTGTTACTCTTAGAACCTGTGCTGTTGGTGTTCTGTTCAGGAAGTTGTCTCCTTTGCCAATGAGTTAAAGGCTCTTCCCTACTTTTTCTTCTAAGTGGTTTAGTGTGTCTAGTTTTATGTTGAGGTCTTTGATGCACTTGGACTTGAGTTTTTTGCAGGGTGGTAAGTACGGATCTATTTGAATTTTTCTGCATGTACACATCTAGTTATACCAGCACCATTTGTTGAAGATGCTGTCTTTTTTCCATTGAATGGTTTTGGCATCTTTGTCAAAAATCAGGTGTCCGTAAGTGCGTGGATTTATGTCAGGGTCTTCTAATCAATTCCATTGATCCACAAGACTGTTTCTAAGCCAGTACCATGCAGTTTTTAGTATTATTGTTCTATAGTACAGCTGAGATCAGGAATGGATCTCAGATACCTCCTGAAGATCTTTTACTGTAAAAGATTGTTTTAGCAATTCTGGGTATCTTGTTGTTCCATATGAAGGTGAGAATTTTTCTTTCAAAGTCTGTAAAGAATTGTGTTGGTAATTTGATGGGAATTGCATTGAATCTGTAGATTACTTTTGGTAAGATGACCATTTTTACTATATTGATCCTGCCAAGCCTTGAGCATGGGAGATTTTTCCATTTTTGATATCTTCTAATTTTCTCTTCAGAGACTGGAAATTTTTTTCATACAAGTCTTTGACTTGCTTGGTTAGGGTCACACCAAGGTACTTTATATCCTTTGTGGCTATTGAGAAGGGTGTTGTTTCCTTAATTTCTTTCTCAGCCCTTTTGTCTTTTGTATACAGGAGGGATAACGATTTTTTTGAGTTAATTTTGTATCCAGCCACTTTGCTGAAGGTGTTAATCAGCTGTAGGAGTTTCCTGGTAGAATTTTTTTGGTCACTTGGGTATACTATCATATCTTCTGCAAATAGTGATACTTTGACTTCTTCTTTTCCAATTTATATCCCTTTGATCTCCTTCAATTGTCTTATTGCTCTATCAAGGACTTTCAGAACTATGTTGAAGAGATACGGAGAGAGTGAGCAGGCTTGCCTTTTCCCTGATTTCAGTGGGAATGATTTAAGTTTCTCTCCATTGAGTTTGATATTGGCTATATGTGTGCTGTTAATTGCCTTTACTATGTTCAAGTATGTTCCATATATTCCTGATGTCTCCAAGACTTTAAACATGAATGCATGTTGGATTTTGTCAAATGCCTTTTCAGCATCTAAGGAGATAATCATGTGGTTTTTCTCCTTCAGTTTTTTTATGTGGTGGATCACATTGATGGGTTTCCATATATTGAACCACCCCTGCATGCCTGGGATGAAACCTACTTGGTCGTAGTGGATGATATCTTTGATGTGTTCTTGGATTTGATTTGCAAGTATTTTGTTGAGTATTTTTCTTTTTTTT
>REGO01000276.1:2345813-2362342 GCA_010120015.1 Rhombomys opimus | reverse complement strand
TGTCTCAAGGGACCGAGTGATGGCTAATATTGAGCCCTTGAGTGTGTGGGAGGGACTCTGCACTGTATATGTTGCAGGCGCTAGTGATGATCACAGTGCAATTTCTGGCATTAACTGCCTTAACTCTTCAATTAGACCCACAGAGCAGGAACTTCAATGTCCCTAGTGCCCCTCTGTTTCCCAAAGTGGGTATGCGGGTGGAAGGGGGTTCGATGCCTGGCCTCTGTTTTAGAAAACCCAGGGTCTGGCGATCTGCCGATTCTCAAGGGTGCACTCACTTACATGCAGGTCACTTGGCAGAGATAGTGGAATCCGGCCTCTGCTCTCTGGTTTGGCCCTGCTTCTTAGATGTGCCCCGCCAGTTCTGTGGTGCTGTCACTGCCAGGTTCTGAGGTCTTGCTGCCGCTGGAGATTTCAGGGTGGTCACATCAGTGGCGAACGGCGTAACCAGGCTCTCTCTGTTCTCTGGTTTGGCCCTGGTTAGTCATAAACTGGAGGGCTGTTGTGTCCCGACAGCTCAGTGCTGCCCTGCCGCCAAGTCCCACTGTAACTGGTGACTGGGTCGCTAGTCCCGATGCTTTCTGGGAAGTACTGGGGTCTTTTCACTGTGCTCTCCAAGCTTGGGAGGCCCAGCACCCGGTGTATCTAGGTTGTATGGCGTTTCTGCCTGGTTTTGGTGAATATATGGCGTATTCTCTGTCACTGTGGGATTGGGCGGGCCGTACTGTCACTGATGGCGATTCTTCAGAGCTAGTATGGCGTCCAGCAGACTCGGGCCCTGGGGGGATGGTGTAGCCGCCGTGCGGATCTGGGACTCCGGGACACATACTGCTGATCTTTGCCTGCTGCTAAAGGGCTTGGAGCTCTGCCCCAGCGGCTGTATACCTCAGGCAGTTAGGTCTGCTCTGAGAAAGACCAGTCAGCTGTGCCGCTGTGCCGAGGTGGAGTGAGTTCTGGGGGAGGGGAGTGCTGCGAGTCAAAGGGCCGTTTTGCTCCTTCCCCAAACAAGTCCCCGGGTGACCCGAGACCAAAGTTTTCACCTCCTGTGATGTTCCCTGTCAGTCTAGAAATCTCCACCGTTGTCTTCCTGGGTTAGAGGTCCTTCCATTCACCAACTCAGAAGTTCAGGTATTCCACTGCTCAGAAACGGTGTGTGCTTGTCGCCATCTTGGCTCCGCCCCCCTAGTATTTTTCATCAATGTTCATGAGGGGGATTGGCCTAAAATACTCTTTCTTTGTGGGGTCTTTGTAAGTTTTAGGTACCAATGTGACTATGGCTTCATAGAATGAGTTTGGTAGTGTTCCTTTTGTTTCTATTTTGTGGACTAGTTTGAAGATTATTGGTGTTAGCTCTTCTTTGAAGGTTTGATAGAATTCTGTGCTAAAACCATCTGGCCCTGTTTTTTTTTTTTTTTTTTTTTTTTTTTTTTTTTTTTTTTTTTTTTTTTTTTTTTTTGTTTTTGTTTTTGTTTTGTTTTGTATGGTAGACTTTTTTGCTTGTTTGTTTTAATAATATTTATTATTATTATTATTTTCTACAGTTTACTCAATTCATTTTCTTGGCTGTGGCCCCCTTATTTATCTACTCCCAATCCCACCCTTCCTCCCTCTTCTCCTCCTATGCCCCTCTCCTAGACCACTGATAGCGAAGGTCCTCCTCCCATTCCATCTTACCATAGCCTATCAGGTCTCTTTATTTAGCTTCTTTAGGCCTATAGATTTTAGGATGTTTATATGTGAGTATATACCATGTGTGTCTTTCTGCTTTTCGGTTACCACACTCACTTCAGGGACCTTTTGGGCCCAGATGTTTGTCTTTGTTGGTCTCCTTTTGGAACTCCTATCTCTTTCAGGTCTTTCTATCTCCCTCTTCTTCCATAAAGTGGAAATCAATCTTGTACTTTATCAGAAAATTAGAAATACTGCTTATTCAAGATCCAGCTATACCACCCCTGGGCATATATTCTAAAAATGCTCCACCATTCAACAAAGTCATTTGCTCAACTATGTTCATAGCAGCTTTATTTTTAATAGCCAGAATCTGAAAATTACTCAACCAAGGACTAGATACAGAAATTGTGGTATATTTACACAATGGAATACTTCTTAGCAATTAAAAACAAAGAAATCATAAAACTTGTGGGCAAATGGATGGAACTATAAAAGATCATCCTGAGGATTCAGCCAGTCCTGATGAGATCTGATAGGCTAGGATATGATACTAGGTTAGGAGGACCTTCCTTAACAGTGGAGTAGGGGAGGGGCATAGGGGGGAAAGAGGGAGGGAAGGCGAGACCAGGATGATATAGGGGAGGGGCCTACAGCATGGATACAAAGTGAATACATTGTTAATAATAATAATAATAATAATAATAACAACAACAACAACAATAGAGTTGGGAGCTTCACAGAAGGAAGTGAATGAGAACAAAGGGTCTGAAAACAGGGAAGGATTTGCCTTATGTTGAGCTTGTGCATCTTTTTTTTTTTTTTTTTAAAGCAAGGAGAAGACAAGTGCAATGCATGATTTCTAGAAGAAATAAGTTTTGATGAAGAAACATGGGACAGAGTCTGAAAGAATATTGAAAAGGCATTTAAACAAAGGGAAAAGATTTTTCCCCATTCAGAGAAATTAGAAAATAAAAACAGGGCCACTGAGATCTAAAAGGCAAGAGAGATTGACTGTATAATCAGAATTTAGATCTGGCTATCTGGAGCCATGTTCAAGCCTGTGACTCCCTTAGGGCCTTTACTGTAGCCTCCTTTGGAATCTCCATGTCTGGCCTGAAAGTGACTCTGACTCATGGGGTGAGGAATTTGATAATCTAACTCTGAATTCTTTCCACTTTTTGATAAAGAGTGATGAGTGCCTAAGATAAACTAACGCTACAATTTAGGCAAACAAGGGCATGGCAGGGAAAAGGAATTCCCAGTTCTTTCCTGGCAGCATGAAAAATCTATTTAAAATGCTAGAAGGGAATAAAGACTTGGATACCCCTGGCGTATTATCTTGAGAGGCAAAGAAAGAACTAGTTATGTGAATCCAGACCAAAGGAGGCACACATTTTTAGTGTGGATCCTTCACTGCTTTTATATTTACTTACTTTCCCACTGGATTCTCTCCAAAAGGTATTAGAACACAAGAGGATATGCCTTTGGAATGGGTTTATTTACAACATAGGGCTGTAAAGTAGTAACTGCTTTACTTCACTTTTCTTTCTCAGTTAATAAATCAAGGAAAGATCCAATATCAACAATAATTAGTAACAATCAGTTTTTATGCCCTATATAGAACTTTACAATTTTTCAAATTTAATTTGAGAACTTATTTTGGCAGGATAGGAAATCATTATCTAATTGGTAGCTACAGGATTTTCTTACATGAACTGAATATGAAATTACAAAAATTGTCAACATGTCTCCCATTCCATAGGCAAATACTTATTTTTGATGGATTATTTAAAAATAAGGATGGACTCATGGTCCAGATATTCATGATTCTATTAATACTTATTTTTTTCTTAGCCCAACAGGTTGAAATAGCTGTTTTGAGTCATCTATTATGGTTAATGCATAAATCTTTAAAATATCATTTAAATTAAATATTTAAATAATCATTTCAGATTCTGCTTATATTGTAGGATTATTTCTAACAATAAACTAATACTTCTATACATTATACACTCTAGACTCTCTGGTTTTACTGCAAAAAAAAAATGTAATATATTATCCTGCCCTATTTTTATTCTTGAGATGACAATTTTAAAGAAGTATTTATCTGACACTGTAGATGGTTACACTGGAAAAAATATTAATTTCTCTCTGATTTCTCCAGCTATTGGACATCAGAGAACATGGTGGTGGGCAAGGAAACATTGTAAGTCAACAGAAACAGAGGAAACCTACAGCTAAAAGGTGAGAGGAGAGGTTGACCGTATAATCAGAATTTAGGTCTGCCCATCTGGAGCCATGCTTAAGCCCTGTGTACTAAGGGAGCAGAGGTCCCACGAAATATACAGAGTCTTATGTTATCCGAGAATCTCTTTCTGGTGATAGATCTGTTTTGATTTGTGCATGTGCAATGAGAACCTGTGAACATATGTATCAATCTAATGTTCTACATTCTCCTTTGCTTCAAGTTGTAGATTGGAGATATCCAACCCCTTTTATTTTTTAAATAGAGTTTATCAATGACTCTATTAGACTATAATAGACTTGAAACTGTAATAGACTCATTCATTCATCTAGATAAGGGACCACATTTAATTTTTCCTTTGGATTTATGTCACTTCATATTTGCATAGGACACTATCACATCTGTATTCCTATTAAGTCAAACATGGGCTTACATTCTTCTATAAGATAGGCGGCTCAGTCTCCATGTGGATTCCCTAGTAAGGGGAGTAGAAGTTGTCTCTGATATGAACTAAATTGCCTGCTCTTTGATCAATTCCCCTGGTGGGGTGGCCTTGCCAGGCCTAAGAGGAAGAGGACCAAGGCAGTCCTGATGAGACTTGATAAGCTAGGATCAGATGGTAGGAGAGTAGAACTCGCCCTTTCAGTGGACTAGGGGAAGGAGATAGGAGGGATGAAGGAGGGAGGGTGGGACCGAGAGAAGATGAGGGAAGGGACTACAATTGGGATATAAAATGAATAAATTGTAAAAAATAGTAAACAAATAAATAAAAGATACCAGAGCTAATAATCACATGGATCTCTTTCCAACTCTTCTCAAGATCAATGTGATAATCTAACCACTGTTGTTTATTGGACACAGTTTGGATCCCTGTCCTTTGGGACATAGTACTACAGACAATGCTTTCACCCGAGGATAACATCTCAAATCAAGACTAATCTAGATATCCTGCACTTCAAACGTAAAATTGGGTTAGATGTTAAAACCCAGTCCAAGAATAAACTTGCATGAAGATAATTCTGGATGCTTGTAAGAACACGCCTAGTTAAAAAAGACAAGACTTTTATGACCTCAGTTTCTTCAAAACATAGAATTGTTCATAGAGGGTGTTTTCATGTTTCTCCTAGGTGTAATGGTTAGGAATGAGCTTACATCATAACGTAATTGTTTAAAGTTGCTATTCAATTAAATATTTAAACTATCCTATGAACATCTTTATGGAAAAGCATGTTTTTGCCATTTGTGGTTTGTCCTTGTGATAAATCCAGCTTGAAACTCATGAGAACATTACTCAAGTAACCTTTATTAATCTCCAGAGTATAAATTGTCTGAGGTGCTGAATAAAGCTAGCTATTGCATGAAATGTTATTCCAATTTATTTATAGGCTCAATTTTTTCACGTCCCAATGCAGTTAGTACAGCGACAGCATAAGAATTGGAACACTCACATGAGGACAATAATAATTTTTAAAAATCAAAAAGAGAAGAGAGAAAAAAAAGATCTGCAGTAACACAAAGAGATCTAATCTGCAGATTATCAGCAAAGAATTTAAATTATTATAATAGCAAAGGTATATACTATTTCAAACAAAATCATGAAAGAAAAATTTCCAAACCCTGAGAGTCACATACAAGAACGTAATAGGGTATTGAATAGATAAGGAAAGAAAATTCCTATAACATGCTGCATTTAAAGCATTAAAAAAAAAAAAAGTGAAGAAAGTGTATTGGGAGTACAAAAGCACAACACCAGAATCATATACTTATTTGACAGAAAGTTTTAAAGACAGAAAAGCACCTGGGAAGGTCTACTCCAAGATCAGAAAGACCACAATTGTCAACTCAGACAAAACATCGAAAAAAAAAAAAAAAAAAAAAAAAAAAAAGCTGGCAAAGAAAGATAGATTTAATAACTTTTAGAAGTAAAATTTGAAATTCTAAGTCAGTCTCATATTATTGTTTTCTATGTTTTTTCCCCCTAAGCAGGGCAGCTTCATTTTTTAAGCTCTAAGGAATAGCTTCTGGAGGCTTACTACAAATCCTAGAAGTAACTTTGCTTATCTTGCCTCCAAAGCCAGGTTTTTCATCTTCTTATCTTTTGGTTTTTGCCTTAGCAATGTTGTTTATTCTGACTATGACTATTATATTTCTCTTCTGACCTTAAGAATCTTTGTGTTTTATTGCCCTTACCTAGAAAATCCAGTCTTATCTCTGCATTTCTGAAATTTACATTAATTTCATATATTACGGCTTGTGGCATTCAAATTTACATATTCATTTCTATTGGTAATAAGATATGATTTTGAAGAATCATTTTTCTGTCAGGCAAACATAACCACAAATGCACCCGTGTTCAATAAAAACAATATATACAATAAAATACATGTTCCCTAGGAACCATACTTTCTTTATTGAAGTATTCTTTGAAGTATTCCATACCTCCATACCCTCAAAAAACTTGAATGGCCATTTAATTTACTTAGAGATGTAAGCCACTTTTTTTTTTTTTTTTTTTTTTTTTTTTTTTTTTTACATTTTAAAGAAGCGTAAGAGAAAAATAAATTAAGAAAGCAAATACAGTCTCCTTGAGATGCTGAAATATTATTCTTGGCAGATCTTTCAATAAGAAAAGCAAGGAAGGCACAGGGGTAGGTATCAAAGCAGGACCAATAAGAATGTGGAAGGGATCAGGGTCCCTAAAAAATACTCAAATCAGAGTTAATATACCTAAGTGTCAGGATCAGGGACCAGTAAGGATAAAGATGTTACTCTCACATTCTCTGAGCTTCGCTCTCTGTCTTTACTAGATGTGCAGTTCTTTATCTGTTCCATGAAGAAGCTCAGTTATCTTCCAGGTGATCTATGTGACCTCTTCGACAATTTCTCCTACAACGAATACTATATAAATTTTATACAATACTATAATCAGTACAGTCATGTCCAATCTGCACTGAATGAACCACATGTGGCTGGTGTCATCAGAAACATGTTAAATTTATTTAAAACATAGTACTTTAAACTTGATTTTACTGTGTATATTTTATAGTATCTAAGTGGTATATGACTAGATGGAAAGGTATGAAAAATAGTGGGTAGAATGATGGATTTTCGTAGTATAAAAAGATTGCGAGGCATTTTTACTAAGTACTTTACATGGAATATCTTGACTATTTTTTTTATTATTACCAGTTGAACAACTACAGCTAATATATTTTGTGTTTAAAACTGAAATGACATCTGGGTTGTTTCCAGGTTCTGGCTATTACAAATGAAGGTGCTACGAACATGGTTGAGCAAATGTCCTTGTTATGTACATGATCTTCTTTTGGGTATATGCCTAGGAGTGGTATAGCTGGGTCTTGAGGAAGCACTGTTCCTAATTGTCTCAGAAAGTGCCAGATTGACTTCCAAAGTGGTTGTACAAGTTTGCATTCCCACCAGCAGTGGCACAACCTCTCCAGCATGTGTTGTCACTTGAGTTTTTGATCTTAGCCATTCTGGTGGGTGTCAGGTGAAATCTCAGGGTAGTTTTGATTTGCATCTCTCTGATAGCTAAGGATGCTGAGCATTCCCTTAAGTGTTTCTCTGCCATTCTGTATTCCTCTATTGAGAATTCTCTCTTTAGCTCTGTACCCCATTTTTTAATTGTATTGCTTTATTTGCTGCTTTTTAATTTCTTTAGTTTTTTATATATTCTGAGTATTAGCCCTCTATCATATATGGGGTTGGTGAAGATCCTTTCCCAGTCTGTAGGCTGTTGTTTTGTTCTGACAACAGTATCTTTTGCTTTACAGAAGCTTTTCAGTTTCATGAGGTACCGTTTATCGATTGTTGCTCTTAGAGCCTGTGCTGTTGGTGTTCTGTTCAGGAAGTTGTCTCCTGAGCCAATGAGTTCCAGGCTCTTCCCCACTGTTGTGGTCCTTTTACACAATGGAATACTATTCGGCAATTAAAAACACGGAAATCATGAAATTTGCAGGCACATGGTGGGATATAGAAAAGATCATCCTGAGTGAGGTATCCCAGGAACAGAAAGACACACACGGTATATACTCACTTATATAGATCTATAAGATAGGATAAACATTCTAAAATATGTGCACCTAAAGAAGATAAACAAGAAAGAGGACCCGGAGTAAGATGATCAATCGTCCTTAGAAAGACAAATGGGAGGAACATTTGAAGTAGAAGAAAACAAGTGACAGAACAGGAGCCTACCACATAGGGCCGCTGAAAGACTCTACCTAGTACCAAAGCAGATGCTGAGACTCATAACCAAACCTTGGGCAGAGTGCAGAGAATCATATGAAAGAAGGGGGAAATAGTATGACCTGGAGAGGACAGAAGCTCCGCAAGGACAAAATATATCAGGGCACAGGGGTCTTTTATGAAACTGTTTCTCCAACCAAGGACCATGTATGGATATAACCTAGAACCCCTGCTTGGATGTAGCCCATGCTGGCTCAGTATCCTAGTGGGTTACCCTAATAAGGGGAAAAGGAACTATTCCTGATATGAACTCAATGACTAGTTCCTTTACCTTCCCTCCCACCCCTGCCGGAGGGAGGAACAGTCTTGCTAGACCACAGAGGAGGACATGGCAGCCAGTCCTGGAGATATCTGATAAGCTATGGTCAGATGGAAGGGGAGGAAAACCTGCCTTAGCAGTGGACTTGGAAAGGTGCAAGGAGGAGATAGGGGAGGGCGGGTGGGATTGGAAGGGAATGATGGAGGGGACTATGGCTGGGATACAAGGAAAACAACTTGTGATTAATATAATAATAAAATTAAAAAAACAAAAAACTGAAATGACTTTTTAAATTTGTCAACTGGAATCTGAGATTCATAAAATTTGAAATGATATTTTACAATGATTGTTTCCAAATTCGAAAAAAAATTATAGCTATGTTATCCTATGACTGTATACTTTCGCTGTGTTGAAGTTATAATCTGGGAGAAAATAACTTAGATAACAAAGAAAAGTAGAAGGTAATTTTCAATATAATGTTTAAAGGTATTTGTAAATGTTTTAAATATGTTTAAAAATATAATTTAAATAATTCCACTGAGCACAAATTTGCAAAAACATTGTAACATTTACAGTTTAATTTTACAAAGAAATAGATATCCTCAACTACAGTCACAGCCATATCTTCCCAGGACCCTATGCTGGCACAGGCCCCCAGCTTGACAATGAGATGTCCTGATTCACTTTCCAGCCCTCTCACTTCCCACACTCATTTTCCCCACGTCTGATCCTAACCATTGTTTCTGTCCCTATTGAACCTCCTGCCCACTTTCCTCTCTTCATCCCCTTCTGCTGTCAATTGTATTTCTCTTCCTGAATGAAGTTCTGGAACCTTCCCTTGGGCCCTCCTTGTTACTTAGTTTCTTTAGGTCTGTGCATTGTAGTATGGTTATCCTGTACTAACAAAGACAGGGTGGCAGACC
This sequence comes from Rhombomys opimus, assembly GCA_010120015.1. NCBI lineage: Eukaryota > Metazoa > Chordata > Mammalia > Rodentia > Muridae > Rhombomys > Rhombomys opimus. Next base: position 2,352,975 of record REGO01000276.1, on the reverse strand, counting down.
AACTGAAGTGACCTCTCCTAGTGAGGCAGGGCTACTGGAAGGACAAGAACAACAATTCTCCAACAAAGCCTGAGATACAAGATTTACCTTGCCTACAAGAAGGGCAAGGATATAGAGGAAACAAACATTGAGAGAAAGTCCAACCAACAGTTGTCTCAACATGAGACTCACCCCAGGATAGAGATACTCTGTTATGCTTTCAGACAGGAGCCTAACTTGACTGTAGTTTAGGAAGCTCCATCCAGCACCACATAGAGACAGATTCTGGAATTTGCAGCCAAGCATGAGACAGAGCTCCTGGGGTCCTGTGGAAGTGTTGGGGGAAAGATGGAGGATTTGGAGTGGAAAGGCATCACACAAGAAGGCAAACAGACACAGCTAACCCAGTGCCATAGGGGCTTTCAGAGACTAAGACATCAACTAGAGAGCATGCAAGATCTGGACCTAGGCTCCCTGCACGCATGTAGCTGCACACAAAGGGCTACTTGGACTTCCTATGGGGTGTCTGGTGAGTGGAGACAGATGGCAGTTTCTAACATGGATTCTGTTGCCTGCTTTTAGATCACTTACCCCTGCAGGATTACTTTGTCTGGCCTCAGAGGATGAAGATATGCTCACTCCTCCTGTGACTTGATGTGCTGGGGAATGTTGATATGGGGGGAGGAGGGTTCCCCTTTTCAAGGGAAAAGGGAGAAAGGAAGAGGAAAGGGGGAGAGGGAGAGCTGGAAGGAGAGGAGGCACCCCAGGGCTCTAAAGTAAATAACTGAAATAATTTTAAAAAATAATAAAAAATTAAAAAATAATAATTAAAAAAAGAATTAGAAATCCTCTTAATTCTAGCTGGTAATTTTCAAATTTGACACTAAGAAATCATAAATATGATTTTGGAGTTCTGGCGCTTTATCCAAAATATGCTCCACCATTCAACAAAGACATTTACTCAACCATGTTCATAGCAGCTTTATTTGTAATACCCAGAATATGGGAACAACTTAAATGTCCCTCAAATGAGGAATGTATGAAGAAATTGTAGTAGATTTACACAATTGGAATACTTCTTGGCTATTAAAAACAAGGAAATCAAGAAGTATACAAGAAAACGGATGTAACTAGAAAAGATCATGCTGAGTGTGGTAACCCAGAAACAAAAAGACACAAAAGGTATATACTCACTTACAAGTGAATATTAGACATATAATATAGGATAAACATCATAAAATCTGTAGTCCTAAAAAAGCTAAGGCTCTTTGACCTCCTCCAACCACCAGAGGGAGGAGCAGCCTTGCTAGACCACAGAGGAGGTCAAGGCAGGCAGTCCTGATGACACTTGATAAGGTCAGATGGAAGGGGAGGAGGACCTCCCCTATCAGTGGACTTACAGAGGGGTAGGGAGGAGATGAGGGAGGGACGGTGGTATTGGGAGGGAATGAGGGAGGTGGCTACAGCTGGGATACAAAATAAATATACTGTAATTAATATAAAAATAAAAATATGACAATTTGCATTGAAACAAATTATGTAAGGTAGGAGGAGGGTTGGATCAATTTGTCATAAATGTGTTGGACCTGAGGATCATAATTTAATTTACATCACTCAAACCCAGCATGAATGCACATGTCTATAAACCAGGTGCTAGAGAGACAGAGAAAGGAGTTTGTAAATTAATGTTCTCCAAGTTCCACAGAAGATGCTGCTTCAATAAGAACTGGAGTTTGGAAAAGAAGACATCTAATATTGAACTCTGCTGTCAATATCATACATAAATACTACATGAATATGTACAAACAAGTAAACAGATCCACAGTTACATTTAAGATTATGTATATGCTAATTTATAAAATTTCATAATAGTATAATGCCATAAATTTTATCAGTGAATCAGTATTTAATATATTATATTTATATATAAACAGTTGAATATTGGTTTTGATTTTCTATTTCTCACAAATTAATCATTCTGTATTGTTACGATAGTATAGTGAAGCACATGGAAGAATTTTTGCATAAGAACAGCATAAGTATAGCAAATAATTGAAAAAGTTTAAAATAAATAAATATAAAATAATCTTTTTATGATGTTTTCATTTTATATCCCACTTAAACAGATATAAAAGTAAAAAGGTAGTACAGACATGATCTTTTATTTACAAAATGTGAGCATTCAAACCAGAAAATAGAATATGAGATAGAAACAAGCAATTCTATCACAGAGAAAATATTAAATAAAATATTCATGAAGTACAATTAAACTCTAAAAATATAGAGTGTGGAAATTAATATTATTCTATTGGTCTGAAATATAGCACAATATTTTTAAAAAATGAAAACAGACTATAATTTTAAATCATTTAGCCAATGTATATGAATAAAAAGGGTGAATAAGTTTCTTTAATCATCTTAACACTCCATAATAATTTATAAATGACATTTCATGAATTACTTATTGTACAATTAGAACTTTATATTATCTTACAGAACTTTTTTCTTATTTTTTATTAATTACACTTTATTCACTTTGTATCCCCCATAAGCCCTTCCCTCCTCCCCTCCCAATCCCACCCTTCTTCCCCCTTCTTCACGCATGTCCCTCCCCAAGTCCACTGATAGGGGAGGTCCTCCTCTCCTTCCTTCTGATCGTAGTCTATCAGAACACATCAGGAGTGGTTGCATTGTCCTCTTCTGTGGCCTGGTAAGGCTGCTCCCCCCCGCAGGGGGAGGTGATCAAAGAGCAGGACAATCAGATTATGTCAGAGGCATTCCCTCTTCCCATTACTATGTAACCTACTTGGACACTAAACTGCCATGGGCTTCATCTGTGCAGGGGTTCTAGGTTATCTCCATGCTTGGTACTTGGTTGGAGTATGAGTCTCTGGGAAGACCCCTGTGTTCAAATTTTCTGGTTCTGTTGCTCTCCTTGTGGGGTTCCTATTCTCTCCAGATCTTATTATTTCCCACTTCTTACATAAGATTCCATGCACTCTGCCCAAGAGTTGGCCATAAGTCTCAGCGCCTGCTTTGATAGTCTGCAGGGCAGAGCCTTTCAGAAGCCTTCTGTGGCATGTTCCTAGGTTTTTTCCTGTTTTCTTCTTCTTCTGATGTCCATCCTCTTTTCCTTTTGCAATGAGGATTGAGCATTTTAGTCAGGGTCGTCTCTCTTGTTTAGTTTCTTTAGATGTACAGATTTTAGTCGGTTTATCCTATGTTATATGTCTATATGAGTGAGTATATACCGAGTGTGTCTTTCTGCTTCTGGGACAGCTCACTCAGGATGATCCTTTCCAGGTCCAACCATTTACCTGCAAATTTCATGATTTCCTTATTTTTCATTGCAGAGTAATACTCCATTGTGCAGATGTACTACAATTTCCGTATCCATTCTTCAGTTGAGGGGCATCTGGGTTGTTTCCAGCTTCTGACTACAACTATGGTTGAGCAAATGTCATTATGTACTTCAGCCTCTTTTGGGTATATGCCTAGGTATGGTATGGCTGGATCTTGAGGAAGCACTATTCCTACTTGTCTGAGAAAGCACCAGATTGCTTTCCAGAGTGGTTGTACAAGTTTACATTTCCACCAGCAGTGGAACCTCTCCAGCATGTGTTGTCACTTGAGTTTTTGATATTGGCCATTCTGATGGGTGTAAGGAACATTTTTATAATAATATTTTCCCTTCGTCTTAATGGAAGGCTTGTTCATTTTAATGATTTGGTAAAACAAACCTTGTTAAGTAATATATTGCCTGTCAGTAACGTAAGTCAAAGAAGTGAATTAGTTCCTATGTGTAAAATTATGTATTAGAAAAATACTGAGGTCACTGTAATGTAAATGTTTGAATTCAATAAAATACAAAAATAATTCACCTGAGATCATAAAATACAATCAAATAAAATCGACAGAAATATACATATATATGTATATATTATATTAGTTTCAATAGTATAGTTTAATTCAGTTTAAGGTTTAGAAACTGTGAAATGTATGGTCTTTATTTGGTGATGACTTCAACATATAATACAGGGTTTCATCACTATAGTAAATGCCTACACTAAAGACAATAAATACAGAAAAGGTTTCTTTTGGCTCAGAGTTAAGAGAGTTGGCTATTAGGCTGCATTGTCAGGGTCCATCTATTCCACACTATGTCAGTTAAGTGGAAGTACACAATGGACCAATTTCTCATTTCTTAGTCAGAAATGAGAGAGAAAGCAAAGGTCTGGGATCTCAGCACCCTTCGGAGAGATTGCCCTCACTGATGTGAAAGGTCTGAATCTTTAGCATACTTAAATTACACAGTCTACAAGCTGTACCACCAACTGTGAATTCAGCTTCCAAGCTGAGATTATGAGATATTCAAGATTCAAATAATAACAACAATTCTCCAGGCAAGCCAGAGCATAAGCAGGGCTAGCGACAGGAAGAATGTGAGTCCAAGCATGACTGTCTCATATATCACAATAATTAAACAGTAGGATTCTCATTCTAGTGACATCATCTAAATGTAATTACGCATCAAAGGACATACCTTTAAATACCCAATAATATCACAAGAGTTTTTAAAACATTTCAAAAATACAGTCATTTTACTTCATACATTTTTTTGTTAGTCACAAAATCTAGTGCCCCAGCATGAGATCATTCTGTTTTTAAATTGTTCATGAATTTGTTCTTAACATGTTGTACAAGAGCTGGAGAAATGGCTCGGAGGTTAAGAGTGCTTCTTCTGTCTGCTCTTCCAGACGTCTTGAGTTCAAATCCCAGTAAGTACGTGGTGGCTCATCTATAATGATATCTAGTGCCTTCTTCTGATGTAAGGCATATGCATATGCATAGGCAGAACACTGGAACACTGTATGTGTAATAAATAAATAAATCTTAAACAAAAAGATATTGTTCAAGACTACAACCAAAAGAAAGCTTGGCTGTGTATGGGCAATACAGTTACTCAGGTACCTGGCAAGCTGTTTCAGTGTATAGTTCCTTTTCATAAACCTGCCTTAATAACTTTACTAATGTTTGTGCATATTTCATAGTATGTTACTTGCTGTATGATTTATACAAGTAACTATATATTTTGAAGTGTCATGTAAGAAGGTGAATATTAGGATGTGAGGTTCACTGACATACCTAATACAGATGAAAACCCATAAAATAGGCAACTAAATATTGAGTAACTTTATCATATTTTATAGACATTCTAGTTTTAATGACCACATAATACTCATAGTCCTATTTTGTCTACATTAAAAGATTACTATGGCTGTTTTACAGTGAGAAGGCTGAGAAACCAGTAGTTACTCAGTATATGTGGCTCAGTGCCTTGGAAATCCAAATTCACTCAAAGGCCTGGAAGATTCCTGAAAAAATAGCCATCAGTCTATGTTGGAAGCTCTAAGCGCTGGCTCTATTAGCAGTGAAGGAATCTCCAAGTACAGTCACAACTTCAGTGAACTCCCTAGTGAGAGTGAAAGCCACAGGATAAAGGTAAATATCTCATTTTTGGTAAGGTAAGTTCTTTTGTCTGAATCCAACAGAAGATGGATTTAGGATGGGTCTTCATAAATTAATTAAGGCAATCAAGACATTCATCTAGAAGTGCTTACCTTCCCAGATGACTCTAGGATGTGTCAAGTAAGCAATTAAAACAAATCATTGCATCTTTCTTCCTTTATTCTCATTGTCATCATAAATAACAGAATTCAGAAATCAAACATAAGTTTCATATCACTATGTGACACACAGAGACAAAAGCGTCAAATAGGGATCACTTCATCTCCACATCATCACCTTCCTATTGTAAGGATGTTAATTGGACCACATGGATCATAAGATATGAGGACATTTAGAAAATGAGTACATCTATTTGTAAGTGAAACAATGCTTTTGAGATAATTGTTGGCTTCAAAATCCAAATAGATTTCTTTATTCTTCCTCTTTACAAGATAGACCTTTACCTGTATACAGAAAAAAAAAATAACATATGCATTTAAGTAACACATTTTTTTCATTTATATTACACTAAGCTATGGACCAATTACCTATGGATAATCTGTGCATTCATTGGAAGCACTTGTTTGCAACTTCTCATTATAAGTCATCAAAACACATTTTTCCTCAGACATGTGGAATTTTGAAAACAGAGCTATACATCTAAGTTTATTTTGTGTTTAATCATGCATGATTAACAAAAATATTACAGGGGCAGAGCCAAGATGGCGACAAGCACACACCATTTCTGAGCAGTTGAATACCTGAACTTCTGAGTTGGTGAATGGAAGGACCTCTAACCCAGGAAGACAACCATGGAGATTTCTAGACCGACAGGGAACATCACAGGAGGTGAAAACTTTGGTCTCGGGTCACCCAGAGACTTGTTTGGGGAAGGAGAGAAACGCTCCTTTGATCTCGCGGCACTCCCCTACCCCAGACCTCCCTCCACCTCGGCACAGCAGCACAGCAGCACAGCTGACTGGTCTTTCTCAGAGCAGACTTAACTGCCTGAGGTATACAGCCGCTGGGGCAGAGCTCCAAGCCCTTTAGTGGCAGGCAAAGATCAGCAGTACGTGTCCCAGAGTCCCAGATCCGCGTGGTGGCTACACCATCCTCCCAGGACCCTAGTCTGCTGGACGCCATACTAGCTCCGCATGATCGCCATCAGTGACAGTACGGCCCCCCCAATCCCACAGTGACAGAGAATACACCATATATTCACCAAAACCAGGCAGAAACGCCATACAACCTAGATACACCAGGCGCTGGGCCTCCCAAGCTTGGAGAGCACAGTGAAGAGACCCCAGAACTTCCCAGAAAGCATCAGGACTAGCGACCCAGTCACCAGTTACAGTGGGACTTGGCGGCTGGGCAGCACTGAGCTGGCTGGACACAACAGCCCTCCAGTTTATGACTAACCAGGGCCAAACAAAAGAACAGAGAGCCTGGTTATGCCGATCACCACAGACGTGACCACCCTGAAATCTCCAGCGGCAGCAGGACCTCGGAACCTGGCAGTGACAGCAGCACAGAAATGGCGAGGCACATCAAAGAAGCAGGGCCAAACTATAGAGCAGAGAGGCCAATTCCACTATCTCTGCCAAGTGATCTGCATGTAAATGAGTGCACCCTTGAGAATCTGCAGATCCCCAGACCCTGGGTTTTCTAAAACAGA
>REGO01000276.1:2324030-2340498 GCA_010120015.1 Rhombomys opimus | reverse complement strand
AACAAGGACTATTTCTAACAGGAACTCAATGTAGATACCTGATAAAGGAGGATCAGATGAATGGGGGGAGGTCCCCCCCTATCAGTGGACTTGGAAATTGGCACAGTGGTGATGAGGGAGGGAGGGAGGGACTGGGAGGGAATGAGGGTTCGGGGCACGGCTGGGATACAGAATTAATAAAATGTAACTGATAAAAATAAAATAAAATAAAATAAATTTAAAAAAAAACAAAAACATTACAGAAGAGATGGCACTAAACAAGTATAAACACAGGACTTAGAAATAAATAATAAAGGAGTTTTCAAGTGAAATGTAAAACTCATGTACTGAGAAATGCGAATATTTGTAATCTCTTAAACCCTGTCTAAAATTATATAAAATATTATACTGTAATACATGTCTTTACGAGGTCAGTAGAGGCAATATTTTATGCCAGAACTGTCTGGGAGGAATGCAATCATCTCTCTGAATTACCCTTCCATTACTGTTAGATTTCTTTTCTTCAGCTAGATTTAAATTGCAGAGAATAAAAAAAATTACACACATACCTCTCTTTGAAGTTTGGGAATCCGGCATAAATTTGGAAGTTTTTGTGTATTTTATATTCTTCTTCCTCCAAATATACTCATTATAATAACAGTCTAAAAAAATAAACTTTAACGGATTTTCTCTGTGTTAGCACAAATATATCAGTGATATCAATGACAAATACCAATTTATTTTATTCTTGAAACCATGAAAAAAGACACGATGCAATCTAGAATGCTGATGTCTAACATATACATTGTTTTCCCTAACTATAACTAGAGAAGCACCAGCATCATACATAAATATATTGCCTCTCAATATCTGATCTTCAGATAGATCCTTCAAAATGTGTACTGTCATTGGATTAAATTTTCATGCTAGCGCAGCATGATATCACTTAGGTATTTCAAATTCACATGTACAAGTTTAAAATAAGAACATAGTCCTAGAATATTTAATCCTCTAATTCGCCAACTACTTGAGTATTTTACTGTATCAGTAGCACAACTCTAACAATACTTACAAAATTTAGTCTAATCCTAGAATTTGAAACATTTTCTACTAAATGTGAGAGCATGTATAGTTTTATTGAGGCATTAACATATGGACCTGAGAATTTGATGAAGACTTCTTCCTTTTAGAGATCACCTTGGGACATGTTCTGTGAAGTTTCTCTTGCCTACTATGTAAAAGACCTTATGTTAGATTTTAAACTCTAGCAATAATTTTTGCTATTTAGTGGAATTTCTTCTGTAGTATGATATGTAAATGTATCAGATATGCAAGTGGACTTTTGGTTTTAGTACATTTATTCCATTAAATTTAAGCTACTTTAAAAATATATCACGTATATATATGTATGTGTAGTCCAGCTACACTATAACTAGAATACTTCAATTTTCAATACCTATTTTTTTTACATTTTTTAATTCAGTTGATGTTTATTGAATATATAATCAAAGCAGGTACTGGGATAGGAGATGAGTGCGTACAGAAATAAACAGAAATAATTCCTGATGACATTTAGCATATATTCCAGCAATGGGCTAAAGAATTTGATGAGCCATATTATGTACAAACTCATATATATGTGCATGATTGTATGCATGTGTACATATGCTCTTATACTCTTTTCATAGTAACCAGCTCATTGTAAATATCATGCCCAAATATTATTTTAACAGGCCTTAAATCAGGAAGTCCAAGTTCAGAACAGAATTAGCAATTAAAATTCTGAACATTATTTTACAATCTAGAACATTGAAAGATTTACTTGGCAAAAAAGGAAAGTTTTATATACAGATTATGATGAGAATGGGAGAATATATCCGGGAAAATTACCCAATTACAGAGTGTTACTTTTAGGAATATAAAGCTTACACCTTGGTTGTGCAGCAGGGTTTAGCTGTCAGTAGTACTTTTTGTTTAATAACTGGCTAGTACTGAGAAGCATAGTGACCTTTGAAAATGCCAACCCATGAACAAGATTTGACGTGAAATCTTGAGGAGACAACCGCTCCTCAAAGCACGTAGCTGTTCCTGAAGCTGTCACTCTTTTACTTTCTGTGCCAAAGTAGTGTCATCTCTCGGTTGACACATAAACATGGTGACAGTTGTTTCTCATTAAAACCATCTGAGTGAAAAACTTAAAGAACTTCAGGGGGAAAAAAAAGTGTGAATCTTATTTTTCAGCAATTATTTTAATGTGTTTAATAATGAGAAAATATAAATTTTTATTATATTTAGACTAGTTTTGTTATGATTTCTATATATGTTAGAATTATCAAATGGATAGAATCATTTAGCATGACAAAGTTTATATGATTCCAGAGGCTGCTATAAAATACTGTTGGGAACACGTTTGATTATGTATGATAGCACAGTTAGCATAAATACAGTAGTGCTTACATTTATTAAGATAAAACAACAAATATAAGTCATTACATAAACATAATTCATCATCCTTTACCTTTATTTAATATACATGCAAGTAAAATTGCATTAATATATGAAACCTTTACACCTTTAATTGTTTCTTATTAGTCATTTTGACACAGTATTGGGGAAAGTTGCTAATATGAATATGAAGATGAAGGTAAGGCTAGTTTGGCTAGATAGTAAGACGTGGTCACAAATTTAAGGCAAAACAAGATAAGCAGGTTACTATAACAAGAATATCAAAATGACTTTTGACTTTGATATAGCTACTGAAGAACTCTTGTTGATTTTGATTTTGAAACTTTATTGGGCACTGACATTTATACTTTGAATTTCCAATGGCCTGAAAAATATGAGTTAATTATTGTTGTTTTAATTATTTCTGATAATGGGTTTTGATTTTTGTAAGTGTTCATAAAATGTGTACTTACTGATATTTCATGTATAACTTTAGTTTAATGTTTTTGTTTTACTCCAATTTCCCAATGACTTTATGTCTGTGTTCTAAAATAGGCAATAATACTTAAATTAAATAAAATGCTCAGATCAAAAAGAAATGAAGAAAATGCTATAATGATATTAATATTAGAATCCTAATTAATATAGCAGTAAAATTTTAAAGAGTAAAAGAAAAATATCTTTAATTTTGTTTGGTGCCATCAAATTATTTCTGTACTCAACACAGTCCTGAACAAAATAAATGAATTAAATGTCTTTAATTAACTGGCTTCAAAATATGTTACTGTGTAATTTTAGCAAAATCTGCAGGGATTTGCATTAAACAGTCACGAGGAAAAAAAATAATAAAACAGAATACAACCACAGGAGAACTGAAGTACCCATCTACACATAGTTAATTCAATTTGGAGAAAACAAAAGAAAATGATTTGTGAAAGTGGTATCATTTTTAATTTTAATATATTCTAGGGAGATTGCATATTCAAGCTTCAAGTTACAAATAATGTGTTGGTGTAGCATTAAAGAAAGAAAGAGAGAAACCATGGATGGGGGCATCTCTGAGACAAGCTGGGGACCTATAACAGGTTAGTCTCCTGGGGTGACTCTAGCTGAGACTTTTAGTAGCAGGGACCATAGAGACTGAAGAGACCATCCTCTAAATAGACCTGATGACTCCTAGTGGAACGAGAGGAACAACAAAACTTTGACCAAAATTTACCCTGCGTACAAGATGTGCAGGGATAAAGATAGAGCAGAGACTGTGGGAATATCCAACCACTGAATGGCCCAACCTGAAGAAAGCCAACCCCTGACACTATTAACAACACTCTGCTATGCTTGCAGATAGTAGAGTAGCGAGCGTAGCTGTCCTTTGAGAGACTCCACCCAACATGGGATGGAAACTGATGCTGAGACTCACAGCCTAACATTGGGTGGAACACAGGGAATCTTGTGGAAGAATGGGGGGAAAATAAGGAAGGGATCCAGAGGAGACCGAAGCTTCAAAAGACTAACAGAGGTGTTGTACATGTAAATACATTTTTTTTTTTTTGCTTTGATCTCAGATATAGGATATGGGACTGATTCAGATTGTCCACAGCAGCAAACTATTTGCCTCTTGTGGGCTCTGACAGGGGACCCCAGCTGCAGATAGTTTAATTCTGAGGACTCCGGAGAAGGAATAAATGCAAGGCCCAAGAGAGAGAAGGGGGCTCCAATATGGAAGAAGGTTGCTGGTGCTTCCCCCAGCTGCTCCTGGTTGCTGTTGATGCTGTTTGAAGAGAAGTCAGAGATATCCTGAAATGACGATTGGACATTCCCCCAGGAACCCAAGGACCCTAACAAGCAGGAAGCAGCAAAGAAAAACAATACCCCTTTTCCCCACTTTTTTTTTTCTCTCCTAGGCAGTACTAGAGTGTTGGAAAGGATTGGGGTAGAGAAGGAAGGGATATTAAAAAAATAGAAATAAAAATTGAATTAAAAAGTAACAGTAACACTTGGCACCCAGATGTGGGACTTCATAGAGACAGCAGGGTTCAAAGAAATGAATATATTGTTTCAGGATATGACAGAAAGGTTTCCTGAGGCTGCTCCCACTGGGTTCTCTCCCGCTTTGCTCCCAGAAAGAATTTTCTGGTTTTGCTTCTTTGTCTTCCTGCATTCCATTTTAAAGAAGGTTGGGAAAATGGTTGAACAATTGGAAAAGTTTCTCAAACTTTAGAGAAAGAAAAAAGAATGGAGGAAATTTAAAACAAATCAGAAGGTTCACTCGTTTTAGAAAGGATTGCAAAGTTGACAGTGCAACTGGAGAATTTGCAGGTAGAGACTGCATCACTTGAAAAGCAAAAAGTGGCATTGGTAAAGAGGGTCCACTGAATAAGAGGGTCCACTCCTGGTAACTGAGAGCCAGAGATCCCTGCTATTGCTGTCCTGCCCTGCTCCACACACTTTCACTGCCAGTTGCTGGAGCCTCTGTATAAAGAAAAGGGAAGGAAAGAGCAGGAGGCCTTACAAGTCAGAAAGGTTACTCTTGAGAAAACTGAGCTTCCAGAGGAGCAGCCTCAGCCTTGGCTTAAGAGATTATGACCATTAACATTCCCAGTAGCCACCAAAAGCCTTAAATATCAAATGCTTAGTGATTTAATTGTGGTAAATTTGGTCATTTGAAAAGAGATTGTCCCTCGACCTAGATGTAGCCCATAGACAGCTAAGTCTCCATGTGGATCCATTCCCTAATAAAGGGAGAAGAGACAGTCTCTGATACGAACTCAGTTGCCTGCTTATTGATCATTTCTTCCTGGTGGGGAGACCTAGACAGCCCACAGAGGAAGAAGTTCCAGACAGTCCTGATGGGACCCGATAGGTTAGCGTAAGACATTATGGAGGGAGGACTTCCCTCAGTGGACTAAAGGAGAGTGATGGGGAAGGAAGAGGGACAGAGGGTGAGACGTGGAGGAGATGATGGATGGGGCTACAACTGGGATACAAAGTGAACCAATTGTGATAATAATAATGATAATGATGAATAAATTAAAATTAAAGTTAAAAAATAAGAAATTCTTACCAAATTGCAAAAGTCCTCAGAGCTCAAAATGGCTGGTGTGTAGCTCTGAGATACAGGTTACATTCCCCTGGAGAAGTGAACAAGCCATTTCTGGCAGTACTGGATTCTTGGCAAGAATGTTTACATTTCCTGAAGTTTGTAGACACTGTGATAAAGGGGACCATTTGGCTACTGAATGCATGTCCAAGAGAGACATATGAGGTAACTTGTTGCCATTAGGAAACAGGTTTGGAGTGACAGCTCCAGGTTCAATTGGAAAACTTCTAGAAAAAGCATCTACCAGAGAGTTACCAGGTTATAGCAACAACTATTGATCCAAAATTCTTTTGGTTAATTAACATCTCATTTTAAACAAGCAACAGCAACACCCTGCTGGGTAGAGTCTTTCAAAGGCCCCAAGTGGAAGGCTCCTGCCCTATACCCTCTCTTCTCCTACTTCTGATATGTCTCCCCTGTTCGCCCTTCTGAAGGAGGATTAAGCCTCTTCCCCAGGGTCCTCCTTGTGCAGTTTAGCTTCTTTAAGACTACAGATTTTAGTATGTACGAACTGAATAAATGTTAATAAATAATAATAGTAAGAAAATATTCAAAAATTTTACTAAATACTAAAAAAACAACAACAGCAAGTCTCATTCATATTAAAAGAAAAGACTTTTTTAAACAGAAAAGCTAAAATGTTGTGAATGTAAACATGGTTTTGTTCAGTTTATAGATTTAAAAATTATTTAATTTTTATTTTATTACAATTTATATCCTGATTGTAGCCCTCTCCCTAATCTCCTCGTGTTCCCACTCTCCCTCCCCTTTTCCCCAAATCGCTTCGTCTAGTCCACTAAAAGGGGGAATCTTCCTATCCTGCCATCTGACCCTAGCTTATCAAGTCTCATCCAGACTGCCTTGATCCTCCTCCTTTATAGCCTGGCAAGGTCACCTCCCCAGGGGGAAGTGATCAAAGAGCAGGCAACAAAGTTCATAACAGAGGAAGTAGCTGTAGAAAACTATGCCCTCTCTCCTCACTAAAGTTCCCTCTCTCCTATCTAGTGTTGGTGTGTTGGAAGTGACTGGTGTGGAGAAGGCAGAAAGAGGCATTTAAGAACAAAAATAGAATATAGCTAAAAAGTAATGATACACAGAACCAACTAACCTGCCCCCCCCCCCCCCGACAGGAAGGCAGGAGACATAAGGAAGAGCAAACAAGGACTATGGATAGACTTCACCTAGGCCCCTTACACATATGCAGATGATAAAAAGCTTATCTGATATGTGGGCCCCATAGAAAGGAGAGTGTGGAGAGTCTATGACATGTTGCCTCTTTTTCAACCACTTCCCCTGGTGAAGCTGCCTTGCCAGGGGAAGAAGAAAAACACAGTCAGGATGCAACTTGATGTGCTGGTTTGAGTTCTTGGGTTCTCTCCTAATCTGAGCAGTAGGAGACAGGGAGGAGAAAGTGGGAAGGAGGATGAGAACAAAAAAAAAGTAGGGAGGGCCTACAATTTGGGACATAAAGTGAATAAAAAAAATTAATTAGTTAAAGAAAATAAAGCACTTCCCCATTTCATCATTTAACAAAGACAGAGGACAGAATTGGGTTCTTTATGTCATGCTTCCTTTGTTTTCCATATGTTGTGTGTTTAAGTCTGAATCTGTACATTCCTAAATACTGTCTTGTGACTCTGTCCTTGTGTATGTGTCTGTATCTATGTCTATTCCTATAGATTATCTTTCTGTCTCTGTTTCTGTCTTTCTCTGTTTCTATATCTCTGTACCTGTCCCTCCTCTTTCTCTCTGTGTGTATGTATATGAGAGAGAGAGAGAGACTGAGTATGTGTGTGTGAATGTGTGAATGATTGTGTGTTCCTGCCCCCCCAAAAAATAGTTTTTTTCTTTTTATTGAACACACTGAGAAAGCATCACATGGGGAAGGAATGAGGGATACTTTACAGAAATCTTTAACAGAGTTTTATAAAGAATATACTTTCAAGAGCTCCACAAGGAGAGCAACAGAACCAAAAAATCTGGGCCCAGGGGTCTTTTCTGAGACTAATACTCCAACCGAGGACCTGCTCAGATGTAGCTAATGGCAGCTCAGTATCCAAGTGAGTGTCCTAGTAAGGGGAACAGGGACTGTCTCTGCCATGAACTCAGTGGCAGGCTCTTTGACCACCCCCTAACCTTAAGGGGCATGGACAGCCTTGCCAGGCCACAGAGGAGTACGATGCAGCCAGTCCTGATGAGACCTGATAAAGTAGGGTCAGATAGAAGAAGAGGAGGACCTCCCCTATCAGTGGACTTGGAGAGGGGCATGGGAGGAGATGAGGGAAGGTCTACAGCTGGGATACAAAGTGAATAAACTGTAATTAATATAAAAAATAAAGAAAAGAATATACTTTCACTGACTTCGACTGACCCCATCTGACCCAGATAATAAACAGTATTACAAATATCATTGTTTATCAAGTAATATCCACATGCTTTATTCAATATTACTCACACTAATTGTGCTCAATATTTCTGGTGGATATTCATTATTTAAGATTTCATTCATCTACAGTTTTTACATTTTTGGAAAATGGTACATATGCATTATTATGGGTCAGAAAAATGGAAAACTACACAAGTAAATATTACATGTATGCATTGGCTCATGTATTAAAAGTTGACTTTATTGGAAATCTAAGATAAGTAAGGGTAATTGTTACATTGTTCTGTTAGATGAAGTTTAAATAAGAAACCTGAGTACAAAATATTATAGAAGCACCATATCTTAAGTTGCCTTAAGGTATATTATTAACTTTGATTGTGAGGTCCAGCAAAAGTTCAAGTCCTTTACATATAGAATACACAAGATACTTTTATCATAATTCATTATAGAATACACAAGATATAGAATACACAAGATACTTTTATCATAATTCATTGCCACATGCAATATACCTAATGCTCATATAATAATGTGTACATTGTTATATACAAGTTGTGGTGGTTTGAATGAAAATGGCCTCCATAGCCTCATAGGAAGTGGTATTATTTGAAAAGATCATGATATCTATCCTTGCTGAAATAGGTGTGGCCTTGTTAATGAAATGAGTCACCTGGGTGTGGGACTCTGCTCTTAAGGTCAGAGCCTGGCACTTCTGAATAGCCTCTGTACAGTGGATGGACACCTGTCCTTAGCAGGTTCCCTCTTCACCTGATCTGGGGAATGCCAGGTCCCCTAAGGAGCATCAGATAGCCCTCAGGAACAAAGGCCTGACCCTTTTCTGAAAAGAAACTTCTTCAGCAAGTACCTAAGGATTCTTGGAACTACTCACCCTATGGTGCTAAGAAGTCTTGGTGTCTTGGCTTTCAATCTTTACCTGTATCTGGAGAGTGTCCCCAACCCATAGGATAATTAAGTAATGCTTTCCTCTCTTATGATTAGGTTGTTTAGTTACATGTAGGTTAGGTATCCCACAAGTATCTAGCCCAGCAAATTAAATACATTCACCCTCAAAATTTTTTCCACTGCCCAAGGGTTGTAAGTCCCTGGTTCAGGAAACAAAGCTCTCTCATTCCATTTCTCCACATTGACCATCTGAGATTTGTCACTTTTTTGGACGGAAATCACTATTGAATGCCTTGAGCTTGTCTGCCAATCAGACAGCTACCCGCCTGGCCACGAAGAGCTTCTGGATGGCCAGAGCCTTGACTGCTGGTCAGTCAGCCATGTGCTGCTGGCTGCCCTGAGTTTCCCGACACTGGAACTGCCTTACCAGTCCTTGACCTATGTTCTACTAGAACTGTGTCTCACTGGACCTGTCTTCCAGTCAATTTCAGGCTTTCATCCACACTCCTTTTCCAAAGGACTATAACACTGCAGTATCATCGCAGGCTTTTGGAAAGTCCGAGTTTCCATTGCCAGCTGGTACCAGAAATATCATTGTAAAAGAGTTGACTGTAACACCAGTGGAAAACTCATTTCAACCTCCCCTCTTCTCAGTATACTCTATCTGCTCCTGAGAGAAACAGGGTCCTTTGATCCTGGGGCTTCCCTCTGTTCCTTCCTGGAATAAAGTAAGCAGCACCTGTACTGACCTTTGGAAGAAATTCCCACGTCTATTTTAGCGGCCCAGCAGCAGAAAATACAGGACAATAGCTGAAAAATCAAACGGGTTGGGGTCTAAGGTCAGTGGCTCACTCTCTTTTCTTGCTGCCACAGAATATGTAGAACTCTCGGCGACCTCTCCAGCAACATATCTGCCTGCCTGCCACCGTCCTTACTTCCACGAAGAAAGAGAGAAATAAACCTCTCACTGTAAATCAGCCCAAATAAATGTGTTTCTTTTTAACAGTGGCAGTGTTCATGGTGTTTCTTCACAGCCATAGAAACTTTAACTAAGACACCAGTTAAACTATTTTATGGTTTCCTGAATTATTTTTCTACATTTTGTTTTTCTTTGATTGAAAATTATTTTTCTCACATAATATATCCTGATTTTGTTTTTGTTCCCTTTACTCCTCCAAATTGCTCTCCAGTACCTCCCATCTGAATCTAATGCTTTTCTCTCACTAGAAAAATATAGGCTTCTAAGAAATACTAATAACATAATTGTTATAATAATAATAATGAAATATAAAATGGTAAAACAGAAGCTACAACATTTGAATTAACAAGAAAAACAAAGAAAAGAGCCCAAGAAAAAGCACAAGAAACAGAGACTCACTTTTTCTCAAGCTTGCTAATCCCATAAAATACTGAACTTTAAGCCATAATAGATATGTAAAAGATCTACAGGGTAAAATGAGTGAAGAAAAATATATAATAAAGTAAAAATAAAATTTTAAAAGAGGGAGAAAAAAAGATGTGACTTGATAATGAGAGGAGGAATCCCCAATAATGCCTTTGATTTTAATTTAATATACTGCTGGGCACCTACGTGGCAGTAGTTTGTTATCTCAGTGAGACACTCTTGGTAAAAACCAAATTATCATTTGCAAGTGGTTATCTAATGGAGATTCCAAATCTGTGAAGACCCTGTATATGTTGCCGCAGTCTCCGTCAATTCATATGTGCTCACATCATAATTTTTTTTCTTCACTTGGGATAGGGTAGATATTAACCCTCTAACTGTCCTTACCTCTGAGACCCCATCTCAGGCAATTATACAAGTAATCTCTATTTGGTCGACACTCCATTCATAATTCTATAAATTTCTGCTTGTTTTCTCCTTTGGGTTGCTTTTTTTCATTCATGTTGATCGGCTATAAACTCCTCTCCATCTCTCCATGATAACTTATTGTGGCTTCTTCTTGCTTCCCTCCTCTTTTGGAACTGTCTCTCTCACTTGTAATCCTATGTCCCCAACTCAAGACTTAGCCATGCCTGCCTCCTTCTGCCCTGACTACGTGCAGGCCTTTTAATCAGACAATCAGGAATACTTTCTTAGGAAAGGTTACAAACAGCATTTTGAGGTATATATTTTGAGTGTCTGCTTATCTGGGCAGCAACCAGATATTGGGGGCCAATAATTTGCATCAGACTATGTAGCACCAGATCAACCCCTTACATTATATAAAGTAGAATGAAATGATAAATTATCTAAACACCAATCTTAGAAATGTTAATTAACTTTAAATCAATATAATTGAACGCAGTGGGAAAATCCTTGTACCTTTCCTATCACCATTTTTATGGCATAATGAAAATAAAAAAAATTAATAATTGCACTTTATTTACTTTGTATCCCCCCTGTAGTTCCATCCTCCTCCCCTCCCAATCCCTTCCTTCCTCCTCGTTCTCCATGCATGACCCTCCCCAAGTCCACTGGTAGGGGAGGTCTTCTTTTTCTTCCTTCTGATACTAGTCTGTTAGGTCTCATCAGGAGTGGCTGCATTGTCTTTCTCTGTGGCCTGGTAAGGCTGCTCTCCCCTCAGGGGGAGGGGATGAAAGAGCAGGCCAATCAGTTCTTGTCAGAGACACTCTTACTCAAGATCCAGCCATACCACTTCTAGGCATATATCCAAAAGAGGCTCAAGTATACAATAAAGACATTTGCTCAACCATGTTTGTAGCAGCTTTATTTGTAAGATCTAGAAGGTGGAAACAACCAAGATGCACACCTCCCCTGCAATTGAGGAATCGATGCAGAATGTAGTACATCTATATAATGGAATACTACTCAGTAATAAAAAACAAGGAAATCATGAAATTTGCAGGTAAATGGTAGGAAATGGAAAAGATCATCCTGAGTGAGCTATCCCAGAAGCAGAAAGACACACCCAGTATATACTTACTCATATAGATATATAATGTAGGATAAACCTACTAAAATCTGTACACCTAAAGAAACTAATCAAGATGGAGAACTCTGACTAAAATGATCAATCCCCATCCAAAAAGACAAAGAGGATGAACATCACAAAAAGAAGAAAACAGGGAACAAGTTAGGAGCCTGCCACAGAGGGACTCTGAAAGGCTCTGCCCTGCAAACTATCAAAGCAGATGGTGAGACTAATAGCCAACCTTTGGGCAGAGTGCAGGGAATCTTATGAAAGAAGTGGGAGTTAGTAAGACCTGGAGGCACAGGAGCTCCACAAGAAGAGCAACAGATCCGAAAAATCTGGGCACATGTGTCTTCCCTGAGACTGATAGTCCCACCAAGGACCATGCACGGAGATAACCCAGAACCCCTGCACAGATGTAGCCCAGGACAGTTCAGTCTCCTAGTAAGTTCCATAGTAATGAGAACAGCGACTGTCTCTGACATCATGTTGATTTAAAGGGTCTTATTTTCTTGGTGTCCTCTGGCCCTTTTGTATCATAAACTCTTTCAGCCTCCTCTTCCTCAAAGTTCCCTGGGTCCCAAGAGGCTGGATCTAATTGAAAAATCCCATTTAGGACAGAATATTCCATGGCCTCTTATTACCTATAATGTCCAAATGTGGGTCTTTCTGTATTTCCTTCTATGTTGCAGGAGGCAGCTTTCTGATAATGATGGAGGAAGGCTATCCGTCATTATAGCTTAATGTCAATAGGAGTCATTTCATAGATACATATTATTTAGTTTTCCTCTAGGTCCCGGGGCTATCTTGTCTAAAGTTTTTGGACACTCATGCAATAGCAGGTATGGGTTCTATCTCATGGAATGCGCCTTAAAATTAGATATCAGTTGGTTACTCCCACAAAGTTTGATCCATTATTGCTCTAGCATATCTGGCTAGAAGGACAGCATTGTAGATCAAAAGAGGTAATGCCTGGGTTAGTGTTTCTTTTTCTCCTTTGGTATCATGAAGAGTTCCTTCTTCTACCCAAAATGCTAGATCATAAGGGTGAAGTCTCTATTTAGGTACAAGATCAATTTCTCTGTGTTTAGTAAGATATGTAGGCGTTGTCTTCAACACTAGGGCCTTGGTGTCTGCTTGCAGAGAGCAACATATTGCTTTGGAAGCAGCCAGGTTGTTTGGCAGTTTCCATGGGGCCCCTTTGGACAAAAACTCCACTATGTGTAACCTAATCCCAGTACCAGAGGATACATTTGGACAATGTTCCTACCGTTTCTACTGTTTCTATATTGTAGAATACTTTGTGGAGGACTTGTGTTACTCTTCATTGAAGATATGGTAGAGCCAGCCATTGAGTTCAGGTCCCTCTTACTAGGGTACCTACTTGGATGCTGAGTTACCATGAGCAGCCCTCCTGGACCAGAGAGGAGGACTTTGCAGCCAGGCCTGAAGATACTTGATAAGCTAATGTTAGATGAAAGGGGAGGAGGTCCTCCTCTATTGGTGGATTGGAAAGGGGTAGGGAAAAGATGAAGGAGGGTGGGAATGGAGGGAATGAGGGAGCAGGATACAGCCGCGATACAAAGTTAATAAACTGTAACTAATATTAAAAATAAAAAAGGAAAAAAAGAATAATAGGCATAGAAACAAATTAACATTAAAAAGAAAATATGGTAGAATTCAGCTTAACTATTTGAAGTACTTATTTGCTTCATATTTATGTAAAAAATGAGACAAATATTTCCAGAACAATCACTGAAACAGACCTTGTCAATTGTTCTAAAAGGAAAAGTCATTCTTTCCCAGCTGTCCTGTTAACAGATGGTTAAGGTAGATGATAGCCTCCTTATTTGACGGGATAATTCACATTATAAATATTTCAGAAGATGGAAGAATTAGAAAGTATTTGCTCAAAGTAATGTACTATTGTGCTTATAGCAGATGCCTGGAAACGACACTTAAGAAATCCCTGAATAAGGTTCCAGTACCTGCTTTCATTGATACATGTTTGCTACAATAATGTTTCTACATTAGTCCATTTAAAACTCATAATATTAATCACCATGGCCAGTAGAAATTGTTTTGTGGTTTTGTTAATTCATACATTAATTCATACATATATCATTTTGTCTAAGTATGATTTACACTATCATTTAAAAAATTCTGCACAGCTTTAAACTCCCTTGCTTCCCTCACAAAATATAAGAGGGTTTTTTTTATTTTTTTTTTTCAGGAATATAAACACTTTTACAAATATTTCCTCTGACAGAGCCACAGCTAGTCAAATAATGCCACAACTCCTATTAGTGTTATTCTGTACAAGCCAAATATTCAATCACTTAGGTCTCTGGGGGCCAAACCTATTCAAACCATCACATAGGCCATTGTGATCTACCACAGTTAAGAGCCGAGAAGCAAACTAGGGTCCTCTGAAAAAAAGAGTTAAAGCTCCAGTCCCCAATAATCTTAAAAGACTTTAATTTCTCTTTAATAAATGTACTGATTAACTTGTAATAATTGAAATAAACATTTCATTCTTTCTCATGGGCATATCTTCTTTTATTTTGAATCCCTGATATTAAATTATTCCAGCAATTAAATAAAACAAAATCAATGATTACATATCTTCTATAGTATTCCTCTCCCCATTATTGTAATGTGTTATCTTTGTACAGAGATATGTGCAATCCAAGATTTGAATTTAATTTTCTTAAGTACTCTAGTTTATTTCGAATATTTAATTTATATAGGAATACTTATTATATATAGCACATATTATATATGTATATATGTAATGTATACTGTATAACACAGACATACATATAAATATAAACATATGTAATATATATGTAAATTTATTGCATTCTATGTATGCAAAGTACTATTTTATGCAATTATATATAATTTTATTATCAAGAGGTTATTATCATGAAGTTAAAAAGATGGCTCAGTGGATAAAAGAACTTGTTACGTAAGCATGATCTCTCATAAAGTATCCTGAAACCCACACAAAATCCTGCAATAACTCCATCCACACATACTTTTATATTCACCATATACACATACTCACTCACTAATCCCACATATTTTCAAAAACAGAAGTCTGAAATAATCCTCTTTAGGCACAATGAGTAATGAGTGTATTCTAGCCCATGAAGGCTCTAAGAAAAAATATCCTTGTTTCTTATATTTTATCAGACATCTACACATTTCACAATAAGGCAATAGATTGTCATACATTGCATTCACGGGGAGAAGAATGCAACTGCACTACAAATAAAATAATATAACATTTTAATTAAGTTAATGATCTGGGTAGGTTAGGAGGGGTGCATGCAGTCACTGACCTCAGGTTGAACATGTTGAACTCACCATCCCAAAGCATATTTCACAAAACTTTAACATATGTCTCTCGGCAATATTTTCCTGTCTAATATCCCTCCCAAAATGATATAAATGATTCAATATAGGATGAATTCCCAAAATTCAAGAGGTACTCTCTATTGGTTCCTATCATAAACACATAGCAAGTCTTGTTTACATATACAGAAATATTGAAAATTTCCAAAGACCAGGATGCAGGAATGTGTTTTGTCAACATCATATCTAGTCTAATTCTCAACTTTAAGTTTTCTATGTATTTACATAACTTACAATTTTTCTTGCTGTTAATAACAATTCATGCTGTATAGAATATTCTTTTTTTTTCCAAAAAGAGTTTAGTCTTTTAATGTTTTGGTTATACAAAAAATCTTTTTTTAGCACACTTAAGTTAGGAATAACCAAAACATTAATAAAATAGTCTCTTTTTGGAAAAAAAAATGAAAGATAATATGTGATTTAAATTTTTACTATGAGAAATATTTTTTTCTGATAATGTACATCAAAAAGAATGAATTTTTCAGTAATATATATTTGATTTTTCAAGAATATATATTTAGGGAGGCGGGGCGCTGGGAGGACTCTCATTCTGAGCAGCAGCAGCAGGATTAGCACAGTGACCAGCAATCAGAACTCCCAGCCATAAAACACAGTCATTGTGTTTCCCAGGTGAGAGGATACCCCACGGTGGGGGATTCAATCAGCTTTTAACTCACCCAGCTAAACCACAGAAGAGATCCCCATTCCGCCAGACGCTTGGCTGCTGGCCGCCAGCCCCAGCCCCAGCCCAGAGCCACAAGCCAGTGTCTCTGGTCAAGGTCCCAGACTGAACCATGTGCACCACACTATTAGAGACTGGAATTTTCAGTCGAGAGATAACCCTATGGTACAGGAAATGATTGGGACCAACCTTAGGTCACCCAGACATCCCCTGGAAAAGACTCAGGTTCACGGGCGCCCCAGGAGCCAGCCCAGAGCCAGAGCCGGGGACCCAGGCACCAACACAGAGCCCTGCCTACCTGCGCAACTGATTCACCTTCTGAGATAGAACTGTGGGCACCAGGGCACCAGCAAATGAGTTTCACTGTCCAGTGCAAACACACAGGGAGGAAAACGGCTGGTCTGATCTCAGAGCACTCAGCCAACACCCCCACCCTGAAAAGGTCTCGGGAAAATTACCCAGTTTAGGCAGACACCTAGGCTCTCAAAGGCCAGAAAGGCAGACACAGGCACTTTCTGCGCACCAGACAGCTGGCGGAGACTGAGCCTCCATCACTCAGCTGTGCTCCAGAAACAGGCAGTTCTGCGGCCAACCAGTTGGCAGAGACTGAGCAGTAT
>REGO01000276.1:2268482-2298035 GCA_010120015.1 Rhombomys opimus | reverse complement strand
ATTTCCTATAAGCCCACACCTGTGTGTTTATATCCCCCATTTTTATTCATTGTTAGCCAGATAGAGCCAAGTAATTGTGGTAATGATACTTGCTTTTTTGCCCAATGCTGGAATGCTAGTGAAGTTAGCTATGCCCTGGTTACTCGCATGCCTTGCTGGGTGCCTGTGCCTGTTGATGCCCCTCAAGCTATGACTCTCTTCAGACAGAAAAGGGATCTTGGAATTACAGTCGCCATTGTTACTGCCATCTCATTGGCAGCTGTTGGAGCTACCACCGCGGCATTAGCCATGAGTCATACTGTGCAGACTGCTCAGACCCTAAATAATATTTTAGCCAATGCAGCATTACAATTTTTAAAGCAATAATATTGTAGCCCACTACTTCAATTATTACTTACAGTGCTCCCAAAAGTTCTGGAAATTAAGCATCCTATCACGTTCTTTTATTCCACAATTAATTCACTTATTCACTTAATATCCTGATTGGAACATCCCCTCCCTCCTTTCCACTAAGTCCTTCCCTCTCACCTTCCTTTTCCCATCCCCCTTCCATTTTTCTCAGAGAAGGGGAGGCCTCCTATGGATGTTAGCCTTCTTTGGGATATCAAGTTTCAATAGGATTAGGTGCATCTTCTTCTATTGAGGCTAAAAAAGAAAGCCCATGTAGTGGAAAAGGATCCAAAGGTAGAAATAAAGTTAGAGACAGCTCCAGCTCATGCTGCTAAGGTTGCCATATGAAGATCAAGCTGCACATCTGCTACATACATGTGGAGGGCCTATGTCCATCACATGCATGCTGTCTGGGTGATGCTTCAGTTCCTGTGAGTCCCTATGGATCCAGGTTAGTTGATTTTGCAGGTTTTCTTATGCTTTTTTTGACCTCTCTGGCTTCTTCAGTCCTTCCTCCTCCTCTTCCAGAAAGATAAATATGGTATGCACTAACTTATAAGTGGATTTTAGGCATAAAGTACAGGATAACCATGCTACAAATCCACATTCTTGGTACAGCTTCATTATCTCTGACTAAAATATCTCTGTCTCCCTCATTCAAATTTTTCTTTCCATTCACATAGTCCTTTTAGCCCATTCTCTTAAGGTTAACATTATCTTTACACAATGTATTTTTTTTTCCATTGGATGGATTGTTAAATATTCTTTTATAAACCTAATTTTCTTTTTCCTTTATTTTTTCATTATTCACTTACTACAACTGGTTACAACCCATGCAACCATATTCTAGTTTATTTTTAATATTTTCCCATCCAATAAAAGCCTAAAATATTTCAACTCTCTAAAATATGCATATGAATTGTTCTTTTGGTCAGACCCCATGGTTGAGATTATTTAAATAATTTTAAGTTTCTTCAAAAATTTCAGAAAATATAGCATAAATTCCTGTAATCATATCCTGTCATCATTGACACAAACTTCAAATTATTTAAATTGTTCTATTAACATATATTCTTTAGCTAATTTGATTGTATTTACATTGTCATCCAACAATCCAATGAGGGTTATGTTTTGGATTTTGCTGTTGGTTGAGTTGAAGAAGTTTCTTTTATAGGCCACAACTCTCAAATCTTTAGTTTATGCTCAAAATAATATAATCCAAATATGAACCTTCTAAAAATCATACATACTCATAAGTATTACTTTCTTAATAGATATTATTTCTTAAATTTTTATGTATAATTTCCTCATTTGTTTGATTTCATTTTCTGGTTATATTTTTCTGTCAATCATATTTTTTTCTATTTTGTTGTTTACATCATTTAGTATTATTTTAAATTTTTTTTCTTCAAAATTCATTCATTATTATCCTGATTGAAGCCCCCTTCTTCAACTACCCTATTCTCACTCTCCCTCTTCCTCTCATCCCTTTCACTGAAAGGGAGAATTTTCCACTATTGCCATCTGCCCATGAATTGTTAAATCTCATCATGCCTGCTTGAATCCCCTTCCTCCTTGGCCTGGCAAGACTGCCTGATCAGGAGCAAGTGATCAGAGAGCAGTCAACTGAGTTCATGACAGAAGCAGCCCCTGCTCCCTTCACTCAGAGATCCACATAGAGACTGAGCTGGCAGGTATGGTATACATTCACTAATAAGCAGATAAGAGCCATATAAATTAGGACAGCCATCTACAGGCCTAAAGAAGCTAAACACAGCCATTCTAATGGGTGTAAGGTAAAATCTCAGGGTTGTTTTGATTTGCATCTCCCTGATGGTTAAGGACATTGAGTAATTCTTTAAGTATTTCTCTGCCATTCCATATTCCTCTATAGATAATTCTCTCTATATAGTTCTGTACCCCATTTTTAAATTGGATTGATTGATTTGTTGCTTTTTACTTTCTTTAGTTCTTTATGTATTCAGGTTACCAGCCCTTTATCAGATACAGGATTGATGAAGATCCTTTCCCAGTCTGTAGGCTGTTGTTTTGTTATTACAACAGTGTCTTCTGCTTTACAGAAGCTTTTCAGTTTCATGAGGTCGCATTTGTTGATTGTTGCTCTTAGAGCCTGTGCTGCTGGTGTTCTGTTCAGGAAGTTGTCTCCTGTGCCAATGAGGTCAGGGCTCTTCCCCACTTTTTCTTCTAACTGATTTAGTGTGTCTGGTTTTTTGTTGAGGTTGTTAATCCACTTGGACTTTTAATTTTTGTGCATGGTGATAAATATGGATCTATTAGCATTTCTTTCTGACATGAACTCAATGGCTGGCTCTTTGACCTCCTCCCACCTTGAGCGAGGAGCAGCCTTGCTAAGCCACAGAGAGGACATTGAAGCCAGTCCTGGAGAGACCTGATAAGCTAGGGTCAGATGGAAGGGGAGAAGCACCTCCCCTATCAGTGGACTTAGAAGGGGCAGAGAGAAGATAAGGGAGGGAGGGTGAGATTGGGAGGGAATGAGAGAGGGGGCAGCAGCTAGGATTCAATGTTAATAAACTGTAACTAATATAAAAAAATTACTGCCCCCTCCAAAGAAGCTAAACACTAAGGAGGACCCTAGGGTGGATGCTTAAATCTCGTTCAGAAGGGCAAACAGGATTGACACCAGAAGCAGTGGAAGAGAGAAAATAGGTTGGGAGTCTACTACAGAGGGTCCTCTGAAATGATTCACCCAACAAGGGATAGAAGCAGATGCTGAGACTCAGGGACAAACTTTGGTCAGAGAGCAGGGAGTCTTATGGAGGAAGAGGGGTGAGGTTAGAGGACTACGGAGGGGGCAGGAGCCCCAGAAGGAGACCAACAAAACTAAAAGATCTGAGCCCAGGGGGTCCTGGAGAAACTAATGCACCAATGGAGGACCATGCATGAGAAGACACAGACCCCCAGTTCATTTAGCATTCTTATACACTTTAATTCTTCTGATATCATGAATAGCCTACTACTGATTTTATAATTTAAGTCAATATCAAAATTTGTATTAATGTAACTTTATAAGTAAATAAGTTTTTTTCTGAAGTATGGTGGATAGTACTCTAGAGAATAGCCTTTATTGTAATTGACATAAAGCACTAGCTTAAACTCCTGTTGTATAAGTGAACTCAGGATGAGAATTTTAGTTATTTTGTTTGTTGTTATTTCATTTTTCTGAAAATGAACTATGTGAGGAATAACACACTGTAATCCCAGCAGTTCAAAGTTGAAGAATTGCTGCAAGTTACAGGACATTCTGAGCTACACAGTGGGATTCCAAATGAATACATTTTTTCATGAATAAAAGTAGGTTTGTACATAAATTTCTTCTCATGGGTTTCAACAATTTTTACTTAAAAAATTCACTCTTATTGTTCCAAAGCATTTCTACCTTATTTTATAAAGTCCTAAATTTAGGAGTAGGGGGAAATTCAAGTTTCCCATTATGATTATTATTTATAACTAATTGTAAACTAATTATAGAATCACTTATTATTTTTTACACCCAGAGAAAACAGAAGTTTCACTAGTATCAACTTCCCTTAAATATTACACTCAAATCATTGCACTATATACTACTTGTCACTAAATTCAATTCCTCACTATAGTTTTATGAAATATAAGAATTAGTTACCAAGTTCAAACCTACAGAGCTAGAAACCACCAAGGAACAACAGTGTGCTCAAAGCACCATGTTATGGGCTGCCCCATTTCCCCTGGATGGTAAACTAACATGAAATAGCAGCTAAGAACACCTTTCCCACCTCCTGACCTGCTAGAGACAAGCTCCAGAGGCCTGCAGGTAAGTCTGCATTGTCCCACCTTCGGACAACCCTTCCCAGTGTGCTCCCTATGGGGCTTGTGTCATTTACTGGAATCCATAGCCACTGGGGGGACAGCAGGGTACTCCTAGCACCGTCTTCTCAGCCGGCTCCATTTCCTGGCCACATCTCCACCTGCATTCTTGGGGACCAGCAACCATCAGGGAGCAGCAGCCATCAGGAATCAGATGCAACCATCGGGGATCAGTTGAGACAAACAACCATCATGGGAAAACAACATCCAGCATGATCCATATCCTGGTTTCCACCCTTACCTGCAATCCCAGAGACTGGCAGGCTTCAAAGAATTGCAGTTTTCCCTGTATGTACCTGGAGATCTGCTATTTCCCAGGAAAAGCCAGAGGAATGCTACCATCTGGAACCACCAGCTAATCCCACAATCAGAGAACCAGGCTACAGAGGAAGAGAATGTAGCCAGTCCTGGTAACACTTCGTAGACTGGGGTCACTTGGTAGGGGAGGAGATCTCTCCATTTCTGAGGACTAGGGGATGGGAATAGCAGAGGAAGAGGGAGAAAGAGAGAGACACCAGAATGAGATGAGAAAGGATGCTAAAATGGGAATGTAAAGCGAATAAATTTAAAAAATATATAAATTTAAAATGGAATTAGTTAACCTTATAACTAAGATATGTATTGAGTATTTCATTTTACCTTGTTCAGTATAAAAATACAAGTTATTTTCTTTATTGTTTATTATTATTACTTACATTTTATTAACTCTGTATCCCAGCTGTATCCTGCTCCCTTATTCCCTCCCAATCCCACCCTCCTTCCTTCAGCTTCTCCCTGCCCCTTTCCAAGTCCACTGATTGGGGAGGACCTTCTCCCCTTTCATCTGGCCCTGTTTCATCAGGTATCTTCAGGACTGGTTGCAAAGTCCTCCTCTGTGGCCAAGCAGGACTGTTCCTCCCTTGGGGGGGTGGGGAGGTCAAAGAACCTGCCATTGAGTTCCTGTGAGAGATAGTCCCTGTTCCCCTTACTATGGGAAACCAATTGGTTATTGAGCTACCACAAGCTTCGTCCAAGCAAAGGTTCTAGGGTATATCCATACATGGTCCTTAGTTGGAAAAACAGTTTCAGAAAAAAACACTGTGCCCAGATATTTGGTCCTTGTGGGGCTCCTATCCATTCCACGTCATACTAACTCTCCTGCTGCCGATGGTTTGGTTATGAGTCTTAGTATCTTTTTTGAAACGCTGCTTGGGAGAGTCTTTCAGATGTCTTCTGCGGTAGACTCCTGTCATACGTCCAATGCACATCTCATTTGTCTTTCTAAGTGAAGATTGATCATCTTACCCGGTGTCTGCTTTCTTGTTTATCTTCTTTAGGTATATAGACTTCATTATGTTTATCATATCTTGTAGGTCTATATAAGTGAATATATACCATGTTTGTCTTTCTCCTTCTGGGATACTTCACTCAGAATGATCTTTTCTAGATCATTTGCCATTTGCCTGCAAATTTCATGATTTCCTCATTTTTGATTGCTGAGTAGTATTCCATTGTGTAAAAATACCACAATTTCTGTATCCATTTCTCTGTTGAGGGACATCTGGGTTGTTTCCGGGTTCTGGCTTTTACAAATAAAACTGTTACAAACAGGTTGAGCAAATGTCCTTGTGTTCTTGAGCAAATTTTTGGTATATACCTAGCATGTATGTAGATCTTGAGGAAACATTATTCCTAATTGTCTGGGTACGCTCTAGATTGACTTCCAACGTGGTTGTACCAGTTCACATTCCCACCAGCAATGGAGGAGGGTCCCCCTTTCTCCACAACCTCTCCAGCATGTGTTGTCACTTGAGTTTTTCATCTTGGCCATTCTGATGGGTGTAAGGTGAAATCTCAGGCTCATTTTGATTTGCATTTCCCTATGGCTATAGAAGACTCAGAAATAAACCCACACACCTATGAATACTTGATTTTGGACAAAGCAGCCAAAACCATTCAATGGAAAAAAGATAGCATCTTCAACAAATGATGCTGATCCAACTGGAGTCTACATGCATAAAAATAAAAATAGATCCATAATTATCACCCTGCACAAAACTAAAGTCCAAGTGGATCAAAGACCTCAACATAAAAGCAGATACTCTAAGTCGGTTAGAAAAAAGAGTGGGGAACAGCCTAGAACTCATTGGCATAGGAGACAACTTCCTGAACAGAATACCAACAGCACAGGGTCTAAGAGCAACAATCAATAAATGGGACCTAATGAAGCTGAAAAGTTTCTGTAAAGCAAAGGACACCGTCATCAAAACAAAACGAGTGCCTACAGATTGGGAAAGAATCTTCACCAACCCTTTATCTGACAGAGGGCTAATATCCAGTACATATAAAGAACGAAAAAAGCTGAAAAGCAACAAACCAAGTAATCCAATTAAAAAATGGGGAAGACAGCTAAACAGAGAATTCTCGACAGAGGAATATCTAATGGCAGAGAAACACTTAAAGAAAATACAAGTTATATAGTCAAGATGTTTGATATCTTCATAATCAATTAGTGATTCATACAAGTGATGGTAAAGATCTAAAGGAAAGGGTACATATTCTTGCAGTTAGAATAAAGACTAATTAAGAGAGGAATTAATATGACTGCTACTGGCATTTATTCTTCTTATTTTTATTATTCTTGGAAAAATAAGCTGCATTAAATGCCAATTTTTTCCATTTATTAAATTGTATTATAGAAAAAGAAACTTGGTCTTTTGGGGTTTAATCTGCTTCAGAAATAAAATTGAAATAAAATTACAAAAGATGTTTTTTAATGTTAAAAATAAATATAATTATAAATTTATAAGATTAGTTTTATTATATTATATAAATATGCCCATAGTGAAATATTAGCATGATTCTTTGCCTCATGTTATGAATAAGATCAACTTTTTGATCTTCTGGTAATTATGTAAATATTTTGCCTCACTGCTTACTAAAATATAACTTAAGAAGCATGAACTTCATTTTTGTCTATAACTAATACATAGGATTCTGAATCCTATAGAAAGGCAGTCTTGAACATATATCCATCTTCACTTAAATTACATAGAATTTAAAGATATGAATTCTTTGCTGTTCATTACAGTGTTCCATGCAATATGTGGAAATTCTAGCTTATTAGATTTGCCATAACTGTGCTTTTCTTTATGCTAAACTAACATGTGTAAACATATAAATTAACAAAATTAACATATTTGTTAAGTAATATACTGTTAACACCCATATATATGAAGATATATATGCATACATATGTGTTAATATATATACCTATGTGTATATATGTGTACATATGAATATACATATATGCATGTGCATACATATATGTATATTCATTTATATATACCTCTATACGTTTATATATAAAGCACAGAGTCAGTGAGCACTTGTGCAGCTCTAGAGTCTGTCAGAGTCCAGTTTCAGTAATGTGAGTCACCTGAGGAACCTCTCACATAACACTCTAACAACAAAGAACAGCAAGTGAATGGGAGATTACATGGGTTGAATTTATTTCATTTATCAAATGAAAACTGCAATCTCGCCCTCTTGGCATGGAAAGATTCAATAAAATTACTTCACTTTACAACTGTCAAGCATGGCATTTTGGACAATTACACCACAGGTTCTTCCTTTCCTAACTGTACATTTGTGAGTTTTATGTACCAACCAATCAAGACTATTTACTTCATTTAGAACTGCTGCTGCCAAAGAAGGTAATTTCATGTATAAATGGGTCCAATCTGGGAAGCCATCCAAAAGAAGCTGCTAAGGTGAGTAACTGTGTGATTTACATGCAGGTGCAAGCTATAAACTTGGAGGTAGTTTGAGAATACTAAGTAAAGATATAGAGCAGAACTGTTTTAACTAGACAGGTATATTACTTTTCACCTGGAATTTTAAACACACTAAAAAAAATTCTGCCCTTTGTTTTATAGTATTTTAAAGATTTACCAAAAAATGTGTTGCTTGAAGGTTTACTTATGCAATTATAGGAAAATAGATATTAGTGTAATGACTCATGTGTCCACACCATCTAGTGGTGAATAATACCAATAGAATGAAAAAAAACCCTGTCTTCCTTTACTAAAGTTATCCCAAGGGCTTGCAGTGCTCCCGAGTCTAGGAATACAAGGTTCTTTTCTGGTTCTTTAGTCATTTTGGCCATTCATCTTCATTTAGTCACTTTTCTTTATTTACATTTATATCTTTTACTACATACATAATGCAACTAAGCAAATACTCAAATTTGAAATTAAAATAGAAATCCATAATTTAAGCTAAGCATTTAAAGTTTGACACTAGATTACCTACAAGATCTCTAGGAGATTCTCTTGAGATGGTTCATAAATGCCATCTAATGCCAAGACTGTTCCAGCCTGATTTTGGTGCATACATAAAATTGTAAAAGAGAACTGACTCCAAAAGGATGTTCTGTGGCTGTACGTATGCTATAGGAAATGTGACTAAAGGATGCATCATATACATTGGCATATAAAATATTAATTCAAAAATTGAGCTTTCCCATAAATAACGTTAGATACTGAAGTTATGTTACAAATTGACAACTCTAAAATCTATGACAACTATCTCTTTAAGAGTTCTGAGATTCAAAAGAAACAGATAAATGGTAAGATATATGAAAGGAGAGACAAGTAGTAGTGTTTTAGCACAAGTGATAATAAAATGAGACTTAAGAGGGCTCAGTTTGTAGCTACTGGAAAGGAGTGAGTTAATTTCTGTTTAAGGATGTGATCCCTGTAGACTTAGATTTTTCAACTAACTACTTTATTTAGGGTTTCTAAATGCTTCTACTTCCCTTCTACCTACTGACCAGAGGTAGAGGAGAAAGAAGGTTTTAGGTAAAGGGGATGTAGACCTTTTTAGAAGTAGTTCTTTGGGATGAGTCTACTGTTCACTGATCCTTGCAGTCCAGTCCAAAGCCAAACAACTAAAGAGCAAAACAAAACAACATGATTCAGAAGATGGGAACAAGACAGAGAAAGTTGCAAGACTCAGTTGGATTGCCCTGAGAAGTTCTCTGGAACGTTTTGCTCTATGAAGTCAAGTGTCAAAGCTCTAAGATCAGTGCAGCCATGGATCCAAAAAATGATATCTCACTGTCTGTGGGCTTCTGTATATCTCTTATCCTCAGAGTCACCCATGGTTATTCTCAGTTGACCAAAGTCATGCACCTTATAGAAGACAGCTCACAGCAAAACATCACTTGCCCTCTCACAAGACAATTTCTAGTAAAACATCATATGACTCAACTGGGTCTTCAAAGAAACCAGACTTCCCTGAAAGGTTAACTATGTTCCTGTGGAAGGCAACATATCCAGCAGTTTATGGGAAACATCAAATGGACTAGATGAGCATAAAACAAACTAAACAAACAAACAAACAAAAAAGACACAAAGTTAAGTAGGTAGGGAAGAAGATGATTCTGGAAGGAGTAACATTTAAGTGTGAATGAGATCAGATATACAGAATGAAGACCTCTAGAAACTAGTAAATATGTTAAGGAAGAAATAAACTTGAATGTCTTTCTTGGAAAATAATCTTTGTTCTATATAATTTCTATAAGAAAAAATAGTGCAAGAGTAATCAAATATTGTTATAAAAGATAGATTCAAAATTATTTGTAGTAATAAAACCAAAATTACACAAGGAATAAATGCATTAATTTGCAAACTGTTACTACAAATTGTCCTAGCAATTCCCAGAAGTACAACAATCAAGAACAGGCATAACACTGCCTGGAAACCTTGGGCTAGGTGCTCCGCCTAAGTGGCCTCTGACCTTAGGCATGCTTCTAATCTAGAACTTAGTTCCAGGAACACGCAGAAGTCAAGCTGGTGCCTAAATAGAGGCTTCATCTCTACAGAATAGTGTTCATGGTACTGAATGGTACTTTGCATGCTACCACAGGAAAATAATAAACACCGAAACAGCTACAATCCCTTCCATCTACAGTGGTGACCTGACTGCATTATATGCCTCTGCAACACTGGTACAAATGTAGAGGTAATCAACCAGTAATTGCTTGAATTTAAGACCCACAGTGTAAAATGAATTAATGAATATCTTTAGGAACTAAGTTGGTATAATAAGGTGGGAGTTTCCATTTCTCTTTCAAAAATCAATGACTTAACCAGACTTGTGTACTTATATAGGTTTCCAATTCAAAGTATTGTTTTCTTGTTGTTGAGCAGCTCTTAAGTTTGAGTCCATTAGAAAGCTACTGCTCACTGGCAAGTATGATTTCCTGGGATTAAGAAACCATACTGCAAATTTCATGATTTCCTTATTTTTCATTGCTGAGTAATACTCCATTGTATAGATGTACCACAGTTTCTGCATCCATTCCTGAGTTGAGGGGCATCTGGGCAGTTTCCAGCTTCTGGCTATTACAAATAAAGCTGCTACAAACATGGTTGAGCAAATGTCATTTTTGTGTACTTGAGCCTCTTTTGGGTATATGCCTAGAAGTGGTATGGGTGGATCTTGAGGAAACACTATTCCTAGTTGTCTGAGAAAGCACCAGATTGATTTCCAGAGTGGTTGTACAAGTTTACACTCCCACCAGCAGTAGAGAAGTGTTCCCCTTTCTCCACAACCTCTCCAGCATGTGTTGTCACTTGAGTTTTTCATCTTGGCCATTCTGATGGGTGTAAGGTGAAATCTCAGGGTTGTTTTGATTTGCATTGCCCTAATGGCTAATGAGGTTGAGCATTTCTTTAAGTGTTTCTCTGCCATTCGATATTCCTCTATAGAGAGTTCTCTGTTTAGCTCTGTTCCCCATTTTTTAAGTGGATTACTTGGTTTGCTGCTTTTCAGCTTCTTTAGTTCTTTATATATACTGGATATGAGTCCTCTGTCAGATAAAGGGTTGGTGAAGATTCTTTCCCAATCTGTAGGCAGTCTCTTTGTTTTGATGACGGTGTCCTTTGCTTTACAGAAGCTTTTCAATTTCATGAGGTCCCATTTATTGATTGTTGCTCTTAGAGCCTGTGCTATTGGTGTTCTGTTCAGGAAGTTTTCTCCTGTACCAATGAGTTCTAGGGTATTCCACACTTTTTTTTTCTAGCCGATTTAATGTGTCTGGTTTCATGTTGGGGTCTTTGATCCACTTGAACTTCAGTTTTGTGCAGGGTGATAAGTATGGATCTATTTTCATTTTTCTACATGTAGACATCCAGTTGGACCAGCACCATTTGTTGAAGATGCTATCTTTTCTCCATTGTATGGTTTTGGCATCTTTGTCAAATATCAGGTGTCCATAAGTGTGTGGGTTTATTTCTGGATCTTCTGTTCCGTTCCATTGATACACCATTCTGTTTCTATGCCAGTACCATGCAGTTTTTATAACTGTTGCTCTATAGTACAGCTTGAAATCAGGGATGGAGATACCTCCAGAAGATCTTTTATTGTAGAGGATTGTTTTAGCAATTCTTGGTTTCTTGTTATTCCATACAAAGTTGAGAATTTTTCTTTCCAGGTCTGTAAAGAATTGTGTTGGCAATTTGATGGGAATTGCATTAAGGTGGGACCTGGAAAGGATCATCCTGAGTGAGTTGTCCCAGAAGCAAAAAGACACACATGGTATATACTCACTCATATAAACATACAACATAGAATAAACCCACTAAAATCTGTACATCTAAAGAAACTAAGCAAGAGAGAGGACCCTACCTAAAACGGTCAATCCCCATCCTGAAAGGCAAAGAGAATGGACATCCAAAGAAGAAGAAAACAGGAAACAACCTAGGAACCTGCTACAGAGGGCCTCTGAAAGCCAGAAGAAGAAAACAGGAAACGACATAGGAACCTGCCACAGAGAGCCTCTGAAAGCCTCTGCCATGCAGACTGTGAAAGCAGATACTGAGCCTGATGGCCAACTGACAGGCAGAGTGAATGGAATTTTATGTAAGTAGTGGGAAATAGTAAGAGCTGGAGAGGACAGGAACTCCACAAGGAGAGCAACAGAACAAGAAAATTTGAACACAGGGAACTTCCCAGAGACTCATACTCCAACCAAAGACTATTCATGGAGACAACCTAGAACCCTGACAATGCAGCCACTTCTTATGAGAACTGATAGACTAAGATCGGAAAGAAGGAGAGGAGGACGTCCCCTATCAGTGGACTTGTGGAGGGGCATGCATGCAGAAAGGGCCGGGGGGAGGGTGGGACTTGGAGGGGAGGAGGGAGGGACTTATGGGGGGATACAAAATGAATAAAGTGTAATTAATAAAAGTTAAAAAAAAATGGAAAAAAAAAAGAAACCATACTGGTCTTTGCTGTGTCTTGTAGGCATCATTGCTGGGAAGGACTGCTGTTTGTTTTTCTCTTTGGAACCGTTCGTGGTAACTTCTGACAACATGAAAGCTTCTCCTCAGGGAGCTTTCAGTTCAGTTCCAGGTTGGGGACTCTGGGCCCTGTATGTAAAGTGGGTGGTATCTTCAGCAATAGACACTTACCTTCCAGCTCAGGGGAGTGAGTAGACAAAGTAAAGAATAACAGCCTGTAAGTTTTGAAAATCTTTTGGAGAACAGTTACTGACAACTCCAAAGAGGGCTTCTAATGCCTCATGTTGAGGTTTTTATTAGGTTGTATTTGATCTTGGAGGAAAAATTCAGCCTAGGTGGGAATTTTTAAATTAAAAATTATGGACACTGAGCTGCCTATTGGCTACATCAGAGCAGGCAGTCTATGTCCTCTCCATGCAGACTGGTTGATTCACCAGTCCCCGCAGACCAGCCTGGGCTCATATATTTTGGCTGTGTGGGTCTCCTTGTGGCACTCCTGACACCTCTTTCTCTGTAAGATTCCCTGTACTCTACCCAAAGTTTGGTTATGAGTCTCAGCATCTGCTTAGATACCTTGCTGGGTAGAGTCTTTCAGAGGCCCTCTGAGGAAGGCTCCTGTCCTATTCCCTGTCTTCTCCCACTTCTGATGTCTATCTTGTTTGCCCTTCTGAATAAGGATTAAGCCTTTTCCCTAAGTTCCTCCTTGTTGTTTGGCTTCTTTATAGATTCTCCACGAGAGTCTCATAGTAAGGGGAGTAGGGCAGTCTCTGGCATGAACTTTGCTTGTTCTTTGATAACCTCCCCCTGGCGAGGTGGCCACATAGAAAGAGGCTCCAGACAGTTGCGATGGGATTTGATAGTCTTGGGTCAGATAGTGGGGGAGGAAGACTTCCCCTATCAGTAGACTAGGGTAGGGACATAGTGGGAGAAGAGGGAGGGAGGGTGGGATAAGAAGCAGATGAGGGAGGGGGCTATAACCAGGAAACAAAGTGAATAAACTGTAATAATAATAATAATAATAATAATAATAATAATTATGTGCATATTTATACTCCAATGAAGAAAGCCTCAATTATATACAAATAATACAGGTAACTACAGAATGCTAAGAACAGAAAAATAGTCTTCCAGTTCAGTAGGTAGTTATCGAAAACCAGTGGTCAGTTCTGAAAGCATCCATCCATTTTACAAAGTGAGTATGATGCACTGGAAATATATGTGTGCACGTGTACACTCACATTTGCATGCATGGGCATGCACACACACATACATATATACATATACATCTATACATTTATATACACATATACATGT
Organism: Rhombomys opimus; assembly: GCA_010120015.1. Lineage (NCBI taxonomy): Eukaryota > Metazoa > Chordata > Mammalia > Rodentia > Muridae > Rhombomys > Rhombomys opimus. The sequence continues at coordinate 2,284,158 of REGO01000276.1, read as the reverse complement.
GTACACAAATATACACACATATATATACTAGATGTAAAATGAGGAAAAGGGCTGTGAATTTGAAAAAGAAGCAAGGATACATATGTGGAATGTTAGGAACAACAAAAAGGAGAAGTTGGAAATGGTATAGTTATTTTGAAATTTGACAAATAATTTTTTTAAATTGATGAGCCTAAAATAAAAAAAGAATGGATTATCTAATAATACTGAGAGTAATACATTAAACTATGAATGATTTAGTCATTTCTACATATGAAAACTAGTACATACCAAAACATAACGTTGCTACTCTATGTATACAGTATGCAAAGTATACAGTATACATATCACAGTTAGCTTATCCATGTATTAATGTAAAATGCTTCATATCATCATTAATTAGGGAAACAATACTTTCATACTAATCTAGTAAATGGCTGAATAATGAAAAGAGTCATTCTAACTCTACTAAGCAGATTTATAAATTTATAGCTGTTCGTGTCTGAACTACTATATCATTTATAGAATACATTAGACTCTATTATCAGCCTAAAGTCTTATAACTCCCTGATTCCCTTGTGCTTCATTTACAAGTCTGTAAACGAATTTGATGGATTTACATATTATTTAAAATATGGAAAGGAAAAAATTGATATTCTGAAAAATAACTAAGATAGTAATATGTTAAACCTGCACTAAACCTTAAGCCATTAATTTATCAGATCTTGTTAAATATCTTGTTAAATATTTCTTCAGATTTCTCAGAGCATTGTTAAATGCTCTGGCTGATGAGAATGGAAGAACTGTTTTACAGTGGTTATCACGAAGTCATGAATAGAATTACCATCATCTTTTCAGCTCAAATTTGGATCTAATAATAATACATGTTTATTATTTTCTTTATATCTGGTATCGTGAATGTTTCTGTTTTTCCAATTAATAAATGATTTGTGAAGAGTCTTTATGACTATTAATATTTTCATAAATATGTAGCCATAACTGAAAAACACTATATTTGACATTTTTCATTAAAAAACAATCATTTTTGCTTTTTTAGAAATCTTAGCCATACAGTCAATTATTCAATTATAAAATTATAAAATTCAATTATTAAAAATGAAATTATTCTTGATGAGAATGTTATTTAAACACCGCTAGTATATGACTGGGCCTCCAACTCATGTCTGATGCTTACTGACAAATGCTTACTCAGAGAACCATTAGTGATGTTAGATAAAAGATGTGGTTATCAATAAAGATTGCCTTGAAATCATAGTTCTTGGTCGACTGAGAACACTGGGATAGAATGATGGAGAAAATGTGTCCTCTGTACAAACTGAATAGAAAAAATTACAATTTTCAATAATTGACATTTCTTGGTAATGGAAGTGTTGGCTTTAACAATTTATGTAATTAAAAATGTATGTATATTAAATCATCATTTATAAATACATATATTTTTTTTACATATATATATAATTTATATAATCACTTATGTTCTTACTACTAGTAAATACCTACATTTTCTGGCTGTTATGTATCACATCAAATATTTTAATATTCTCATTCATGTAAATCAAATAATAAGATGAGCCATAAACAATTTTGTAAATTAATCAACTGAAAAAATACCAACACAAAATGAAATTACCAAGAAACAATAAAATATGTAATACAAGTCTCTAGGCATCTGGTTGTCTGTGTTCAACCATTCAACAAGGATATTTGCTCAACTATGTTCATAGCACCTTTATTAGTAATAGCTATAATCTGGAAAGAACCTAGATGTCCCTCAGCTGAGCAATGATACAGAAATTGTGTTAAATTTAGCTTTAAAAACAAGGAAATCATGAAATTTGCAGGAATACGGATGGAACTAGAAAAGATTATCCTAAGTGAGGTATCCAGAAGTAGAAGCAGAAAGACAAACATTGTATATACTTTTATAAGTGGATATTAGCCATGTAATGTGAGATAAACATACTAAAATCTATAGTCCTAAAGAACCTAAACAAGAAGGAGGACCCCAGGGAAGATGTTTGATCCTCATTCAGAAGTGCAAACAGGATAGACATCAGAAGTGGGAGAAGACAGGGAACAAGATCGGAGTCTACCACAGAAGGCCTCTGAAAGACTCTATCCATCTCGGTATCGAAGCTGATGCTGAGACTCATACCCAAACTTTGGGCAAAGTGCAGGGAATCTTATGGAATAAGGGGGACATAGAAAGACCTGGAAGGGACAGGAGTTTCACAAGGAGTCCAACAGATCCAAAAAAATCTGTGCCTAGGCTGGCCTGCAGAGACTGGTGAATCAACCAAGGACCATGCAGGGAGAGTACCCTTTGCTCAGATGTAGCCCATGGGCAGCTCTATCTCCATGGGAGTCCATTTTAAGGGGAGTAGGGGCAGTCTTTGGCATGAACTTTGTTGCCTGCTCTTTGATTACCTTCCCCTGATTAAGTGGCCTTACTGGGCCACAGAGAAAGATGATCCAGATAATCCTGATGAGCCCTGATAAGTGTGGGTTAGATAGTAGGGGAGGAGGACCTCCACTATCAGTGAAGTAAGGGAGGGGGATAGAGGGGAAGGTGATGGACAAAAGTGAAGAAGGGGCAGGGAGGGAGGGTGGGACTAGGAAGCAATGAAGGCCGGGGCTATAGCTGGGATGCAAAGCGAATAAATTTTAACAAATAATATTAAAAATTATTTAAAATTTCACTGGTCTAAGTTAAAAAAAATATGCAATACTGACCAGTATTTAATTCTACAATGTGCACATATATATTAACAAATACAAGCTAAAATTCATCCAAATTTCAAAGTAAATTTTCTTCAGATTTCTGTGCCTTGCTTGTGCTTACAGCCTATTTTTCACGCTATAGATTTCTTTAGACATTATATGTATGTATAGTACGCCATTGTCTTTTAGTGATGCTATATATTGGTGCCATGGATCATTGGTAAAGACCATTTACTCTACAAACGTAAGTACTTACGTTTAGAACTGCAACTCACACACTAAAAAATCCAGAAAGGGAGAAACATACCTCTAATGTCAGCAGTGTGGAACTCTAAGATAGGAGGATTTCCGGGGTTTTCTTTTGAGCCACTCTAACTGAAAAAGCCTGAGCTCCTTATTCAGTAAAAAATACTGTGTCAGAGAAGAGCTATGGGGCAGAGAATCTCTTGTGCTCCGTGTGCTCACAAAAACAGGCATTCACTACATAGACAACTCATAGCCGTACACATACACAGACCTGTGAGCATATTTATTTCGTGAAATGGAAGTTTCCGGTTTCTTTGAAGATTGAGTTGTGTCATGTGATGTTTTGATAGAAGCTGTCTTGTGAGAGGGCATGTGATGTTTTGCTGTGAGTTGTCACCTGTGAGGAGTGCGAATTTGGCCAACAGAAAAAACATCCCTGGGTGAACACAGGAAAAAAGATATGTGGAAACCCATGGACAGTGCAGCTTTCTCTGACTTCTTCTCATCTGTGGATCTTACTGTTTCTGCTCAATCATGCTGATTCGCCTAGCGGTTTGGTGTTGGCATTTGGACTGGACTGCTGGTATCAGACACTCCCATTTTCTGATAAACTTTTTTCTCCCCTATCTCTCTGGTTGTTTGGTAGGAAGAGAGGCAGAAGCATTTAAGAACCCTAAAGTAAAATCTATGCCTACAATTATGACTACAAAATATTATTTTTAACTTGACAGAGTTCAAATTATTTATATTGTTATTGCTGATGTGTGCTCATTATGTGTGTGTTTGTGAGTGTACTACGTCCATGACTCTCACGAAGAGGTCAGAGGTCAACGCCGGGTGTCAGTTCTTGTGTTCCACCTTGTGATTCAGAGACCATACTTAAGTCATCAGGCTTGCAAGTTAGTGCTTTTAAGTGCTGAGTCATCTTGCCAGGCTACAGTTTATTTTTACAGAACCATTAACTGCTGCTTTTTGTTCTCTGGTCATTATAATTTTGATTCACACTATTACATATTATGTTTTATTATTTAAGTTTATTATAAAATGTTTTTAAAGGTAAAACATATTGCACATGTTTAAAGTGTTTAGAAAATTCATTAATATAAAGTGTGGTATATTATAACATTTTCACTAATAAATAAAAATTTAGCATTACTACCTATTAAATTTATTGCTTCAAACTTTGTAGATAATAACTTTTGACATTTTGTCATCTTTATTTTTATTTTCTCTTGGAGAGAGTTTTATTAACAATTCTTTTTTATTCTCTCTTCACATGTTATTGTCAGCTTGTATGTAATGCATTTTTTATTAGCATTGCCAGAGGCCAGTCTCAATTTCTTGCCAAATTAAACTCAAAAACCATGCTACATCATTTCATCTGAATAAAATATACTATTTTAGTATGGTGACCATTATGGTGTTTTATATTTTAATAATATAACATTCGTCAATATCTCTATATTCTTCATTAACAGCAAACGGGAGCTATTACATACCCGTATCAATGATGATTAATTAATTAATACCAATTTATTGAAATTAGTATTGCTGTGTGAGAGAATGCATGTCAAACATCTACTGGGAGCTAAAAATTGGAGGAGCTTCTCCAATAAAACTTAGCATATTGTCTATTCTGTGTTCATATGAGTTAAATTCCGGGATCTTATACAGCAATGCCTAAAAAATTTCTTCAGATCCCCAAGTGCATAATAGGGAACTTGTACATACATAAGTGCACAAATATATGAGTACATACTTTTTGGATACACAGTAAGAAAAAAACTAAAAAACTGTGCAAAAGAGAAAAAGTATATATATATATAGAACAATATGTAAAATAATCATTCAGATGAATATATACTGGTAAATCTAACTCATAAATTTACATAATTGTAATACAGTGTAGTCAAATACAGCTAACCTCTCCAGTACAGACTATTAAACATTTTAAATAACAATACATGGAATTCAAAATATACTAAGTAAAAAAGAAACCTAAAACATCTGATTGAAGTCTGTCAACAATATATGTATATTATCTATAAGAAGAACCTATAAAACCTTGAAGGTAATATCTATCTACAAGTAGTACTATTTTATTATTGCAGAGTAATTTACTTATAAAAGAAAGTTACTTGTGAATCTCTGTTTTAATTATTATCCCCTTCAAGAAAAAACTTTCCAATTGAGAGATAAGTAATACATTGATTTATGGGAATAGCAACATATCATTATGAGTCATTTTATTGTTTTGTTCACTTAGCAGAATAATAGTGATAGGTTGTTGTGGGATATTAATATTTACTATTGAATTATACTTTAGCTAAGAATCAGTTAATTCTAATCCAGCTGTGTACCCAAATCACCACACAGAGACTAGGATTCATTTAATTAACCTAGAGCAAAATGTTGGGCAATTATTACTACATCCTAAACCTCCAAACCCGCGTAGTTTCCTATCATTCAGATTTTACCCATTATACATCTTAGGTCCAGTTCATCCCTTTATGTGGTTCCCAGGTCTTCTACTCCTATCCCCCTGCTTTCTTCTCTTCCCCTCCAGACTCACCCTTTTCTCCCAATTGCACAATGGCTGGTTGTTTTATTGACAACGCAGAGAAAAAAATGATGGCATGTTTACACAGACTTGAAACAGATTATGCTTAGAATAAGCATCACAATGCAATGTTCGGAGTGAAACAAGACAATGGGGTAAAGAAATCAGTATTTGAATGAAAAAGGGTAAGTTGTATGCCTTCCAAAAGAACATTATACCGACAATAAGTATTTCTATAGGTCCCATGACCTATTTCATCTCAGGTTCTCAGCCTCATTAACAGTGTCCAGTGTAGTTTTATTTTATGAAGTAGGCCTTAAATCCAAGGTGAAAGTTGCTTGCTATTTCCATAAAAGTCATGTCATGATTGTACAAATATGTCTTTTGTGCTATTTTAGGACTCAAGATTTAAAGACGGGTGAAATTAATGATTACTTTTCTGGTCGTGTGACTAGTAAATCCCAGCACTATAAATACTAGTCAATAGGAGAAAAGCTTCTAGTTATATACCAGCTTGATTTTCCATGTATGTTTTTGCCTTCAGGAACAGGCTCGTAGTGTCAGGTTGGGGAGGGTAACCAATTTCAATGGGAATTACTTGTCATGTTTGTCTCTGGGAACTTTTCGATCAATATCTAACAAGATGCAACACCTTCCCAGCACTAATGGTAATCTTTGGTAACATATGGTATCTAGTTCTGACATTATCTTACCCATCATTGTAACTCCATTTAAATTCTATTTTATATATTATAGGGAGTTTTTGAAGTAGTAGGTTTCCATATTAAAAATAATTAACATATTATTTAATGTTATTTGTTCATTCTATATTACCTCCTTTACCCTGTCCTCTGAGTCTCTGCCCATTCAATATTGTTTAATATGTCTTGCATCCTTTTATCATATTTTATTACCTTTATCTTTTCCTGTATGATTCTCTTCTCTTCCTCGGTCATTCATCACAGATCACATTTAAGCTCTGTGTATATTGCAAAGAGAAGTCATAATCTGAAATGCTTAGTCCCAACATGAACAGCAAGCCTAGTAAATATTTAAAACATAAGTTTATATGGGAAAGTTGATTTTCCTGATCATTTTCTCGGGGGGAATTCCAAGTTTTTGCATGCCAAACATCCTAAGAGGCTTTATTTCACTTTAGGATTCAGCTCTATTTCACTTCAGGATTCACCTTAATCACTTTATAGAGTGCACTTCCTAGGCTTTTTGAAAAGACTTCAAAACTTGACACACTCTATGAACTTAAGTGATTTTCAAGAACTGGGGCATAACACAACATTGGCACCTCAGACTTGCAGCTTCCATCATTTCACATTCAGTCCCAGGTGGGGAATACTGCCAAAATCTGCTGGCAACTTGTTACACAAAATGGTTATTTGGAATAAATCTACAATGGTTTGTGTACAATAGTGAGCCTGGTATTTTTTTATACATACATATAGACCCCAATGTGTGTTGGGGATGGTGGTAAAATACATGGAGAATTGAACTAATAATAATTTGTGATTCATTTCAAGACATCTTGGCAGCCTAATGTTTCTTATGGTGTAAAACCTTGGATCTGGTTTTATTCCATTTGAACTGTCTTTCTCAGTTAATTGGAGTATTAAGAGTAGATACATTTAGGGTTATCATAAAAAAGTTTGTATTTATTTTTCCCACATTCTTCTTACAACTTTATGATTTACTCGTTCATAAATACTTAATTTTAAAAAAACCCTTCTAATCTGACATCTTTTCACAGACTAAATGTGTACACTTGAACAATTACTCAATGTGAAGGTAAATAATCCTGTGCACTACCATTTGGAAGATAATTTAGGATGCATATATGAAATTAAGATTGGACATATCAAAGGGATATATATTTAATATAAAAATGTTTTGTGATAATCTCTACGTAAACTGACATAAATTGTTTACACTATACAATGATACTTTAAAATGATGTGGAGATAAATTCATTGAAAGTTGAGTTTCAGAGATTTTTCACTTTTCTTCTATAATTAGAAATTAAAATATGACTTATTTAATATCATGTCACATTTTCTTTATAAAGCCATCCTTTGATACAAAGTCCCAAAATTTTATTTTCTTCATAAAATATACTTTCACACATGAATTCATTTTGAAGGCTATTTGAACAGTAATAAAGTTTACCAAATGAAAAAATATCTTTGTGGCAAAATATAGAATTTTGGTGAAAGAAGTTATAGATGTCACAAAAAATTCCAGTACCAAACATTTGGCACTGAGTGTAAATAATTTTAAAGTATTCATGTTATTGTGATGTCATGATATTGCCACATGATCAAAATTTTTTATATCGATACTTATAAGGAAAAAAAAGTATATTTCCCTGTTTTCAGTTCACATTTACGGTTTAAATCTAGTATTTGTGGGCTCGTGGCTAGGAAATACATCAGGACGACAAGCACATTCTAGAGAAATACTGCTCTCCTACTGGCAGAAGTGCATGTTACCTCCTTTTCCATTCCATTCCTCATTCCCTTTCTCCCTCCTGACGATTCTTCTTAAAGCATATATATCCTTTGTTTTTGTACATCTTAGTTTCTTTCCCTGTTTCTGTGATAAAACATTACAAACAAACAAACTTAAGAAAGGAAGGGTTTATTTGGCTCACAACACTGTCGATGTCTAGCTTTGACATTCACCTTAGGCAATCGAGTCAGGGCGTAGATCCACGGCTGCTGGCTTGTGGCCCAATAGACTTTTATTCTGAGGGTGATTTTCCAGGGCTGGAACTGGTGGTTTCTGCCCTTGGCTTCCACTGATAGTGGCAAACTGAGGGTCCAGAATTAAATTATTGGTGTCTGCCAGTGCTCGTAGCTTCCTGGGGTGGGCTTACTCCTGTTATGGTAAGCTTCCACTAGGGCTGTTGTCTCCTAGTGTTGGCTCTCATTGGTAGTGGCAAAGTGTCTAAATGGAAAAGGAAAGAAAGAGAAAAAAGATCACACACAGACACACACGCTTACACTTGATGATGAAGTAAAGACAGACTCCAGCAGGTAGGTTACAACAAGCTTATCCTATTTAACTTCAGTTAGCTTTTCTTACAGGCTTCTTTTACTTTACACATCCACATGCATGCATACATACATCATACATAGATACGTACATGCATGCATACACATTCACATATTCACATCTTAGATGGAGCAAACTCTAGAGAACAGGCTCTAACCCAACCTTGCACATATACATATACTCATACACACATCTTGATGAATGAAAAAAATATTCCAAAAACCTTGCACACATTTACATACATGCATACATATATCTTGGTGGATGAAACAAACTCCAAAGAGCAAGTTCCAAAACACCTTACATAAACACACACACAAACATCTTGCTGGATAGAACAAACTCCAAAGAGCAAATTCTAAACCACACCTTTTTTTTTTTTTCCCCACAGCTTATATATCCCAGCAAGATCTTTCAAGAGTACAAAAATCACAATTTGGCTACATTATATTGTTCTTAACCTGAATGGTTTACAATCAGTATACTAAGAAAAACATGCTCCCAAAAATCTTCACGTGATCAAATGTTTTATGTATTATGGGTAGAAAACAAACACGAAAAACAAGTTATTTTTAAGAACCTGTATAACTGACAGGCAAAGTGAATGGAATTTTATGTAAGTAGTGGGAAATAGTAAGAGCTGGAGAGGACAGGAACTCCACAAGGAGAACAACAGAACAAGAAAATTTGGACACAGGGAACTTCCTGTGTTCATACTTCCTGTCTCCATATGAGTATGGAGACTCATACTCCAACCAAAGACTATTCATGGAGACAACCTAGAACCCTGACAATGCAGCCACTTCTTATGAGAACTGATAGACTAAGATCAGAAAGAAGGAGAGGAGGACATCCCCTATCAGTGGACTTGTGGAGGGGCATGCATGCAGAAAGGGCCGGGGGGAGGGGGGGACTGGGAGGGGAGGAGGGAGGGGCTTATGGGGGGATACAAAATGAATAAAGTGTAATTAATAAAAGTCAAAAAAAAGAACCTGTATACACATGTAACTCAGCAACTTTTTTATAAATTAGCAAGGTGAGAAAGCGAGGAAATTTCTCAGCAAGCTTTTCTTAACTGGCAAGCTGCAGTTTGCAGTTACAAAGAAAAAAATCAATTAACTTAAAAAGTGATCTTATAAAATTCTTGAAAGAATCACAATCTAAACTTTTATATAAAAACAATCGGCCATTTCCACTTTAAATCTTTAAAGTATGCATCTACTCTCATTTTTTATTAAATCATAACAAGAAGCTGAGGGCAAAAATGGGTACAGGAAATTAATCACCTTGAAGCCCGACTTCAGTGAGAGAGACATCAGCTCGTGCTAATTGAAGTATTGTTCTCATGTTCAGCCACCTCAGCAGTCCCTGGCTTTACTATTAAGAGTGTACTTTCGCGAACTTTTTACCGTTCTCTAAGATTTTCTAATCAGAGCTTATAACAAAAACTTTTTTACCTAATCTTGCTAAACAATCTATTTTCCAAAGTCTTTCTAATGGTAGTGGCCATTGCTAACAATCTATATCTGTAGGTGTTTTTCAAGGGTGATAGTTATATCATTAATCTGCTCCAGCAACCATACCTGAGATAAAGCCTTGATAATTGTAAATGTCAGTTATGCTGCCCAGTCAGGAGATGGAAGCCACCTTAGAGTTATCATGCAACTCCTATATTCGGAAGATTATGAGGCCCAAAATGATGACAAGCAGAGCTATGCTCCATAACAGCATGAAGTTCTCAGGATATGTGGTTCTGAGGGCTGGACCCCACCGAAACACACTCATCATGGCTCTGCTAAGTGGTGTGCTACATTTGGTGTGTTATAGAGCTGTTTTGCAGTTGCTTCTGCATGTCTCCTGACATAATATCAATTCACAGAACATCTTGGTAGGGAAGCAACAGCAGTAGGAGTTGGAAAGAATTTTCAGTATTACAAGAACAGAGAGTAAAGGATGAGTGCATGCTTACTAGTGGTCAGCTTTCCTACTCTACTCTGTATAGTTCAGGATACCCCATCTGGGAAAAGATACTGCCCATAATGTAAACTGGTGTTTTCATGAAGAGGCAATCTCTCATAGATGTATTCCGAGTTAACCTAAACCATCATAAGACTTTATGGGTATGTATGTCTGGGGGCTTATCTCTGCAGTGTTAACTTTGTAATGCTGATCCTAACAATATACCAGTTACTCTTCTCATTGACAAGACAGATATCTGAAAATTACATGTTCCAGAATGGCTCAGCCTATCATGGTAGGTAAGTTGTGGTGCCATGGTTTGCAGCATAATATCAGCTCTGAGTAAGCAAAGTTTGCATAGTGCAGTTGCTTAATCTTAATTTAAGACAACAGTTAAAGAAATGGAGCAACCCCACACATATCTACTTACCTTAATTAAGATACAAACTTACTCACAGTCATACCTAGAGCTTTAAATCCTAGATGGTTCTGGATGCTGTCAAAATGGTAATCATTATTAACTATCGTAACTTCACCCTTTGTCAACTTGACAGCCAAATGTATCAGTTCAAGTAATAATCTTGCATGTCAGTTTGCCATAAGCTCATACCCATCAGGGGAAAATACCAAATGCTGAGGTTCCATGGCTAACATGCAAGGCTTACGTGGGTTCATGCACAAGGCTAGATTAGTCCCACTCATCCATCCCACCCTGAAGCACGCTTAGCTTCTCTCTGTCTGAGTTCACTTCCTACCTGACGCTTTTCTCAGTGGGCATCCCAAGTTCTTCCATGCCAAATATCCTAGGATTGCTCTGTGTAAGTTTACGATTTACCTTTACAACTTCATAGAATGAAACTCCCGGGGCCTCTATGAACAGATTTCAACCTTTGCCAAATGTGTGGACTTAAGTGATTTTTCTGCAGCTAAGGTGTAGTGCCACATGGTCACCTCATTTTACATCTTCCATCTTTTCACATTCAATACCTCTTGGAAAATGCTGCTAACTTCTGCTGGCAACAGGATATGAAAACCGGTTCCTTGGACTAAAGCTACAATGAATTTAGACAGCCAGGGCTGTTAGAAGTTTAGGCTTTCTCCTTTCAAATGGATTCTCAGTTGGATGAGCTGAAGACTTAAGTGATTGTGATCTTGGCACTGAGTCACCATTTCACAACATGGAGCAGGCTTATTGCGCTTTCTTTGTTTATTTATTATAATTTATTTACTTTGTATCATAGCTGTAGCCCTGTCCCTTATCCCCTCTCAATTCCACCCTTCCTCCCTCATCTCCTCCCAAGCCCCTCCCCAAGTCCACTGATAGGGGAGGTTCTCCTCCCATTCCATCTGACCCTAGCAAATCAGATCTCATCATGACTGGCTCCATTGTCCTCCTCTGTGGCCTGACAATGCTGGCCCCCATCAGGGGGAGGTGATCAAAGAGCAGGCCACTGAATTCATGTCAGAGACAGTCCCTGTTCCCATTACTAGGGAATCCAGTTGGACACTGAGCTGCCATGGGCTACAATCTGTGCAGGGGTTCTAGGTTATCTCCATGCATGGTCCTCGTTTGGAGTATCATTCTCAGAAAATACTTCTCTGCCCAGATTTTTAGGTTCTGTTGCTCTCCTTATGTAGCTCCTGTCCACTCCAGGTGTTTCTATCTCCCCCTTCTTTCATAAGATTCCCTGCATTCTGCCCAAAGTTTGGCTATGAGTCTCAGCATCTACTTCAATACTCTGCTGGGTAGAGTCTTTCAAAGGTTCTCTGTGGTAAGCTCCTGTCCTGTTGCCTTTTTCCCCCCTTCTTCCAATGTCTGTCCCTTTAGAGTTTCTTAGTGAGAGTTGATAATCTTAGCCAGGATCCTCCTAAATATTGAGTAGCAGAGAAACACCTGTTCTGGATACTATCCTTATTCTCAGCTAAAACCTTGTGAGCCAGATTACCACCATATCTTTCTCAATTATACTCTTTCAGCCTTGCATATAAATACCCCATGTCTTCTTCTTCCAAAATGCCATGTTTTCTCATCTAAAGTTTTAAGCCCTTTCACATTTATCCCACAAACTTGTTGAAAATGCTTACTCCCTACAAGGTTATATTCATCACATCTTTACCCGCACTCTTCTTCATCAATTTGATGAATTCTTTGCTGTCACAAAGCACCCAAGAGAACACACAAAGAAGGATTTGCTTTGAATCATAGTTCTAGGCTATACTATATTGTGGCAGGGAAAGTCATGGCCATGGACTTTGAGGAAGCTGACTTCTTCTGCAGTCAGGAATGAGACAAATGAATGGTGATACTTAGTTATCTATTTTTTATTCAGTCTAAAATTTGAGTATATGGACTGATGCAAGACACACATAGGGTGTGTCTTTTTAACTCAATTAACCCAATCTAGGACCTCACTCATATTCATGCACAGAGGTTATTCTAGATCTCCTAGGTTATTCTAGATTGTGTTAGGTTGACAGTAGTATTAATCATATTTCCACTTGGCCCTATTTATGCAAGCCTCCTCTAACTTGCCACAGGCTAGCAAGCAAATTTCATGATTCCTAACATAACAATAAGGTTAATGATCTACAAATTGAATATAATTCGGTTATTTAAAAAACTCAAAAGAAACAAACAAACAAAACAAAACAAGAAATATTGTTGTTTTTTTTTTTACAGATATAGAAAAATATTTTCCTCAAGATAGCCCAAATAGCCATATAAACCTTTAACAAAATTAATGAAGCTGTAAGCAGCATACTTTAAACCATTTAATAGAGACCTTTTATTGTGTCACTGGCCACACTGTAATATTTGTTTAAGATTCATTTCATAGAGGTTGAGCATGTGGTTTGTGTTATCTCAATTCTGTCCCAAACAGTACACAGGAGAAGAGCTGCTTATTTTTAAAAGTGACATATGAAAAAGTAGATATTCTTTTGCAAAATATTGAAACCTGGACCTTTCTATACAAAAATCAACTAAAATATATTAAACATAAAATATAACACTCAACGCTGTCCTTTAATCATTCAGTGGTTGCAGCTCTTTTGTTGTAGTTGTTAAAAAAAAAAGTGAAGCTAGTGGATATGGGTGTAATTTCATTCTTCTGAATGTGAGCATCCAGTTTTCCCATCACCATTTGTTGAAGATGACTTTTTTTCTCCAGTGTATTTTGTTGATATTTTTTATTTCTTGAGTTAATACTATAGTGACATAATTCTTCTCCTTATCTTTCCTCTCCCACTTGATCCCTCCCACATACTCTTTTTTGGCTCTTTTTCATATTCATAATGTTTTTATTATGATTTTTTTCTGCTACACACATACATACAAATATATACAAGGACAACAACAGATATGCTAATGTACATGGAGATGGTGAAAGAACAAAAAATCATTAAGCCTAAACAATGAACTATTTGCACCTAACAATTCTGAGAGCAGGTTGATCCAAGAGGGCAGTGAACAACGTGTTCCATAGCTGAGAGACAGTGGATTTAAAATTCTGAAATTGGTGAGAGGAGGGGCTGCTGAACCCAGAGCAATGACATGGAGGCTTCCAGGGAGAAAAGGAGTGAACCATGAACTGAGACCATTTAGATTTGGGTCACCCCAGGACTTCTCCAGGGACTTCCCCAGGGACTACTACAATGGATTCTCCTGGAGACACAATCCCCAGGCACTTCCCCTTATCCTGCTCCCTATTCCCTCCTTAGGAGAGGCAGTGAAGTTGTCCACAGCATCCACTACAGGTCCCCAGTGTCAGCTGCTGAGCAAAGAAATTCCAGCTCAGGACCTGGGAAAAAAGAATACTCATTTACCCCCACCCCCGCCCCTTCAGCACTTCCCTGGGACCAGCCATCATAATCCTTCAATGATGGAGATGAAGGCTACGGAGGTGGTCCACAGCATCTGCCACAGAGCACAGGGCCTGGCCCGCAGTGCCAGTGGTTCTTAGCACAGCACACAGTGCTTGTAGGCACCAAGTTCTGCAGCTACAGTATCACTGAGATGACTGACTGCCTACACCCTCATTTGCCCAAGCAGGATCAAATCTGAGTGTAGAGAACAAGGGAAACCCCTGTGCTTTCCTATTGGTATTTCTAGAGAGTGAAGTGTGTTCAAGTGAGTGCTTGCAGAGCCCCAGATCTAGGGCCCCTATTTGCAAGCAACCAGACTTCAGAGCCCTACCACCTCACACCCCCACTGTGGGCAACATAGGGATTCTTGGGACAACATTCTCAACATTGAAGCCCCTGCTCTGCAGGTCTACTAGTGAATTCCAGTCCAACAATTCCTGGAGCCCAGGCAGATCTGCTTACCAGTAGCCTGAATGCCACTGAGGTAATCAAAGAATCTGTGCCTACACAATGCATCAGTTAATAGCACCTGCAAATAGCACCAGCATCACATTCCTCCCTTAGGTAGAGCTGGAAAACCAACACACACTCTCAAAACAGTGGACCTCTATCAACTTCCTGAAAAATATTCCAGACACTAGAAAAAAGCAAACCCCCTCTGGAGTACAGACTCCAAGAACAAAGAGTGAATGTTACAGATAAGCAGGTAGCCAGAGACCAGCCTAAGAACACACTGCCAAAAAATCAGGACTTCATGGCATCACCAACAACCCCCAAAATCAATGGACAAATCAATTCATTGGAAACACATGAAAATGATTTTAAAACTATGCTTATCTAGTTATTAGAGGCACATAAAGAGGAAATGAACGGGGGGCGGAGCCAAGATGGCGACGAGCACACAGCCATATATTCACCAAAACCAGGCAGAAACGTCATACAACCTAGATACATCAGGTGCTGGGCCTCCCAAGCTTGGAGAGCACAGTGAAGAGAATCCAGGACTTCCCAGAAAGCATCAGGACTAGCGACCGAGTCACCAGTTACAGTGGGACTTGGCGGCTGGGCAGCACTGAGCTGTCGGGACACAACAGCCCTCCAGTTTATGACTAACCAGGGCCAAACCAGAGAACAGAGAGAGCCTGGTTATGCTGTTCACCACTGACATGGTGACCACCCTGAAATCTCCAGTGGCAGCAAGACCTCAGAACCTGGCAGTGACAGCAGCACAGAACTGGCGGGGCACATCAAAGAAGCAGG
>REGO01000276.1:2253262-2263767 GCA_010120015.1 Rhombomys opimus | reverse complement strand
TGAGGGGAACAAGGACTATTTCTAACAGGAACTCAATGATGATACCTGATAAAACAGGATCAGATGAATGGGGGGAGGTCCCCCCCTATCAATGGACTTGGAAAGGGGCACAGTAGTGATGAGTGAGGGAGGGAGGGACTGGGAGGAAATGAGGGTTCGGGGCATGGCTGGGATACAGAATTAATAAAATGTAACTGATAAAAATAAAAATTAAAAAAAAAGAGGCAATGAACAAATCATTCAGAAAAATAGGCACAGAAATAAAGGAACATAAAGAGGAAATTAACAACTCTTTCAAAAAATAGCCACACAAGTAGAGGCAAATAAAGAGGAAATGAACAAAGCTCTCAAAGAAATATAGGAAAATAGAGCTAAAAAATTAGAGGCACAATAAGCAGCATATAGAGAGGAAACAAAAAAATAGAAGCCATTATAGAAAGAAAGGAATCCACATTCAAATATATGAAGGGAATGGTTCAAGTCATCGAAACAGAAGTAGATGCAGTTAAGAAAACACAAACAGAGAAAACCCTGGAGCTGGAGAACTTAGAGAAAAAAAATCAGGAACCACAAAAGTAAGCATCACCAACAGAATACAAGAGAGTTAAAAAAGAATCTCGGGTGCTGAAGATACAATAGCAGAAATTGGTAAAATTGGAAAAGTTATAAACACAAAACATCCAAGAAATCAGACCGCATGAAAAGACAAAATGTAAGAATAATAGGAGTAGATGAAAAAAAAAAAGATACAAGCCCCAAGGTCTGAAAAATATTTTCAAGAAAAACTTAGAAGAAAATTTTCCCAACTTAAAGAGACGGCTATAAACATACAAGAGGCTTACATAACACCAAATAGACTAGACCAGTAAAGAAACTCCTCATGCCACATCATAGTCAAAACACTAAACCTATAAAACAAAGAAAAATATAAAAAAATAACAAGGGAAAAAGGCCAAGTCACATAATGCTAGACTTATCAGAATCACACCAGATGTCTCAGCAGAAAATAGGAAAGCCAGAAGGCCTGGGCAGATGTCATACAGACTTTAAAGAACCACAGATGCCAACCCAGACTACTATACCCAGCAAAGCTTTCAATCAACATAGATAGAGAAAACAAATATTCCATGAAGAAAACCTAATATAAACAATATCTACACAGCAACCTAGCCCTACAGAATATACTAGAAGGAAAACTCCAATTCAATGAAAAAACTATACCCAAGAAAACATAGGATATAGATAACTATACAACAAAAAATCAAAAGAATACAAGCAATGAATCACAGTGAGACCACCAAACCCACACTAAAAGAAATTAACATTCATTGGTCACTATTATCTTTCAACATCAATGGACTCAACTCTCCAAGAAAAAGACACAGACTAACAGAACCGTTGCAGAAACAGGATCCAACAATATCCTACATCCAGAAAACACACCTATGCAACAAAGATAAACACTAACTCATAATAAAGTGCTGGAAAAATATTTTTCAAACAAATGGACCCAGAAAACAAGCTGGGATGGATACCTACTCTAAAATGTAATAAAATAGAATTTGAACCAAAATTAATCAAAAAGAATGAGGAGGGGCACTACATTCTCATTAAAGGAAAAATCCACCAAGAGGAGATGACAATTCTGAACATCTATGCCACAAATACAAGAGCACCTATTTGTTAGTGAACCATTAATAAAGCTTAAATCACACATCAATCCCAACACCTTAATAGTGGGAGACTTCAACATTCCTCTCTCACTAAGGTACAGGTCATCTAGACAGAAGCCAAATAAGGAAATAAAGGCACTTATAGAGGTCCTAAAAAATAGATGTCTACAAAACTTTTCACCCAAACTCGAAAGAGTATGCATTCTTTTCAGCACCTAATAAAACCTCTGAAACAGACTATATAGTTGGTCACAAAGCAAGCCTCAACATGTACAAGAAGATTGAAATAATCCCCTGTATTCTATGGAATAAACCTGGACCTCAACAAAAATGGAAATAGCAAAAAGCCTACATGCAGATGGAAACTGAACAACTCGCTACTCAATGACACCTGGGTTAAGGAAAAATTAAAGAAAGAAATTAAACACTTTCTAGAATTCAATGAAAATGAAGGTACAACTTACCCAAAGTTATGGGACACAAAGAAAGCAATGTTCAGAGGAAAATTCATAGCACTAAGTGCTTTCAAGAAGAAGTTTGAAACATGTCAAACAAACAACATGAAACAACTAAAACCCTAGGAGAAAAAAAAAGAAGCAGATACACCCAAGAGGAGCAGAAGGCTAGAAATAATCAAACTCAGGAATGAAATCAATAAATTAGTATCAAATAAAAGAATTCAAACAATCAATGAAGCCAAGAGCTGGTTCTTTGAGAAAATCAACAAGATAGACAAACCCTTAGCCAAACTAACTAAAAGGTAAAGAGAAACTATCCAAATCAGTAAAATCAAAAATGAAAAGGGGGATATAACTACAGACATTAATGAAATCCAAACAATCATTAGGTCATATTTCAAAAGGCTATATTCCATGAAATTTGAAAATCTATAGGAAATGGACAACTTTCTTGATAGATTCCATTTGCCAAAATTATGTCAGGATCAGGTAGAAAGATTGAATAGTCCTATAACCCCCCAGCAAGCTGAAGAAGTCATCAAGAGTCTCCCTTCCAAAAAAAGGCCTGGGCCAGATGGTTTCAGTGCAGAATTCTTCCAGACCTTCAAAGAAGTGCTAACTCCAATTCTCTTCAAACTATTCCACAAAATAAAAACAGATGGAACACTACCAAACTCATTCTATGAAGCCACAGTTACCTTGATACCTAAACCACACAAAGATCCAACAAAAGAGAACATCAGTCCTATCTGTCTTATGAACATTGATGTAAACGTACTCAATAAAATACTTACAAACCGAATCCAAGAACACATAAAAGATATTATCCACTATAAACAGGTAGGCTTCATCCCATCCCAGGAACGAAGGGGTGGTTCAATATACAGAAATCCATCAATGTAATGCATCATATAAATCCACTGAAGGAGAAAAACCACAAGATCATCTCCTTAGATGCCAAAAAAGCATTTGACAAAATCCAACACCAATTATGTTTAAAGCCTTGAAGAGATCAGGGATACAAGGCACATACCTAAATATACTAAAGTCAATATAAAGCAGAACTATAGCCAACTTCATCCGCAATGGATAGAAACTAAAATCAATCCCACTGATCAGGGACAAAGCAAGGCTGCCCACTTTCTCCATATCATTTCAATATAGTACCTGAAGTCCTAGCTAGAGCAATAAGACAACTGAAGGAGATGAAGGGAATACAAATCATAAAGGAAGAAGTCAAAGTATTACTATTTGCAGATGATATGATACTATACATGAGAGACCCCAAAAATTCAATCAGAGAACTCTGTCAGCTGAAAAACTTCTTCATCAAAGTGGCTGGATACAAAATTAATTCAAAAAAAAAAGTAGCCATCTTTTAAATGAATGACAAAAGGGATGAAAAAGAAATTAGGGAAACAACACAATTCAGGTTAGTCACTGATAACACAAAGTACCTTGGTGTGATTTTAACCAAGCAAGTGAAACACCTATTACAAAAAAATTTCAAGTCTCTGAAAAAAAAAATTTAATGAAGAAATCAAGAAATCGAAGTATCTCCTGTGCTCATGGATCAGTAGAATTAACATAGTGAAAATGGCCATCCTACGAAAAGAAATCTACAGATTCAATGCAATTCTCATCAAAATATCAACACAATTCTTTACAAGACCTTGAAAGAATGATTCTTAATTTCATATGAAAAAAAAAAAAACAAGAATTTTCAAAATGATCATGCACAACAGCAAATGGTCTGGAAGTATCACTATCTGTGATCTCAAGCTGTACTACAGAGCAATAGTATTAAAAATTGCATGGTGTGGGCAGAGAAAGAGAATGGTGTATCCTTGGAATTGAATAGAAGACTGAGAAATAAATACACACACCTATGGATACTTGATTTTTAACAAAGAAGCCAAAACCATTCAATGAAAAAAAGACAGCATCTTCAACAAATTGTGCTGATCTAACTGGGTGTCTACATGTAGAAAAATGCAAACAGATCCATATTTATCACCATGCACAAAACTAAAGTCCAAGTGGATCAAAGACTACAACATAAAATCAGATACACTAAATCAGTAAGAAGAAAAAGTGGGGAAGAGCCTAGAACTCATTGGCACAGAAGACAACTTCCTGAGCAGAACACCAACAGCACAGGCTCTAAGATCAACAATCAATAAATGAGACCTCATGAAACTGAAAAGCTTTTGTAAAGCAAAGGACACTGTTGTCAGAAAAAAACGACAGCCTATAGACTGGGCAAGGATCCTCACCAACTCTATATCTGACAGAGGGCTAATATCCTGAATATATAAAAACTAAAGAAGTAAAAAAAACAAAGCAAGTAATCCAATTAAAAAATTGTGGTATGGAGCTAAAGAGAGAATTCTCTGTAGAGGAATATAGAATGGCAGAGAAACACTTAAAGAGATGCTCAATGTCTTTAGTCATCAGAGAGATGCAAATCAAAACAAGCCTGAGATTTCAGCTTACATCCATCAGAATGGCTAAGATCAAAAACTCAAGTGACACTATGTACTGGAGAGGCTGTAGAACTCCTCCATTGCTGGTGGGAACATAAACTTGTTCAACTTTGGAAATCAGTCTGGTATTTTCTCAGACAATTAGGAATGTTTCTTCCTCAAGATCCTGCTACACCACTCCTAGGCATATATCCAAAATATGCTCAAGTACACAACAAGCACATTTGTTCAACCATGTTCTTAGCAGATTTATTCCTAATAGCCAGAACCAGGAAACATCCAAATTGTAGCTCAACAGAGGAATGGATACAGAAATTGTGATACATTTACACAATGCAATACTACTCAGCAAGTAAAAACAAGGATGAAATTTTCAGGCAAATGGCAGGATCTAGAAAAGATCATCCTGAGTGAGGTTTCCCAGAAACAGAAAGACACACAGGGTATATACTCACTTATAAGTGCATACTAGACATAAAATATTGAATAAACCTACACAAATCTCTACACCTACAGAAACCAAGCAAGAAGAAGGACCCTGGGTAGGACGATCAATCCTCACTCAAAAAGACAAACAGGATGGACATTGGAAGAGGGAGAAAACTGGAAACAGGACAGGAGCCTACCACAAAGGTCCTCTGAAAGACTCGACACAGCAGTGTATCAAAGCAGATGCTGAGACTCATAACAAAACTTTGGGCAGAGGGCAGGGACTCTTAGGAATGAAGGTGGAGTTACTAAGACCTAGAGGGGACAGGAGCTCCACAAGGAGAACAACGAGCCAAAAAAATTCTGGGCACAGGTGTCTTTTTTGAGACTGATACTCCAACCGAGGAACATGCATGGAGATAACCTAGAACCCCTGCACAGATGTAGCACATGGCACCTCAGTTTCCAAGTGAGTTCTCTAGTAAAGGGAACAGGGAATGTCTCTGATATGAACTCTGTGACTGGCTCTTTGACCACTTCCCCCTGAGGGGGAACACCCTTGTCAGGTCACAAAGGAGAACAATGCATCCAGTCCTGATGAGACCTGATAAGCTAGGGTTAGATGGAAGGAAAGGAGGACCTCCCCTATCAGTGGACTTGGAGTGAGGTTTGGGAGGAGAAGAGGGAGGGACAGTAGGATTGGGAGGGAAAGAAGGAGGATATTACAGCTGGAATACAAACCAAATAAACTGTAATTAATTAAAAAAAAGAACTCTCAGAGCAGAAGAATCAGCAGAGCAGAAGCCCCCAATGTAAGAAAACAAGTAGTACCATGCAAACTGAGCACTTTGTATTTATTATTTAGGAATATAGATATATTTATATACAATATATCTTTTGCCTCTTTGTCAAATATCAAATAGCTATAGTTATGAGTATTCATATTTGGGTCTTTCACTTTATTTCACTGTCTCTGTATATATATATTTTTTGTGAGAACTATATTTTTTATTGCTATGTTTTTATCACACATCTTGAAGAAATTCTGTTTTAATTAAAGCACATTAAAATAAATGAATAAAATTTAAGATAAAAATTTTAAAAGAAAAAAAGGAATATAAATGACATAATTGATTTCAATGAAATAAATAGATATTTTTGAAGCCCAAATAAAAAAGTTAAATTTGATATTAACTTATTGTCTGATTGAATAGAAAAATCCCAGAAGATTAAAACACCCATAAACAGACATTATATAGCCTGGCCCTATGCTTTATATCCTGAACTTTCTGACAATTAATATGTCACTTATATTATGTTTTGTTACTATTTTTGGGAGCATTGATTTTTCACTTGTAAAAGAATCAGAAAATATTACATATCAATGTGAAAACATCATAAAGATGTTTTTAGAATCCATCATTTCTCTGTAAGACATTGCCCGTCATCTGCCCTCTGGCTGTCACTGTTTGGAACATTTATTTTTGTTTTCATAAGCTCTTTAAATAAAAAGCCATTTAACCCAGGCATCTGAAGCATAACATACACTGTTTTGGGGTTATCAAAATACCTTACTCTTCTTTTAAAGCTCTTATCTATGCAATTTCTTCTCTGGGCTTTCTTCCAAACAAGACTAAAATAGAGTTTCAGTTGCACAATAAATAAGAGTTGCTAATTGCCAATTGTGTAGAATTTCTTACAAAAAATAAAAGGAATGTCACTTCCAAGTGTGCTTGATAGAGCTTTTTCATCTCTATTCATCTCATTTTTGATAACTCAGGGCTGTTTATCAGCACTTGTGCATTTAAATTTTGCCTATGTTTTGAAAGAAAAGCTTTTTTGTTTAAATTTCTCCCTGCTAAATGCATTTTCTGCCTTTCTTTCTAGAGTTAGAACTGGAGCAATTTTCAAACTTTGTAATTTATCATCACAATATAATGCTTACATATTCTTCTTGAAGTAGAAATTGAGTAATATTTGTAAAAGACATGATTAAAGCAAATGACACAAACATACATTCAATAAAGTTTGTGCTTGCAGTCTTTGCTAGCACTATGCTGCTGTTGTTTTATTTCCATTAACTCATTAGTGATCCTGTGTGCTTAATTTTAACCTGGAGTGCCCATTAAAAATAACTAACTCAACATGGTTGTGGTGGCCCATGCCTTTAATTTCAGCACTCAGGAGGCAGAGACAGGTGGATATCTGTGAGCTTGATTCCAGCCTGGTTATAGGACATCGAGGTTTGTTACAAAGAGAAACTCTGGCTTAAAAACAAAAGAAAAACAAACAAACAAATCAAAAAAAGTGGTTAAAAATGTGGGTGAATAAAATAAAATTTCTGTCTCATAACTACTGTTTTTATTTTAAAAAGAGTTTTCCTACTATAATCATCAATAAAATGTTAATGTTGTATGACATGTATGCAATTAATAAAAAAGAATAATAACTAAAATAACTAAAAAATCAGCGAAAGGATCCTTATTAATAAGACAACTTCAATAAGACTATCGTGTATGTTTTGATATTTAAGAACATTATGAACTAACTTTATACTATATATTTGTTAAATGCTTATTATAAAATCTTCCACACAAATTACCTAGTCAGCTTTTCCAGAATGCAAAATTATTTATAGGTTGGTGAACTGCCAAGCTAAGAAATTCTTTGTCTTTAACATACGATCTTTCAATCATTAATCTGTCTGATGTTTCTACTTTTAATATTTCAAATCTAAATTTATAATATACCATTAAAATATTTGATTACATAAACTATGTAAAACTTCTTTGGTCTGCACTCTATAATTCCCTTGTGTTTTATACTTTTAAAAAGTTGATCATTTTACACTTAACATCAGGTAGAATATTTATTTATTTGAAAGAAAGCAAACATTTACTGTTGCCTTTCAGTCCTACCTCTAATTCTCTTTTTTGTCTATTTTTAGATGTTTCTCCTCTTCCAATCTGATATAGAAATATATTCTATTAGTTATATATACATAAATAATAAAAATATACATTTAAATACATATAGAGTTCCAGCTTATATGAGCCATTGTCTGATAAGATATTGAGAAACTGAGGAAATGAAAATAATTAAACACAACATTACAACAGCCAGTAGCTTTACATACAAAATTTTTCTACAGAAATCAACTCTGAAAAACAAACAAAAATTTCAGATGTTGCTTAGGCACAAATTGGTTTGAGGGATATTCGAATCAGTCATGTTTTGGATCAAAAGAAAGATTCCCCATGAAAGCCACACAAGAACACACTGCTAGTGATGTGGAAGCCAAGGTCAGCTGGAGCAGCTCTGGGAAGCCATGACTGTAGCTGTTCAGTGAGAGCTGCATGACTAGTGTTTGTGTTTCTGCTCCAAGCCAGAGAGGCAGTGCCAGAGATTAGCATACAATTTTAGACAAAAAGAGAAAGAAAATGCTGGAGATTGGCCGGTCAGGCCTGCCAATACCTCATGCTGCTTTTCAGCAAAATCTTTGGCATATCTCCTGATTATGTAAAACTCAGCCAAAGAAATTCACCTTCCAGGGGCTATATTCCAGGTACATGCCACCCCGTTAATAGAAAACCATGATGTGAAGCAAAAAAAAAAAAAAGTGCACATTGACACAGACTTAAATAATAGAATGAGTGAGACTTTAAAGTCAAAGAGTGAGTAATTATTTAGATGATGATTGAAGAGGAAAAGAAGCTTTGACCTCATTAACACAGCCATTCAGACTAGTGAAATATGAAAGAATATGGATCATGAAGTCAGAGTCTGTGTCATCAAGACCCAGCAGATGTCAAACAGGGCAATAGTAAAATTATGTCTTTAGAAATATCTACATATGTTCTTTCTTTCTTTCTTTCTTTTTTTATATAACTTATGGTTTATTCACTTTGATCCCAGCTGTAGGCCCCTCCTCCATTCCCTCCTAATCCCACTCTTCCTCCCTCTTCTTCTCCTATGCTCTTGCCCCAGTCCAATGATAGGGTAGGTCCTCCTCCACTTCCATCTTACCCTAGTCTATCAAGTCTCATCCGGGCTGGCTTATTCGTCTTCCTCTGTGGCCTGGTAAGGCTGTTCCCCCTTCAAGTGGAGGTGATCAAAGAGCCAGCCCTTGAGTTCATGTCAGAGACGGTCCCTGTTCCTATTATTGGGTAACCCTCTTGGACACTGAACAGCCATGGGCTACTTCTGTGCAGGGGTTCTAAGTTATCTCCATGCATGGTCCTTGGTTGGAGTATCAGTCTCAGAAAGGACCCCTGTGCCCAGGTTTTTTTGTTCTGTTGCTCTCCTTGTGGAGCTCCTGTTTTCTCTAGGTTTTTCTATCTCCCCCTTTTTCATAAGATTCCTTACACTCTGGAAAAAATTTGGCCATGAATCTTAGCATATATTTTGATATCCTGCTGGGTAGAGTCTTTCAAAGGCTCTCTGTGATAGGCTCCTGTCTTGTTCCCTGTTTTCTCCATCTTCTGATGTCCATCTTGTTTGCCTTTCTGTATGAAGATTGGGCTTCTTACCACAGTCCTCTCTCTTGATTAGCTTCCTGAGGTGTACATGTTTTAGTATGATTATCCTATATTATATGTCTAATATCCACCTATAAGTAAGTATATACTGTGTAGCTCTTTCTGCTTTGGGGATACCTCACTAAGGATGATCATTTCTAGATCCCACTATTTGCCTTCAAATTTCATGATTTCTTTGTTATTAATTGCTGAGTAGTATTCCATTGTGCAAATCTACCACAATTTCTGTATCCATTCCTCAACTGAGGGGCATCTGGGTTGTTTCCAGCTTCTGGCTATTACAAATAAAGCTGCTATGAATATCATTTTGTATGTGAAAAATATTAGTCAATGCATTGATTTTGATTAGGGAGAAAGGCAGTCGATGAAGATAGTTCAGAGAGTGAACATAATACGGACTGAGTTATGATCATTGTTTGGACTGACTTTTGAATGAATATTGATGAGTCTAATGCTTTCTATGGCAAGTACAAAGTTTTCACAAATGACTTATCTCAAAGCTTCTAGACAGTCTGAACAAGAAATATGATTTCTTGTGTTATACCAACAGGCTACAAGAAGAACTGTGCTATGGGTGACATTATCTACATAATGAATCACGTTCCCTAAAAATTAGTTCACATGACATTGCTCTTTTATTTATTTATTTATTTATTTATTTATTTTTATTTTCTTTTTGTCAGTTACATTTTATTAACTCTGTATCCCAGCCATGTCCCGAACTCTCATTCCCTCCCAGTTCTTCCCTCCCTCCGTCCCTCATCACCACTGTGCCCCTTTCCAAGTCCACTGATGGGGGGGACCTCCCCATTCATCTGATCCTGTTTTATCAGGTATCTTCATTGAGTTCCTGTTAGAAATAGTCCTGTTAGAAATAGTCCTTGTTCCCCTCACTTTGGGAAACCAATTGGTTACTGAGCT
>REGO01000276.1:2196243-2251637 GCA_010120015.1 Rhombomys opimus | reverse complement strand
CTTTCTTAAGAGACTTGAAGTTTTTCTCAAACAGGCCTTTCACTTGCTTGGTTAGAGTCACACCCAGGTACTTTATGTTATTAGTGGCTATTGTGAAGGGTGTTGTTTCCCTAATTTCTTCCTCAGCCTTTTTGTCTTTGGTATACAGGAGGGCTTCTGATTTTTTTGAGTTGATTTTGTATCCTGCCAACTTTGTTGAAGGTGTTTATCAGCTGAAGGAGTTCTCTGGTTGAATTTTTGGGGTCACTCATGTATACTATCATATCATAGCCCTCCTGTATAGAAAAGACAAAAGGGCTGAGAAAGAAATTAGGGAAACAACACACTTCACAATAGCCACAAATGACATAAAGTACCTTGTTGTGACCCTAACCAAGCAAGTCAAAGACTTGTATGAAAAAAATTTCAAGTCTCTAAAGAAAGAATTAGAAGAAGATATCAGAAGATGGAAAGATCTACCATGCTCAAGGCTTGGCAGGATTAACATAGTAAAAATGGCCATTTTACCAAAAGTAATCTACAGATTCAATGCAATTCCCATCAAATTACTAACACAATTCTTTACACACATAGAAAGAAAAATTCTCAACTTCATATGGAATAACAAGAAACCCAGACTTACTAAAACAGTTCTCTACAATAAAAGATCTTCTGGAGGTATCTCCCTTCCTGATTGTAAGCTGTAATATAGAGCAATAGTTAGAAAACTGCATGGTAGTGGCCTAGAAATAGAATGGTGGATCAATGGAACCAAACAGAAGACCCAGAAATAAACCCACACACTTATGGACACCTGATCTTTGACAAAGATCCCAGAACATTACTTTTTAATTAATAATTATGATGAAGGCCTAGTCTTCTCTAAACACCAAAAGATAGTTATTCTGCCTAGATTATTTGCTGTAGCAACACTGGTTAGTTTGATTTAATGGTTTTCTCTTCCTACTTCTAGCATTGTGCCCTTTCTAGCTGCCCCTTTGAATCAGAATGGGAAACTTCCCCTGCTTTTCTGAACAGCACCTGATAAGGAGAATCACTTCTTTGCTGGACTCCAATATTCCCCTCGGGAAGTCACAGAGTAATGCTGTTTGAAATTATCTTGTATATGTGATGCTAGCTGGCCTGTGATCTTTTCTGGTTCATGAATTTCAGCCTTCTCACTGCAATGTATGCACTGGGCTTAGAGACACATATTACTGTATCCCCATTTTACTTTCTTTTTGGAAATATAAAATCTAGTTCTTATATGGCAAGTGTTTAACTGAATCATCTTCCTGTCATTGGTGTGTGTGTGTGTGTGTGTGTGTGTGTGTGTTTGAGACAGAGAGACAAAGAGAAAAAGAGAGAGACAGAAACAGTGAGAGACAAAAATAGAGACACGGAGACAGAGAGAACAGAAGTAAGGAGAGACAAAGAGGACAGAGAAAATTGGGAAGAGATCATAACATTTCAGAAGTTGGTAAATTCTCGTTTTGCAGAAGGCAGGATATCAAGGATAACACAGATCTAGTGATATAGTTCCCGCCAGAATACGGCATAGACAGATCCCAGAAAAACAAATGATTCAGTTGTTTAAAGAGAGACGAATAAAGCCAGTGTGGCAATGTGGAGGCCACCAGGCAGGATTGTTTCTTTCTCTTGAGTGAGCATTTTATTTTATTAAGCCCACCAAAACATTGGACTTGGTTCACTCCCATTGCAGAAAGCAATCAGCTTTACTCTGTCTAACATTAGCTGCAAATTTTGTATTAAATTTATCCTCTTTTATTCCTCCAAACCACTTTTTTAAAATTTTTTATTTAACTTTTATTAAATACACTTTATTCCTTTTGTATCCCCCCATAAGAACCTCCCTCCTCCCCTCCTGGTCCCACCCTTCCCCCCTTTCTGCATGCATGCCTCTCCCCAAGTCCACTGATAGGGGAGGTCCTCCTCTCCTTCTTTCTGATCTTTTTTTTTTTTTTTTTTTTTTTTTTTTTTTTTTTTTTTTTTTTTTTTTTTTTTTTTTTTTTTGTTCTTCTCAATGCAGTTTATTCAGGAACCTTGAACAATCTTCTGGCCCTGGGGAAAGCCTGCCCACAGCTTAAAATAGCCTCTGGGTAGCCAACCCAGCATGCCTCATGGGCAATGCAGATAGGGCCACATACAGGGAAGCAAGCCAGATCCTCAGCCTTAGCCAAATATGGAGTTGTTTTGACAGAGAGCACTCACCATCGGGAAGGTGGAAGGCGGAAACCAGCTCCATCTTTAAGGCGCGGCATTATGCAGCTCTCTACAGTTCCCCCTTTTAAGAACCTCCAAACCACTTTTAAACAAGTACCCACTTCTCTCAGATTCATTCAATGTAAACCAGAAAATTACTGATCAAAAATGGTGAATTCTTTTTGAAATGTACTAGTGAATAATAATAAAAACTCAAATTTAATATTTCCAATTGTATGTTTATTATTTACATATCCCTTTAGAACTCATATAGTTGGCACCTCTTTTAATCAGTTTCAATTAAAAATTGATTTATGTTTAATAACTCAGTGTATTTTAACTAAAAATTTATTTTCAGTTATACTAAAACAAATGTTTTTCTAACATGCAAAAAATAAAATATATCATACTTTCTGTATTAAGAAAGAATATGTCCCTTCCTAAAACCAATGATTATATTTTGTACATTTTACAATACTATATGCAAAGTTATCCATAGAAACAGAACCAGTATGATAAATACACACACACAGATTCATACATTATATAATAAAGCTATGCACTTTGTGTCTTCAGAGAAGTGTCATTTTTATTTTAAACATTAAATGACATTTTAATATATATATAAATAAATTCTCATATACATTAAAATATGACTTTATTTTGTTTAGAAATATTAATAAAAAGATGAAAATATTGGGTAGCTACAGATAGTTAACATGATTGCTTTTAATGATGTAGATTAGGATGAAAACGCAATTTCTTCTTTTAATAATCAAGAATGATCCTCCACAATGTAGTACACATTGATTGTGTATTTCATTTAAAATTGTAGGTTTGAATACTCTTGATAATAAGAATTCAAATCCTAGTGCCTTGACTACTCTGATTCCTAGACAATTTGACATCTTCAAGAAAATTAAGATAAATGTTGATGTTGGGACAAAGGATCGAATAATCAAGAGAACAAATTTAAAATAGCAGGAGCTTGAAAAAGTATGTGCTGAGTCCAATCTATGTTTAATCTTTTGGAAGGACAAGCTACTTCTACTGGTAAATATGTTGAAGATATAAAGCAAAGTTTATACATTTTTTTCTGGATAATAACATTTACAGCATAAGTAAAATATATAGACAGGTGTAAGAAGAAGAAAAAAAAACACAGGGATAAAATGCAGAAAACAAGAAGAAAGGAAACAGGAAGGACTAAATGTTAGAGCGGGAAAGGGGACTGTGAAAATAACCATGCTTAACAGCTTTGTGAATGAGAAGACCATGGAAAAATAAAAATAAAAACAAAAAAATATGCAAATGAAATTGCTGAAGTGATCATACATAAGGAGACAAAACCGGATTAAAGCTGATATTAAAAGAATGGAAGCAGGACAGAGACCAGGATACTATTAGTGTTCACCTACTCACTTAAATGTAAATGAGCTCAGATAATAAAGTCATTATCATTGCAATATGGTATCTAAAGTGTTTTATTATTTTATTTTTTACAATTTATTCATTTTATAACCCTATTGTAGCCGTCTCTTCTCCCTCCTATCCAATCCTCCTGCCATCTTCCTCACTATCCCCTTCCCCTAGTACACTGAAAGAGGGAGTCCCCCTCCCTTGCATTCCAACACTAGCTTATCAAGACTCATCACTTTAGGGACATATAGGTTGTTTTCAGATTCTGCCTATTACAAGTAAAGTTGCTATGAATATAGTTAAGCAAATATCCTTGGTCAATGGTGGAGCATCTTTTGGGTATATGACCAGGAGTTGTATAGCTGGATTTGAGATAGCACTATTTAAATTTTTTGAGAAAGTTCCAGATTGATTTCCAAAGTAGATGCACAAGGTTGCACTCCTAACAGCAAAGGAGTAGGTTGCCCTTTCTACACATCCTTTCCAGCATGTGTTGTCACTTAAGATTTTGTGATGAGAAATTCTAATAGGTATAAGATGAAATCTCACAGTCAGTTAGATTGTATTTCATTGAAAAACTTAAATAGATTTCACAGCACAGCAAGGCTACCCTTTTTCTTCATATCTTCTAAACATAGTACTTGAAGTCCTAGCTAGAGCACTAAGACAACTAAAGGAGATCAAGGGGATACAAATTAGAAAACAAATATTCAAAATATCACTATTCACAGATGATATGTTAGTATACATGACCAACCCCAAAAAATCAATCAGAGAACTTCTTCAGCTGATGAATGCCTGTAGCAAAGTGGCTGGATAGAAAATTAACTAAAAAAAGAAAAAAATCAGTAGCCCTCCTGTAAATGAAAGACAAAAAGGCCAAAAAGAAAGTAGGAAAACTACACCCTTCAAAAAAGCGACTGACCAGCTTTCTCAGACAACTAGGAATAGTGCTTCCTCAAGATCCAGCTATAGCACTCTTAGGCATATATCCAAAAGTTTCTCAAGTATACAACAAGAGCATTTGCTCAACCATGTTTCTATCAGCTTTATTTGCCTGTAAACAATCTAGATGTCCATCAATGGAGGAATGGATACAGAAATTGTGTTATTTATACACAATGACATACTACTCAGCAATCAAAAAGGAGGAAATCATGAAATTTGCAGGCAAATGGTGGGATCTAGAAAAGATCATTCTGAGTGAGGTATCTCAGAAGGAGAAAGACACACATAGTATATAATTACTTATATAGACCTATAAGATATGAGAAACATAATGAAATCTATACACCTAAAGAAGATAAACAAGAAAGAGGACTTGTGGTAAGATGATCAATCCTCATTTAGAAAGACAAATGGGATGGGCATTGGACATAGGAGAAAACAAGTAACAGGACAGGAGCCTACCACAGAGGGCCTCTGAAAGACTCTACCTAGCAGTGTATCAAAGCAGATACTAAGACTCATAACCAAACCTTCAGCAGAGTGCAGGGAATCATATGAAAGAATGGGGAGTTAGTATGATGTGGAAAGGATAGGAGCTCCACAAGGACCAAATATATCTGGGCACAGGGGTCTTATATGAGACTGTTTCTCCAACAAAGAACTATGTATGGTTATAACCAGGAACCACTGCTCAGGTATAGCCCTTAGTAGCTCGGTAACCAAGTGGTAACCTAATAAGAGGAACAGGGATTATTTGTTTTTATTTTCTTTTATGTTTCTTTATTAATTACACTTTACTCACTTTGTATACCCCAGTGGTTCCCTCCCTCATCCTGTCCCAATCCCTCCCTTCCTCCACCCACAGCATGCATACCCCTCCCCAAATCCACTGATAGGGGAGGACTTCTTTTCCTTCCTTCTGATCCTAGTCAATTAGGTCTCATCAGGAGTGGCTGCCTTCTCCCCTTTTGTAGATTGGTAATGCTGCTTCCCCCTCAGGGGAGGTAATTAAAGAGCAGGCCAATTAGTTCATGTCAGAGACAGTTCCTGTTTCTATCACAATGGGACCCACTTGGGTATTGAACTGCCATGGGCTACATCTATGCAGGAGTCTTAGGTTATCTCCATGCATAGTCCTTGGTTGGAGTACCAGTCTCAGGAAAGACCCCTGTGCTCACATTTTTTGGTTCTGTTGCTCTCCTAATGGAGTTCCTGTCCTCTTCAGATCTGTTTCCCACTTCTTTCCTAAGATTCCCTGCACTCTGCCCAAAGGTTGCCCATAAGTCTCAGTATCTACATTGATAGTCTGCAGGGCAGAGCTTTTCAGAAGTCCTCTGTGTTAGGCTCCTGACTTGTTCTCTCTTTTCTCCTTCTTCTGATGTCCAGCCTCTTTGCCTTTCTGGATAGGAATTGAGCATTTTAGCAGGAGTCCTCCCTCTTGATTAGTTTCTTTAGGTGTACAGATTTTAGTAGGTTTATCCTATATTATATGTCTATATGAGTGAGTATATACCGTGTGCATCCCTCTGCTTCTGGGATAGCTCATTCAGGATGATCTTTTCCAGATCCCACCATTTACCTGTAAATTTCATGATTTCCTTGTTTTTTATTGCTGAGTAATATTCCATTGTGTAGATATATCACAATTTGTGCATCCATTCCTCCACTGAGGGGTATCTGGGCTGTTTCCATCTTCTGGCTATTACAAATAAGGCTGCTACAAACATGTTTAAGCAAATGTCCTTATTGTGTACTTGAGAATCTTTTGGATATATGCCTAGGACTGGTATAGATGGATCTTGAGGAAGCACTATTTGTAGTTGTCTGAGAAAGCGCCAGATTGCTTTCCAGAGTGGTTGTACAAGATTACATTCCCACCAGCAGTGGAGGAGGGTTCCCCTTTCTCCACAACCTCTCCAGCATGTGTTGTCTATTGAGTTTTTGATCTTAGCCTTTTTGATAGCTGTAAGGTGAAATCTTAGGGTTGTTTTGATTTGCATTTCCCTAATGGCTAATGAGGTTGAGCATTTCTTTAAGTGTTTCTCTGCCACTCAATATTCCTCGGCAGATTTCTCTGTTTAGCTCTGTACCCCATTTTTTAATTGGATTACTTGATTTTTTTTGCTGTTTAACTTCTTTAGTTCTTTATATATACTAGATATTAGCCCTCTGTCAAATATAGGGTTGGTGAAGATCTTTTCCCAATCTGTAGACTGTCCTTTCGTTCTGAGGACAGTATCCTTTGCTTTACAGAAGCTTTTCAGTTTCATGAGGTCCCATTTATTGATTGTTGCTCTTAGAGCCTGTGCTGTTGATGTTCTGTTCAGTAAGTTGTCTCCTGTGCCAATGAGCTCAAAGTTATTCCCCACTTTTTCTTCTAAGCGGTTTAGTCTGTCTAGTTTTATGTTGAGGTCTTTGATCCACTTGGACTTTCCTTTAGTGCTGGGCAATAAATATGGATCTATTTTCATTTTTCTGCATGTAGACATCCAGTTGTTCCAGCACCATTTGTTGAAGAAGCTGTCTTTTTTCCATTGAATGGATTTGGGATCTTTGTCAAAAATAAGGTGTCCATAAGTGTGTGGATTTTTGTCAGGGTCTTCTGTTCGATTCCATTGATCCACCAGTCTGTTTATATGCCAGTACCATGCAGTTTTTAGTATTGTTGCTCTATAGTACAGCTTGATATCAGGGATGGAGATGCCTCCTGAAGATCTTTTACTGTAGAGAATTGTTTTAGCAATTCTGGGTTTCTTGTTGTTCCATATGAAGGTGAGAATTTTTCTTTCAAGATCTGTAAAAAATTGTGTTGGTAATTTGATGGGAATTATATTGAATCTGTAGATTGCTTTTGGTAAGATGGCCATTTTTACTATATTAATCCTGCCAAGCCATGAGAATGGAAGATCTTCCCATCTTCTGATTTCTTCTTCTGATTCTTTCTTCAGAGACTGGAATTTTTTTTCATACAAGTTTTTGACTTGCTTGGTTAGGTTCACACCAAGGTACTTTCATGTCCTTTGTGCCTATTGTGAAGGGTGTTGTTTCCCTAATTTCTTTCTCAGCCCTATTGTCCTTTGTATACAGGAGGGCTACTGATTTTTTGAGTTAATTTTGTATCCAGCCACTTTGCTGAAGTTGTTAATTAGCTGTAGGAGTTCCCTGGTAGATTTTTTGGGGTCACTCATGTATACTATCATATTATCTGCAAATAGTGATACTTTGACTTCTTCCTTTCCAATTTGTATCCCCTTGATCTCCTTCAATTGTCTTATTGTTCTAGCTAGGACTTCCAGAACAATGTTGAAAACATATGGAGAGAGTGGACAGCCTTTTCTTGTCCCTGATTTCAGTGGGAATGATTTAAGTTTCTCTCCATTACATTTGATGTTGGGTATAGGCTTGATGTATATCGCCTTTACTATGTTCAGGTATGTGCCTTGTATCCCTGATCTCTCCAATACTTTAAACATGAATGGATGTTGGATTTTGTCAAATGCCTTTTCAGAATCTAAGGAGATGATCATGTGCTTTTTCTCCTTCAGTTTGTTTATGTGGTGGATGACATTGATGGATTTCTGTATACTGAACCACCCCTGCATGCCTGGGATGAAGCCTACTTGGTCATAGTGGATGATATCTTTGATGTGTTCTTGGATTCAGTTTGCAAGTATTTTGTTGAGTATTTTTGCATCAATATTCATGAGGGAGGTTGGCCTGAAATTCTCTTTCTTTGTTGGGTCTTTGTGAGGTTTAAGTAGCAAGGTGACTGGCTTCATAGAATGAATTTGGTAGTGTTCTTTCTGTTTCTATCTTGTGGAATAGTTTGAAGAGTACTCATGTTAGCTCTTCTTGAAGGTCTGGTAGAATTTGGCGCTGATACCATCTGGCCCTGGGCTTTTCTTGCATGGTAGACTTTTGATGACAGCTTCTATTTTCTTAGAGGATATAGGACCATTTAATTGGTTTACCTGGTCTTGATTGAGTTTTGGCATGTAGAATCGGTCAACAAAATTGTCCATTTCATTTAGATTTTCAAATTTTGTGGCGTATAGATTTTGGAAGTAAAACCTAATTATTGTTTGGATTTCTTCAGTGTCTGTTGTTATGTCCCCCTTTTCATTTTGATTTTGTTGATTTGGATAGGTTCTCTCTGCCTTTTAGTTAATTTGACTAAGGGTTTGTCTATCTTGTTGATTTTCTCAAAGAACCAGCTCTTGGTTTCGTTGATTTTTTGAATTGTTTTATTTGTTTCTAATTTATTGATTTCAGCCCTGAGTTTGATTATTTCCAGCCATCTATTCCTCTTTGGTGTGTCTGCTTCTTTTTTTCCTAGGGCTCTTAAGTGAGCCATTAAGTTGCTTGCATGAGATTTTTCGAATTTCTATTTGAAGTAACTTAGTGCTATGAACTTTCCTGTTAGCACTGCTTTCATTGTGTCCCACAAGTTTGGGTATGTTGTGCCTTCATTTTCATTGAATTCTAGGAAGTCTTACTTTCTTTTTTTATTTCTTCTCTGACCCAGCTGTCATTTAGAAGCAAGTTATTCAGTTTCCATGTGTGTGTAGGCCTTTTGCTATTTTTGTCATTGAAGTCCAGTTTTAGTCCATGGTGATCAGATATGATACAGGGGATTATTTCAATCTTCTTGTATCTTTTGAGGCTTGCTTTGTGACCAACTATATGGTCTATTTTGGAGAAGGTTCCATGAGTTGCTGAGAAGAAGGCAAATTCTTTTCAGTTTGGGTGAAAGGTTATGTAGATGTCTGTGAAGACCATTTGATTCATGACCTCTGTCAGAGTTATTGTTTGTTTGTTTAATTTCTCTTTTGTTGACCTGTCCTTTGTTGAGAGTGGGGTGTTGAAGTCTCACACTATTAATGTGTGGGGGTCTATGTGTGGTTTAAGTTTTATTAAAGTTTCTTTTAGAAATGTGGGTGCCCTTGCATTTGGGGCATAGATGTTCAGGATTGTGATATCTTCCTGGTGGGTTTTAACCTTGATGAGTATGAAGTATCCTTCTTTATCTCTTTTGATTGATTTTGGTTGAAAATCTACATTATTAGATATTAGGATGGCTACTACTGCTTGCTTCTTAGGTCCATTTGCTTGGAAAAACATCTTCCAGCCCTTTACTCTCAGGTAATGTCTATGTTTGTGATTTAAATTTGTTTCTTGTATACAACAGATTGTTGGGTCTTTACTCTCAGGTAATGTCTATGTTTGTGATTTAAATTTGTTTCTTGTATACAACAGATTGTTGGGTCTTATTTAAGCATCCATTCTGTTAGTTTGTGTTTTTTTTATTGGAGAATTGAGTCCATTGATGTTGAGGGAGATTAATGACCAGTGGCTCTTAGATCCTTTGATATTGATGTTGGCCATGGTAGTGTGTTTGTGTGTTTGGCTACTTTTGTTTTGCTGTAGTGAGGTTATTTATTTCCTATGATTTCTTGAAAGTAGTTAGTTTTCTTGGGTTGTATTTTTCCTTCTAGTATCTTCTGAAACGCTGGATTTGTGTGTAGGTATTTTTGAAATTTGTTTTTGTCATTGAATATCTTATTTTCTCCCTCTATGAGGACTGAGAGTTTTGCTGGGTACAGTAGCCTAGGTTGACATTTGTATTCTCTTAGGGTCTGCATGATATCTATTCAGGCCCTTCTGGCTTTCAGAGTTTCTGTGGAGAGGTCAGGTGTGATTCTGATGGGTTTGCCATTATACTTGGCCTTTTTCCCTTGCAGCTTTTAGTATTTTTTCTTTGTTCTGTATACTTACTGTTTTGATTATTATGTGGCCGGAGGATTTTCTTTTCTGGTCTAATTTATTTTGGGTGTTCTGTAGGCCTCTTGTATTCTTATAGGCTTCCACTTTAAGTTGGGGATATTTTCTTCAATGATTTTGTTGAAAATATTTTCTGGGCCTTGGGGGAGGGAATCTTCTTTTTCCTCTATTCCTATTATTCTTAGGTTTTGCCTTTTTATGTTGTCTTGGATTTCTTGGCTGGTCTGTGTTAGGAATTTTTTAGATTTATTATTTTCTTTGAAGGATACATCGATTTCTTCCATTGTATCTTCCACACTTGAGATTCTTTCTTCCATCTCTTGTAGTCTGTTGGTTATGCTTACCTCTGTAGTTCCTGTTTTCTTTCGTAGGTTCTCCCTCTATGTGATTTCCTCCATTTTGTTGATTTCCTTCACCTGTCTGACTGTATTTTCCTGTTTTTCCTTCAATGCCTTCAGCTGTTTGTTTGAACGTTCCTCTGTTTCTTTTATTTCTTACAGTGACACAGACTGTTTGGCTGCATCTTCCTGTATTTCTTTATGGATGATCATAATCTGTTTTATTATATCTTCCCCTAATTCTTTACACATTTTATTTACTTCCTCCATTAACCTCTTTATTAGCAAAGATGTAAGGTCATCTTCTTGAATTTCACTTATGTTAGGGTGTCCAGGGCTACTTGCCTCTGGATAACTGGGTTCTGGGGATGCCATGATTTTTTGCCATTTGTTGGTTGTGCTTTTTCACTGGCCTCTACCCATTTCTCTTTGTCAGCTATTGTCTGTTAATTTGTGGTGCCTGCTGAGTCCTGGGGCAGGGAGAATCCACTTGGCGGGGTTCTGAAGTTCTCCTCTGCTTTTTGGGTATGTCAACTGAATAGTGGTGCTTCTCAGGAATTGTCACAGTTCACTTCAGGTGTATGGACCTGTATGGTAACTCTGGTATTCAGGAAGGCTCTTCTCTCTTCAGGAGAGGTCCTCGTGATGGCTGTCCTTCTTCTGGGTTTCTTGCTCTGAATTTAGTGAGCAGCAGCTGTTACTCTTAAGGTGTAATTTTTTGGGTACAGCCCTCTTGAAGGACCAGGGATTCCCACAGTTTTGTCAGTCTAGATAGGGATAACTGGTTAATCCTTGGCACAGGATTTGAGGGCTGCTGAAATGGCGCTTTGGCTGTTGTAGGTCTGAGGATACAGCTGTGTGCCCCAATGCCCTAGCGGTACTCAAAAATGGCAGGTGAGCACATCGCTCCTGCCTGCAGTAGAAGGCTAGAGCCTAGAGTCTGCATGAATCCAGAAAGTCTTTTGGTGCTGTGTGTCCTGAGCGTTAGACCTTATGATCCCCCCCGTGGGATTTCCTCCTGACAGGGACACCCAGTCTTTGTTTTGGGGACCGCCATTCTGTCTGGGATGGCAAGTAGAACCCGCAGGCAGAAATGCATGTGGCTCTGCCTTCCTGGCCTTTGGGAGCCTGGGCATCTGCCTAAATTGGGTAATTTTTCCTGAGACCTTTTCAGGGTGGTGGTATCAGCTGAGTGTTCTGAGATCAGACCAGCCGTTTCACTCCCTGTGGGTTTCCACCTGACAGTGAAACTCAGTCTCTGGTGCCCTGGGGCCCACAGTTCTATCTGAGGCAGTGAATCAGGTGTGCAGGCAGGGCTCTGTGCTGGCTCCTGGGGCACCCCCAGAACCCGAGTCTTTTCCAGGGGATGTCGGGGTGACCTAAGGTTGGTCCCAATTGTTTTCTGCAGTATGGGCTTATCTCTAGACTGGAAATTCCAGTCTATGATGTTGTAGTGCAGTTCAGTCTGGGACAGTGACCAGAGTGCACTGGCTTGTGGTTGTGGGTTGGCTACCAAGCGCCTGGTGGAACTGGGATCTCTTCCGAGGTTTAGCGGGTGAGTTAAAGCTGATTGAGTCCCCCACCGTGGGGTATCCTCTCACCTGGGAAACACAATCACTTGTGTTTTATGGCCGTGAGTTCTGATTGCTGGTCACTGTGCAGATCCTGCTGTACTGCTGCTCAGAATGAGAGTCCTCCAGGCGCCACCATCTTGCCCTGACCCAGGGATTATTTCTGACACAAACTCAATGGGAGGCTCTTTGACCTCTCCACCCCCCATGGGAGGAGCAGCCCTGTTAGGCCACAGAGGAGGACTTTGCAGCCAGTCCTGAAGATACCTGATAAAACAGGGTCAGATGAAAGGGGAGGAGGTCCTCCCTCATCATTGGACTTGGAAAGGGGCAGGGAGGAGATAAGGGAGGGAGGGTGGGATTGGGAGGGAATGAGGGAGCAAGATACAGAGTTAATAAAATGTAACTAATAATAAAAATAAAGAAAGAAAAAAAAGCCACTGATAATTTAAGTACCTTGGTGTGACTCTAACCAAGCAAGTGAAAGAAATGTATGAAAAAAAAAAAATCAAATCTCTGAAGAAAGAAATTGAAGAAGATACCAGAAAATGAAAAGATTCCCCCATGCTCATGGATCAGTAGGATTAACATCTTACCAAAAGCAATGTACAGATTCAGTCCAATTCCCTTCAAAATACCAATACAATTCTTTATTGACCTTAAAAGAAAAATAATCAGAGAAACAAGATGGCAGTGCCAGGAGAACACTGAATCTGAGGAGCAGGACAATATTTTCCTTACAGCAACCAAGAGACTAAACCCTGGGCCCTAAAACAACAGTGATCTGTTTTCCCAGGTGAGAGGAAACCCCCACAGCATAGGAATCAGTCAGGTCCACTCTCAGGTCACCCAGCCAGAACCTAGAAGAGATCCCGGGTTGCACAGGCACTGGGTCTTCAGACCAGAGTCACATGCCTGTATGTCCTGATCACCTTCCCAGGCTGAACAGTGGGCACAAAAACACCAGAGACTGGGAGTCCCAGTCCTGAGAAAAACCCACAGGGAAGGAAGGCAACAGATTGGCGAAGGGTCACCCAATCTTTACTTGGAAAAGGTCTAGCAGACCAGCTGGTGTGATCCGCCATCACTGAACTAGGCTCAAGCCGTGAGCCCAGAGAGTTGTTGCAAGCCCAGCTCTCAGGCACAGAGGGAGCTGTGCACCCCAGGGCAACAAAGACTGGGAGGCCCTGTTGGGAGAAAACCCCACAGGGTAGGAAGGAAATGGTACTGACTTGGGTCACCTAGGCTTTACCTGGAAAAGGGCTCCCAGACCTGCCAGTAAGGACCGCAATCACTGAACTGGGCTCAACTCTCCAGCACAGAGAATTGTTGCACGCCCAGCTTTCTGGTACAGACAGACTTGTGTGCCCCAGGGCAACAGAGACTGAGAGTCCTTGTCGGGAGTAAACCCCACAGGGAAGGAAGGAAATGGGGACCCAAAATAGGTATTCCAGTATATCCCCGGAAAAGATCTTGCAGACCAGTGGGTGGGCTCACATACCACCAGCCCAGAGATCTGCTCTGTACCAACTATTCCTCATAGACAGAACTGTGCACCTTAGGACACCAAAGACTTGGAGTCACTGTTGGGAAAAATACTCACAGGGAATGAAGCAAAGGGGACTGACTTAGGCCACCCAACATATCCCTGGAAAGGTCCCTCAGACTGGCCCAACCCAAGGACCTGCTGTGCACCAGATAGCCTACTATTACCAAGAGAACAGTACTCACCCACCACAAGTTACTGCTTGGGTACTGGGGCACAGAGCCCCAACCTCAGACCTACAAATGCCCAGGATCCCCAAGATCAACCCCCAGATACTGCTCCAAGGTGCAACCAGTTATCTCTAACAAAACCGACCAAATCACGGGACACACAGTTTACAGCAGCAGCTCACTAAATTTACAGCAAGAAACCCAGAAGCAGGGCAGCTGTCTCCAGGATTTTTCCAGGTTAAAAAAAGAGCCATCTCAACTAACAAGGACCACAGTTACCACTCAGGTCTCTAAGCATGAGGTGAACTGTGGCAACTCCTGAATAAACACTGGCCATAGAGTGACTATACCCAAAAAGCTGAGGAGGCTTCCTTCAGGAAAAACCATCTTCCTGCCAAGAGGATTCTCTCCACCACAGGATTCCAGGAACCATTAGAAACTAACTCCAAACACCTAAGATAGCGCAATGGGTAGAGGCCAGCGTAAAAGTGCAACCAACAAAAGACAGAGCAATATGGCATCTCCAGAACCCAATTATCCAGGGACAAGTAGCCCCGGACACCCCAGCAAAACTGAAAATCAAGAAGATGACTTAACATCTATGTTCATGAAGAGGATAACAGAGGAAACAAGTAAAATGCAAAAGACCAAGAGGAAGATAAACTCAAAGAGATTATGGCCATCCATAAAGAAATAGAAGAAGATAAAGAAAAAACAGGTTATGGCCACCGTGAAGAAATACAGGAAGTTACAGCCAAACAGTTTGTGGCCTATAGAGGAAATTCTTAAATCAATGAAAGAAATAAAAGAAACAGAGGATTGTTCAAACAAACAGCTGAAGGAATTGAAGGAAAACCAGGAAAACACAGTCAGACAGGTGAAGGAAATAAACAAAATGGCTCAAGACCTGAAGATAGAATTGGAAAAATTAAAGAAAACACAA
Organism: Rhombomys opimus; assembly: GCA_010120015.1. Classification (NCBI taxonomy): domain Eukaryota; kingdom Metazoa; phylum Chordata; class Mammalia; order Rodentia; family Muridae; genus Rhombomys; species Rhombomys opimus. The sequence continues at coordinate 2,236,719 of REGO01000276.1, read as the reverse complement.
ATAGAGGAAATTGTGGAGAGAAATAACTTAGGTAGGAAAACATGAATTACAGAGGTGAACATAACCAATAGACTACAAGAGATGGAAGAAAGAATCTCAGATGTGAAGATACAACGGAAGAAATTGATGTATCTGTCAAAGAAAATGTTAAATCTAAAGAATTCTTGGCACAAACCGTCCAAGAAATCCAAGACAACATAAAAAGAAAAACCTAAGAATAATAGGAATAGAGGAAAAAGAAGATTCCCTCCTCCAAGGCCCAGAAAATATTTTCAACAAAATTATTGAAGAAAATTTCCCCAACTTAAAGGAGAGGCCAATATGAATACAAGAGGCCTACAGAACATCCAATAAATTAGACCAGACAAGAAAATCCTCCAGCCACATAATAATCAAAACAGTAAGTATACAGAACAAAGAAAAAATACTAAAAGCTGCAATGGAAAAAGGCCAAGTAACATATAATGGCAAACCCATTAGAATCACACCTGACTTTCCAACAGAGACGATGAAAGCCAGAAGGGCCTGAACAGATATCATGCAGACCCTAAAAGAACACAGATGTCAGCCCAGGCTACTAAACCCAGCAAAACTCTCTGTCCTCATAGAGGGAGAAAACAAGATATTCAATGACAAAAACAAATTTCAGAATACCTACACACAAGTCCTGCATTACAGAAGACACTAGAGGGAAAAATACAACCCAAGAAAACTAACTACTTTCAAGAAAACACAGGAAATAATTAACCTCACTACAGTAAAACAAAAAACAATCAAACACACACACTTATGACCACAGCTAACATCAAAATGAAAGGACCTAATAGCCACTGGTAATTAATCTCTCTCAACATCAATGGACTCAATTCTCCAATAAAAAGACACAGACTAACAGAATGGATGTCCAACCAAGACACAGCAATCTATTGCTTACAAGAAATACACCTAAGTCACAAAGATAGATATTACCTGAGCATAAAGGGTTGGAAGACAGTTTTCCAAGCAAATGGACCGAAGAAGCAAGCAGGAGTAGCCATTCTAATGTCTGATAAAACAGAATTTCAACCAAAATTAATCAAAAGAGACGGGAAAGAACATTTCATAAACATCAAGGGAAAATTCCACCAGGGATACATCACAATCCTGAACATCTATGCCCCAAATACAAGGGCACACACATTTGTAAAAGAAACATTGATAAAAATTAAACCACATATAGATCCCCACACATTAATAGTGGGAGACTTCAACACCCCACTTCAACACCCAACACCTCAACAAAGGACAGGTCAACAAAACAGAAATTAAACAAGCAAATAATAACTCTGACAGAGGTCATGAATCAAATGGACTTCAAAGACATCTACAGAACCTTTCATCCATACTCAAAAGAATTTACCTTCTTCTCAGCACTTCATGGAACCTTCTCCCAAATAGACCATATAGTTGGTCACAAAGCGAGCCTCAACAGATACAAGAAGATTGAAATAATCTCTTGTATCCTATGTGATCAACATGGAATAAAGCTGGACTCCAACAACAACAGAAATAGCAATAAGCTTATGCATACATGAAACTGAACAACTTGCTTCTAAATGACAGCTGGGTTAGGGAAGAAATAAAGAAAGAAATTAAAGTCTTCCTAGAATTCAAAGAAAATGAAGGCAAAACATACACAAACTTATGAGACACAATGAAATTAGTGCTAAGAGGAAAGTTCAAAGCACTAAGTGCCTTCAAGAAAAAATTCAAGACAGCTCTTCAAGCAACTTAATGGCTCACCTATAAAACCTAGAAAAAGAAGAAGCAGACACACCAAAAAGGAGTAGACGGCTGGAAATAATCAAACTCAGGGCTGAAATCAATAAATTAGAAACAAATAAAACAATTTAAAGAATCAATGAAACCAAGAGCTGGTTCTTTGAGAAAATCAACAAGATAGACAAACCCTTAGCCAAGCTAAGTAAAAGACAGAGAGAACCTATCCAAATCAACAAAATCAGAAATGAAAAGGGGGACATAACTGCAGACACTAAGCAAATCCAAACAATCATTAGGACTTACTTCAAAAGTCTATATGTCACAAAATTTGAAAATCTAAATGAAATAGACAATTTTCTTGATAGATTCCACTTACCAAAACTGAATCAAGACCAGGTAAATCAATTAATAGTACTATAACCCCTACGAAAATAGAAGCAGTCATCAAAAGTCTACCATCCAGAAAAAGCCCAGGAGCAAGTAGGTTTGGGGTACAATTCTACCAGACATTCAAAGAAGAGCTAACTCCAATTTTCTTCAAACTATTCCACAAAATAAAAACAGAAGGAACACTGCCAAACTCATTCTATAAAACCACAATCACCTTGGTACCTAAAACTCACAAAGACCCAAAAAGAAGGAGAATTTCAGGCCAATCTCCCTTATAAACATTGATGCAAAAATACTCAACAAAATACTTGCAAACTGAATACAAGAACACATCAAAGATATCATCCACTATGACCAAATAGGCTTCATCCCAGGCATGCAGTGGTGGTTCTTTATATGGAAGTCCATCAATGTGATCCACCTTTTTAACAAACTGAAAGAAATAAAAAAATAAAAAAATAACATGATAATCTCCTTAGACACTGAAAAAGCATTTGACAAAATCCAACATCCATTCATATTTAAAGTATTGGAGAGATCAGGGATAAAAGGCATATATCTAAACATAGTAAACAGCAAACCTATAGCCAACATCAAACTAAATGGAGAGAAAATTAAAACAATCCCACTGAAATCAGGGATAAGGCAAGGCTGCCCACTCTCTCCATATCTCTTCAACATAGTTCTGGAAGTCCTTGCTAGAGCAATAAGACAGTTGAAGGAGATCAAGGGAATACAAATTGGAAAGGAAAAAGTCAAATTATCACTATTTGCAGGTGATATGACAGTATACCTAAGTGACCCCAAGAATTCTACCAGGAAATTCCTACAGCTGATAAACAGCTTCAGCAAAGTGGCTGGATACAGAATTGACTCAAAAAATCAGTAGCCCTCCTGTATACAAAAGACAAAAGGGCTGAAAAAGAAATTAGGGAAACAACACACTTCACAATAGCCACAAATGACATAAAGTAACTTGGTGTAACCCTAACCGAACAAGTCAAAGACTTGTATGAAAAAAATTTCCAGTCTCTGAAGAAAGAATTAGAAGATATCAGAAGATGGGAAGATCTCCCATGCTCATGGCTTGACAGGATTAACATAGTAAAAATGACCATCTTACAAAAAGCAATCTACAGATTCAATGCAATTCCATCTAATTACAAAAACAATTACTTACAGACCTAGAAAGAAAAATTCTCAACTTCATATGGAATAACAATAAACCCAGAATTGCTAAAACAATCCTCTACAATAAAAGATCTTCTGGAGGTATCTCCATCCTGGATCTTAAGCTGTACTATAGAGCAACAGTAATAAAAACGGCATGGTACTGGCATAGAAACAGACTGGTGGATCAATGGAACCTAACAAACAGAAGACCCAGAAATAAACCCACACACTTATGGACACCTGATCTTTGACAAAGATGCCAAAACCATATAATGGTAAGAAGATAGCATCTTCAACAAATAGTGCTGGTCAATCTGGATGTCTACATGTAGAAAAATGCAAATAGATCCATACTTATCACCCTGCACAAAACTAAAGTCCAAGTGGATCAAAGACCTCAACATAAAACCAGACACATTAAATCAGTTAGAAGAAAAAGTGTGGAAAACCCTAGAACTCATTGGTACAAGAGACAACTTCCTGAACAGAACACCAACAGCACAGGCTCTAAGAGCAACAATCAATAAATGGGACCTCATGAAACTGAAAACTCTGTAAAGCAAAAGACACTGTCATTAAAACAAAATGAATGCCTACAGATTGGGAATGAATCTTCACTAACCATTTATCTGACAGAGGATTAATATCCAGTATATATAAAGAACTAAAGAAGGTGAAAAACAGCAAACCAAGTAATCCAATTAAAAAATGGAAAACAGAGCTAAACAGAGAATTCTCAACAGAGGAATATTGAATTGCAGAGAAACACTTAAAGAAATGCTCAACCTCATTAGCCAGCAGGGAAATGCAAATCAAAACAACCCAGAGATTTCACCTTACACCCATCAGAATGGCCAAGATGAAAAACTTGAGTGACAACACATGCTGGAGAGGCTGTGGTGAAAGAGGAACCCTCCTCCACTTCTGGTGGGAATGTAAACTTGTACAATCACTCTGGAAACTAATCTGGCGCTTTCTCAGACAACTAGGAATAGCACTTCCTCAAGATATCCAGCCATACCTCTCCTAGGCATATATCCAACCCAGCCTCAAGTGCACAATAAGGACATTTTGCTCAACCATGCTTGTAGCAGCTTTATTTGTAATAGCCAGAAGCTGGAAACAGCCCAGATGCCCCTCAACTGAAGAATGGATGCAGAAATTGTGGTACAACTACACAATGGAATATTACTCAGCCATGAAAAGTAAGGAAATCATGAAATTTGTAGATAAATGTTGCTAGCTTGAACTGATCTTCCTTAGTAATCTGTCCCAGATTCAGATAGACACACATGGTATATACTCACTCATATAGACATGTAATATAGGATAAACCTACTAAAATCTATACATCTAAAGAAACTAATCAAGAGAAAGGACCCTGACTAAAATGCTCAAACCCTATCCGAAAGGCAAAGAGAATGGACATCAGAAGAAGACAAAAACAGGAAACAAGCTAGGAACCTGCCACTGAGGGTCTCTGAAGGGCTCTGCCCTGCAGACTATTAAAGCAGATGCTGAGACTTATGGCCAACTGTTGGGCCGAGGGCATGGAATCTCATGTAAGTCGGAAATAGTAAGGTCTGGAGAGGGCAGGAACTCCACAAGGAGAGCAACAGAACCAGAATATTTGAACACAGTGGTCTTCCCAGAGACTCATACTCCTACCAAGTACCATACATGGATATAACCTAGAACACCTGCCCAGATGTAGCCCATGGCAGTTTAATGTCCAAGTGTATTCTGTAGTAATGGGAAGAGGGACTGCCTCTGACGTAATCTGATTGGCCTTCGTGTTGATATCTTAAGCAAAAAAAAAAAAAAAAAAAGCAAGAAAAGCAATAACTCTTGGGCACTGAGCCATTAGTACCATCCTCAAATTACATTTTATGCATTTCCAAATTATCCACAAATGTCAACACATGTACATCTATGTATCCATAGTATTAGAAATTTTATTCAATAAATAAATAAATGTATTTAAGTATATGCTAATATATTTACATGTACACTTACACAGAGGAAGAGGTGCAAATGGAATGAATAAAATAAAGGGAAGTGGTTGTCTTTGTTTTGTGAATGTCAAGAATGATGGTTAACTAGGCAATAAATGGGGAAGAGAGTGGTATTTCAAAATCTTTAGAAAACATTTTTTACAATAATTTTACTAATAATATATTAAAACAGATTCTGAGTCTGACTATATGTTTATAATGTCCAGCAAGAAGGTAAAGTTCTATACATTTCATTTTTATTTACTCTCTGTAAAAATATATGTAAACTCCATTTGCTCCTTCTTTCATTAATGTAAGCTCTGTGCACTAACCTGCAATTAAAATGAGAACACACACAATGCTAAAGAATTTCCTTAATTCCTCTAGAAATTTAAGCCACCATTTTTATCATATCAGGCTTATGTTATCTAAATAAAAAGTAAAATGTGTATATTGTCTGCACATGCTAATAAACTAATCAAGTTTTTACTTGCTGAAAAGATAAGAAAGAGGTCTGGAGCCTACCACAGAAGGCCTCTGAAAGAATCTACTCAGCAGGGTATCAGAGTAGATGCTGAGAAGGATAATCAATCTTTGAGCAGAGTGTAGGGAATATTATGGAAAAAGAAAGAGACAGAAAGACCTTGAGGGGACAGGAGATCCCCTCAACAGAGACCAACAGATTCAAAAATTCTGATATCAGTTTTTATTTATTACAATTTATTCACTTTTTATCACAGCTGTAGCTTCCTCCCCCCAAAATAAGAATGTACTTAAAAAGAAAATATCTAAAACTGAGGGTAAAATTGTTTCCTTCAAGGATTTTGTTAGATTATACCCTTGTTTTATTTCTAATTTAATTTTGCTATAATAATAAGCATCATTTCAAGTCCCCCTCCCAACAAAAAGAATTCTGGGCCAATGGAGGCCTGTAGAGTCCAATGTGCCAACCAGGGACCATGCCTGGAGAGGACCTAGACACCATGCTCAGTCTTCATGTGGGTGTCCTAGTAAGGGGAGCAAGGACAATCTCTGACTGTACTCAATGGCCTGCTCTTTGATCAACTCACCCTGTGGGGGGCAGCCTTGCCATCTACAGAGGAAAAGGATTCAGCTAGTCCTGATGAGACCTGACAGGCTAGGATCAGATAGTATGGAAAGAAAAACTTAGGACTTAGGAAAGGGTATAGGGGGAAAAGAGGAAGGAAGGGTGGGTAGGACTGGGAGGAGATAAGGTAGGGGATAGGGATAACAGTCAGTATACAAAGTGAATAAATTAAATAAATAATAATTCAATTTTAAAAAGTAGAAAAAACAAAGGAAATCAAGAAATTTGCAGGCAAATGGATATAAAAAGATCATCCTGAATGAGGTAACCCAGAAGCAGAAAAACATACATGTATATACTCATTTATAAGTGAATATTAACCAGATAATATAGGATAAACACAGTAAAATCTGTAGTGCTAAAGATGCTGAACAACAAAGAGGATCTTATGGTTAATCCTCATTTATAAGGGCAAACACTATAGACTTTGGTAGCAGGGAGACAACAGGGAGACGCCTACCACAGTTTCTTTCTTTCTTTTTTTTAATTTGAGATAAATTTATTGGTAAGTAGATAAAATTAGTATTTTTCCAACACATCCAAAATCATCTTTGTGTATATTAAATAAATAACAGTAAATCAGTAAGCCAGCTTTATCTCCACTTTACAAACGAATTCTAAAAACTTATTTGATATGGAGATTTTTCTCAAACATTAGTTCACAAAGCCTTTAAATAATGTGGGTTGACTACAGGACTTTATATTGTGTATGTATTTGGGGTTTACCCTATCCTGGAAGAATCCCCATATCCACACAAGGTCCCACATCACATATGTCCTCTTGCTGTAGGTGAATACCCTGCATCCCATTGGAAGTCCACAAGCTGGGGTCCCCACGTTGTGTCTGGTTTTAATTTTACTGACTCATTGCTTACGCCAGCAGCTAAGGTTCAATGTAAAAATTCTGTTACTCACACACTTGTTTGTACCGAGAGACCTGTCAGGTTCTTAGCTTGGATTCAGGAACTTGGGTAAGGCAGTGCACTGTAGCTTAACATTCTGTACTCGCCTATTTCTCTATGCTCTTTAAAAATTTACTGTATATCTCCGTGAGTGTGGTGTATGCACGCACGTGCAGGCGAGCAGGCCAGAAGAGCAGGTGAGCCATCCTCCATCACTCTCTCTGTCCTCCCGCCTCTGTCCTCTCTGAACTGGAGTTACAGCTTGTTACATGGGTGCCGGGCTGAGGCTGAAAGGGAAGGTCCTCTCCACTTCCTGTTCTGAGGGTTAGCATACCTCCCAAAAGCACACCTGGGTGGAAAGCTCAGGAACGCCCCTCAAATACTACATCAAGCACAGCATCACTCACCTGGGCTGAGAACAAACCACCACCCAAGCAGGACTCGGGGAACAGAAACAAACCTTACCCAAGGCCCTGAATTCCTTTTCAATTTTGTCTACTTATTATAGTGCATCTGTTGGTGTACACAAGTGTGGAGGTCTGAGGATAATTTGGGGGAGTCAGTTTTCTCCTTCCACTGTGAATACCGAGGACAGTTTCATTTTTAAAGGTGTTTTCTTGACTCTACCGACCAGGATATCTAAGGAGATACTGAGACTCATAGCCAAACTTTGGGCAGAGTACAGGAAACTGCAGAAGAAGAGGAAGATAGATAGACCTTAAAGGGACAGGAGCTACATGAGGAAATCAACAGAGCCAAAAACCCAGAGAGGTCTGCATAGACCAGTACTCCATCCAAGGACCATGCACGGAGAGGCTGCTCAGTTTACAAGTTGGTGTCCTAGTAAGGGGAACAGGGGCTGTCTCTGACATGATCTCAGTGGCCAGTTCTATGAACACCTCTCCCTGGGGGTTGCATATTTGCCAGGCCACAGAAGAAAATGATACAGCCAGCCTTGATGAGACCTGAGAAGCTAGGGTCAGAGAGAAGGGGAGGGGTCCTCCCTAATCAGAGACAAGGAGAGGGACATGGGGGAAGAAGAGGGAGAGTGGGTGAGACTGGGAGGAGACAAGGGAGGAGGCTGCAGCAGGGATACAAAGTGAATAAATTGCATTATATATACATACATATATATATGTATATATATATATATTTATATATATATATATATAAATATATATATATTAAAGGTGTTTTCTTTCTTCTGTTGTGTGTTTTGGTTTATTCATCAAAAATAAGATGGCAAGAGTTTTTAGACTTAATCTGAGTTGTGGATTCTGTTACTCTGATCTATGTGTCTGTGTTTCTGTTCATACTATGTTTTAGCAACACAGATCTGTGGTAGAAACTGTAATCAGTTATGGTGACATTTCTAGGGATTTTGTTTTTGTTTAGGATTTTTTTCTATTGTATTTCATACTTCCCTATGAATTTATTTTCAACATTGTTCTCAGCAGGCACTTAAAGATGCTAAATATATTGTAACCTTGATTACCTTAGTATATAATGATTGTTGTAGTAATAAATATTACCATTTGTTAACAAAAAGCCATTAGAAAAATTTGTGAGAACATTCAAAAATATCAAATGAGGATTTGACAAATAGAGCTCTGATAGAGGATGTTATTTATGAAGAAAGTGATGTAAAAGAAAAATCTAACAACTCATCTGGGCAGGAGTTCTGGGTTATCTCCATCCTGGTCCCTGGTTAGAGTATCAGTCTCAGAAAAGACACCTGTGCCCGGATTTTTTGGTTCTGTTGCTCTCCTTCTAGAACTTCTGTCCCTTCCAGGACTTTGTATCTCCCCCTTCTTTCATAAGATTCCCTGCACTCTGCCCAAAGTTTGGCTAAGAGTCTCAGCATCTACTTCAATACCTAGCTGGGTAGAGTCTTTCAGAGCCTCTTTATGGTAGGCTCCTGTCCTATTCCCTGTTTTCGCCATCTTCCGATGTCCATATCATTTGCCTTTCTTTTTAATTTTTATTTTTATATTAACTACATATTATTCACTTTGTATCCTATCTGTAGCCCACTCCTTCATTCCTTCCCAAGCACACCCTACCTCCCTAAACTCCTCCAATGCCCCTATCCAAGTCAACTGATAAGGGAGGTCCTCCTCCTCTTCTGTCTGACCATAGCCTATCAGGTCTCATCAGGACTGGCTCATTTGCTTTCTGAGTGAGGAATGATCATCTTACCCATGGTCTTCCTTCTTGCTAAGATTTTAGTGAGATTTTCACAGATTTTAGTGAGTTTATCCTATATTGTGTGTCTAATACACCATTATAAGTGAGTATATACCATATTGGTCTTTCTGCTTTTGAGATACCTCAATCAAGATAATCTTTTCTACTTCCCACCATTGCCTGCAAATTTCAAGATTTTCTTGTTTTTAATTGCTGAGTAGTATTCCATTGGGTAAATATACCACAATTTCTGTATCCATTCTTCAACCGAGAGATGTCTGTGTTGTTTCCACATTCTGGCTATTATGAATGACGGTGCTATGAACACGGTTAAACAAATGTCCTTGTTGTATACTTGAGCACATTTTGGGTATATGGTTAGGAGTGGTATAGTAGGATCTTGAGGAAGCACTATTTCTAATTTTTCTGAGAAAGTACTAGATAGATTTCTAAAGTACTTATACAAGTTTACTTTCCCACCAGTAACTGAGGAGTGGTCCTCTTTCTCCACATCCTTGCCAGCATCTATTATCACTTGAGTTTTTGGTCTTAGCCATTATGAGGGTGTAAGGTGAAATCTAAGGGTCATTTTGATTTGCATTTCCCTGATGATGAAGAAAGGTGTTTTGCTGCCATTCTAGACTCCTGTATTGAGAATTTGCTGGTTAGCACTATACTACATTTATTAATTAGATTACTTTATTTGTTGATTTTTGACATCTTGAGTTCTTTATATATTCTGGATATTAGCCCTTTATTACATATAGGGTTAGTGAGGATCCTTTCCCAGTCCGTAGTCTGTCATTTTGTTCTGACAGTAATTTCCTTTTCTTTACAGAAGGTTTTCAGTTTCATGAGGTCCAACTTATTGATTGTTCATCTTAGAACCTGTGCTGTGGGTGCTCTGTTCAGGAAGTTGTCTCCTATGCCAATGAGTTCTAGGCTCTACCCCACGTTTCCTTCTAACAGATTTTAGTGTGTCTGGTTTTATGTTAAGTGCTTTCATCCACTTGGACTTTAGTTTTGTGCAGGGCTATAAATATGGATCTGTTTGCATTTTTCTACATGTAGACATCCAGTTAGATTAACACCATTTGTTTAAGATACTATCTTTTTTCCATTGCATGACTTTGGCTTTGGCTTCTTTGTCAAAAATCAAGTATTCATAAGTGTGTAGGTTTATTTATGGGTCTTCTATTCAATTCCATTGATCCACCATTTCTGTTTCTATGCCAGTACCATGCAGTTTTTAATGCTATTGCTCTGTAGTACAGCTTCCGATAAAGGATGGGGATACCGCCAAAGGATATGTTGTTGTACAGGTTCATTTTAGATATTCTGGGTTGTGTTTTTCCATATGAAATTGAAAATTTTTCTTTCAAGGTATGTGAAGAATTGAAGGGAATTGCATTGAATCTGTAGATTGCTTTTGGCCAGATGGCCATTTTCACTATGTTAATCCTACTGATCCATGTGCATGGAAGATCTTTCCTGTTCTGATATCTTCTTCAATTTCTTTCTTCAAAGATTTGAAGTTTTTTTTTTTTTCAAAGATGTCTTTCACTTGCTTGGTTGGAATCACAACAAGGTACTTTATGATATTAGTGGCTATTGTGAAGGGTGTAGTTTCCCTAATTTCTTTCTCTGCCCTTTTGTCTTTAGTATACAAGAGAGCTACTGTTTTTTGTTTGTTTGTTTGTTTTGATTTTTAGTTAATTTTGTATCCTGCCACTTTGCTGAAGGTGTTTATCAGCTGAAGGAGCTCTCTGGTTGAATATTTGGGGTCTCTCGTGTATACAATCATATCTGCAAATAGTGATACTATGATTTTTTCCTTCCCGATTTGTATCCCCTTGATCTCATTTACTTGTGCTATTGCTCTAGCTAGGACTTCAAGTACTATGTTGAAGAGATATGGAGAGAGTGGACAGCCTAGCCTTCTCCCTGATTTTAGTGGGGTTGATTTAAGTTTTTCTCCATTTAGTTTAATGTTGGCTGTAGGCTTGCTATATATTATCTTTACTATGTTTAGGTATGTGCCTTTTATCCCTGATCTATCCAAGACTGTAAACATTAATTGGTGTTGGATTTTGTCAAATGCTTTTTCAGCATCTAAGGAGATGATCATGTGGTTTTTCTCCTTCAGTTTGTTTGTATGGTGGATTGCATTGGTAAATTTCCGTATATTGAATCACCCCAGAGTGCCTGGGATGAAGCCTACTTTCTCTCAGTAGATGTTATGTTTTATATATTCTTGGATTCAGTTTGCTAGTATTTTATTGAGTAGTTTTGCATCAATGCTTTTAAGAGAGATAGGTCTGAAGTTCTGTTTATTTTTGGATCTTTGTGTGTTTTAGGTATCAAGGTGACTTTGGCTTCATAAAATGAGTTTGGTAATGTTACTTCTGTTTTTATTTTGTGGAATAGTGTGAAGAGAGTAGAAGTTAGCTCTTCTTTGAAGGTCTGGTATAATTCTGAGCTGAAACCATCTGGCCATGGTCATTTTTTGGAAGGGAGATTTTGATGACTGCTTCTATTTCCTTGGAGAATATAGGACTATTTAATCTATTTATCTGATCATGATTTAATTTGGTAAATGGAATCCATCAGGGAAATTTTCAATTTCATTTACAAATTTTGTGGCATATAGGTTTTATAGTAAGACCTGATGATTGGATTTCCTCAGTGGCTGTCCTTATGTTCCCCTTTACATTTCTGATGTTGCTGATTTGGAAAGGTTCTCTCTGCCTTTTAGTTATTTTGGCTAGGGTTTGTCTATCTTGTTGATTTTCTCAAAGAACCATGTTTTGGTCTCATTGATTCTTTGAATTGTTTTCTATTTTTCTAATTCATTGTTTCAGCTCTGAGTTTGATTATTTCTAATTGTTTACTCCTCTTGGATGTGTCTCCTTTTTTTCCCCTAGGGTTTTTAGGTGTGCCATTAACTTGCTTGTATGAGATGTCTCAAACTTTTTTCTGGAGGCACTTAGTACTATGAACTCTCAGCACTCCTTTCATTGTTTCCCATAAGATTGGGTAAGTTGTGCCTTCATTTTCATTGAATTTTAAGAAGTCTCTTATTTCTTTTATTATTTCCTCCCTGACCAAACTGTCACTGAGTACAGAGTTGTTTCTTTTCCATGAGTATGTAGGCTTTTTGTTATTTCTCTTGTTGTTGAGGTCTACATTTAGCCCATGGTGATCTGGTAGGATACAATGGAATTTTTTTTCAATCTTCTTGTACCTGTTGAGGCTTGCTTTGTGTCTGACTATATGGTCAATTTTTGAGAAGATTCCATGAGGTACTAAAAAGTTGGTACACTCTTTTGAGTTTGGATGAAAAGTTCTGTAGACATGTCTTAGGTCCATTTGATTTAGGACCTCTGTAAGTGTCATTATTCCTCTATTTAGCTTTTGTCTAGATAATCTGTCTCTTAGTGAGAGTGGAGTGTTGAAATCTCCCACTATTAAGGTGTTGGGACCCATGTGTGATATTAGCTTTATTATTGTTTCATTTACTAATGCAGGTGTTCTTGTATTTGGAGAATTGATGTTCAGGACTGTGATGTACTCCTGGTGGATTTTTCATTTGAAGAGAATGAAGTACCCCTCCTTATCTTCTTTGATTAATTTTGGTTGAAAGTCTATTTTATTAGATATTAGGATAGATACTCTAGGTTTTTTTCTGGGTCTGTTTGCTTGAAAAACATTTCTCTATCCCTTTAATCTGAGGTAGTGTTTATCTTTGTTGCAAAGGTGTGTTTCTTGGATGCAGCAGAGTGTTAGACATATTTCTTCAACCATTCAGTTGGTTTGTGTCTTTTTATTGGAGGGATGATTCTGTTTATGTTGATAGATAATAGTGACCAATGAATGTTAGTTCCTTTTATTTTGGAGTTGGTGGTTTTACTGCATTTCTATGCTGGTTTTCTTTTAATTTTTGTTGTTGTTGTTGTTGTGAAGTTATCTATATTCTGTCTTTTCTTGGGTGTAGTTGATTTTGTTGGATTGGAGTTTTCCTTCTAGTATCTTCAGCAAGTCTGGGTTGCTGTGTAGATATTGTTTAAGTTTAGTTTTGACATGGAATATTTTGTTTTTCCCATCTTTGTTGATTAAAAGATTTCCTGGGTTTATTAGTGTAGGTTGGCATTTGTGGTCTCTTAGAGTCTACATAACATCTGCCCAGGCCCTTCTGGCTTTCAATTTTTGCTGACATGTCTGTTGTGATACTGATAGGTTTGCCCTTATATATTACTTGGAATTTTTCCCTCGCTGCTTTTAATATTTTTTCCTTGTTTGTTGGTATAATATTCTTTTAAAATGTATATGCCTTACCCTTGTTAATTCAAATTCTGATTTCCCCACCCCCAACTCTCTGGTTTCAATCTGGATATTGCATTGTGATACTCATTATAAGCATCCTGTCTCAACTCTGTGTAAACAGGACAAAATAAAGCAACTAGATACAATGTTGTGCAATGGGAGGAGCCAGAGGGCAGGAAAGAGGGGAGGAGCCAGAAGGCAGTCAAGGAGTGGGAGGAGAGAGAAGAGGAGCACAAGGAGAGCAGAGCAGGAGGAGAGAGCTTGGAGGACTTGGAGCATGAACCAGACCTAAGATTTCACAAAAAGCAAGTATAATGTGGGAAATCTAAATGTTAGGAAACTGAGGGCTTGGAGGTTTAGGAGGGAGTAAATATTGCCCAGCATTGTGTTCTAGGTTAACTGAAAACCCAGTCTCTGTGTGGTGATTTGGTTATACAGCTGCTGAGGATTAACAGCAGCCCTACCATAAGATAAACCCAAAGTAAATATCAATAATCCTACACCACTTGTTCTATAAATTTAGTGTTTTAACTATTATGTGACTTGAAGAGTTTCTTTTCTCGTCTAGGTTTTGGTTTTCTGTAGGCCTCTAGTATGTTTATGGACATCTGTTTCTTTATGTTGGGGAAATTTTTTTCTACAATTTTCTTTAAAATATATTCTAGATATTGGAAAATATTTTCTGGAGCCTGGAATCTTATTTCTCATCTATTCCTTTCATTCTTAGATTATGTCTTTTCAAGGCGTTCTTGATTTCTTGGATGTTTTGTCTTTGGAACTTTTCTGATTTTACTTTTTCTTTGAGAGATGCATCAATTTCCTCAATTGTATCATCAGGGCCTGAGATTCTCTACTCCATCTCTTGAATATTGTCCATGATTCTTCCTCTTGTGGTTCCTGAAGTTTTTCTCCTGCTCCAGAGTTTTCTATAAAGATTCTAACTCTCTTTTCATGTCTTGCATCATTTCTTTCCTCTGTAAAAATGTGGATTCTTGTCTTTCCATGATAGCTTCTATTTTTGTTGTTGTTGTTCATTTCCTCTCTATATGCTAATACTTGTGCCTCTCTTTGTTTGGTTGTATCATTTTCTCTTTATGTGCCTCACATTACAGGATAAGCATAGATTTTAGATCATTTCCTGTATTTCCGATGAATTATGATATCCATCAACTTTTGAGGTTGCTGGTCTAGCCATAATGTCCTGATTTTTGTTGGAGGTGTTCTTAAGCTGATCTCTAGCCATCTGCTTATCTGCCACCTTCGCTGTTTGTTTCTAGAGACTGTACCTCACACTGGGTCCCTTTGTCTCTTGAGTCTGGAGTGTCCTTCAGGAAGATGAGAGAGGTCCATAGTTTTGAGCGTGGATGTTGGTGTTTCAACTGTAACTAAGGGAGAAAGTTTCCAGGTGCTCATGTACAAGTGAGGGCGTGTGTTTGGAAGTGTACCTCGAAGGACAGTGTGTAAGAATATGTAGATGCTTGGGATGCAGGGCTTAAGCCCAGGAAGTCGTGTGGGTGTGGGCACTGTTCAGGGGTGCAATGCACATGCACACGTGCTCTGAAAACCTCAGTGTCCTACAGGCATGTCCTTCTATCCTCCAGGTATTCATATCTGTCTGGGCTTCAGGAATTGTTTTCCTGAACTCCACTGGTAGACCCACAAAACAGGGGCTTCAAAGTAGAGAACACTGCCCTAAGGATCCTTATGTCGCCCACAGTGGGGTGTGGGTGGGAGGGTTCAAGTGTCTGGCTGCTATAGAAGAGGAACTCTGGATCTCGGGATCTGCATGCACTCACTCAAAGGTGCACTCACTTGCATGCAGGCTCATTCAGAAAGCACCCGTGTTCCCCCTGTTCTCTACTCTCAGAGGGGCCCACAGGGGCAAATGAGAGTGTAGGAGATCCATCATCTCAGTGGTGTACACTGTTTGCCTGCTGGGCAAGGAGACCTGTACTTGGGGTAGCCCCCTCTGGCTTCTTAGTTATAGAACATGGAAGCTGCTGCTTGGGCTAGCCACCAGCTCTGTATAGCCACCCACAGCAGTTGCAGACCTGGGAAACCTGCTTTGCCTTCTCATTCACCCAGTGTGGAGGTTAGTGTTTGGGACAACCACTGCTGCCTCCTCTGAATAGGGAGGCCTGTGCTTGGGGTCTGGCAGCCTCCACTAAGTAGGGAGGCCTGTTCTTAGAGCAGTGGGCACTGCTGGCCACCTCTACAGAGGAGGGAGGCCCTTGCTTGGGGAAAGGAGGAGTACAGGGAGGTTGAATATTCGCCACTCTCACTCCCAGGAACATCTACTGGTGACTGGATCAAAACTTCCCCAGCTCATGGGTTGTTTCCTCTTGCCCAGGATGCCTCAATGTAGATGTTCTGACTTCAGCTTCCCCTCCACTCATTAATTTCAGAGTTTCAGATCCTGTGACACTCAGATAAGGTACGTGCTGGTCGCTGCCATCTTGGAATCCTTTTTTCTTTATTTATTATTTATTACAATTTATTCACTTTGTATCCTGGCTGAACTCCCATCTCTTGTCTCTTCCCAGTCTCACCCTCTCTTCCTCTTCTCCCTCTAAGCCCCTCTCTTAGTTCACTGATAGGAGAGGTCCTCCTCCCCTCCTGTCTGATCCTACCCTATCTGGTCTCATCAGAATTGACTGCATATTCTTTCTCTCTTGCCTGACTACACCCCCAGATTTTCCCCAACCTTATATCTGACAGAAGGCTAATATCCAGATTATATAAAGAACTCAGGAAATGAAGCACTAACAAATCAAGTAATCCAATTTAAAAAATGGGGTGCAGAGCTAAACAGAGAATTCTCAACAGAGAAATACCAAATGTCAGAAAAATATTTAAAGGAATGCTCAACATCCTTAGTCATCAGGTACATCAGGTAAATGCAAATCAAAATGACCCCGAGATTCTACTTTACACCCATCAGAATGGCTAATTAAGATCAAAATCTTAAGTGACAATATATGCTGGACAGGTTGTAAAGAAAGGGAAACCCTCCTTCATTGCTGGTGGGAATGTAAATTTGTACAACCACTTTGAAAACAAAATCTTTCAAATTCCCTTAAAAGTTGAAACATACAGCTTTACTTAATGTATTTTTCCCATTACTTTTTATTGTCATGAATGGTATGTAATTCACATGCCACATAAATACCTGTAAGATATTGTGGACATGATTATTTAATTAAAGAATGTTATATGTATTCCATTAATATTTTCCTGAAAATTATTTTTATGGGAGAACAAAAACATAAATAATAATGTATCTGTCAGCATGTTGTGCCATTCTTTTTGTTCCTTTTAATCTCAAGGAACATTCTTATATTCTTTTAGAATCTCATTTGTCATTGTTTGTCATTTTTTTATTGTTTGTTTTGGCATTATTTATTTTGAGACGGAATCTCTATATAGGCTAAGCTTTCCACAAACCAATGATTCTGCCTAAGCCTGCAAAATACTGAGATTCCAGGATTGTACCACTTTAGATGGCTCTTCTTTTAACATTTCCCATTGAGTGATAAAGATAAATGGCCATTTCTTATTTAAATAACTATGTTGTGGCAAGAATTCTATTGAGTAATCTGGTTGAGAATTTTGAATCCAATTTAGGCAAGTAAGATAAGAGGAAATAGTTATTACAGTAACTTCAAATTTCAATCAAACAAAAACTCATCTAGACTTAGACCTTATAACCTTTGCAGAACTAATTCAAAATGAATCATAATCCTAAATGTAAAATGGAATTCTATAATCATTCTTGAGTGTAAAATAAGAAAAAAAGCATTGGATATGATAATAAATGTTTATGTATAAATTAAGATAAAACCCACAAAATAAATAATTGACAAGCTGAACTTCATTAGCCATCAGGGAAATGCAAATCAAAATGACCCTGAGATACCACCTTACACTCATCAGAATGGCCAAGATGAAAAACTCAAGTGACAACACATGCTGGAGAAGTTGTGGAGAAAGGGGAATCCTCCTCCACTGCTGGTGGGAATGTAAAGTGGTACAACCACTCTGGAAAGCTATCTGGTGCTTTCTAAGACAGTTAGGAATAGTACTTACTCAAGACCCAGCTATAACAATGCTAGGTATACCCAAAGTTTGCTCAAGTGCACAAAAGGGATACTTGCTCAACCATGTTTATAGCAGCTTTATTTGTAATAGCCAGAACCTGGAAACAACCCAGATGTCCATCAACAGAGGAATGGGTACAGAAATTGTGGTATTTTTACACAATGGAATACTATTCAGCAATCAAAAAGGAGGAAATCATGAAATTTGCAGGCAAATGGTGGGATCTAGAAAAGATCATTCTGAGTGAAATATCCCAGAAGGAGAAAGACAAACACGGTATATACTCACTTATATAGACCTATAAGATATGATAAACATAATGAAATCTATACACCTAAAAAAGATAATCAAGAGAGTGGACATGGGGTAAGGTGATCACTCCTCGTTTAGAAAGACAGATGGGATGTGCACTGAATGTATGACAGGAGTCTACTGAGGGCATCTGAAGGACTCTAACTAGAAGTGTTTTCAAAGCAAAGACTCATGACCAAACCTTCAGCAGAGTACAGGGAATCATAGGAAAGAAGGGGACTTAGTCTGATAGGGAAAGGATAGGAGCTCCACAAGGACCGAATATATCTGGGCACAGGGTCTTTTCTGAGACTGCCATTCAACCAAGGACCATGTATGGATATAACCTAGAACCTCTGCTCAGATGTAGCCTGTGGTAGCTCAGTAACCAATTGGTTTCCCAAAGTGAGGGGAAAAAGAACTATTTCTAACAGGAACTCAATGACTGGCTCTTTGGCCTCCCCACCTCCCAAGGGAGGAGCAGTCCTGTTAGGCCACAGAGGAGGGCTTTCCAGCCATTCCTGAAGATACCTGATAAAGCAGGATCAGATGAATGGGGAGGAGGTCCCCCCTATCAGTGGACTTGGAAAGGGGCACGGTGGAGATGAGGGAGGGAGGGAGGGGCTGGGAGGGAATGAGGGATCGTGACATGGTTGGGATACAGAGTTAATAAAATGTAACTGATAAGGAAAAAATTAAAAAAAATAGAAAAAAAAGTTGGATATATCAGTTCAGTAAAAGAAAATGATAACAGAAAGACAAGAAACAGAGTGAGAGAAAATATTTGCAAAACACTTTTGCATCAAAACATTTATTGAAAGTTTGAAAAGAACCATAACTCAAAGAAAAACTAACTTGGATGGAGTATAGACATACCTTAGGCCCCATGCTGAGCTGCCCATAGTAGCTCAGTCTTCAAGTGGTTTCCCTAGTACTGGAAACAGAGACTGTCTCTGTCATGAACTCAGGGGCTGGCTCTTTGATCACCTCTCTCTTGAGGGGACTGTGGCTGTATAAGGCCATAGAGGAAGACCTTGCAGCCAGTTCTGATGAGACCTGATAAGCTAGGTTCAGATGGAAGGGGAGGAGGACCTCCTCTATTAGTGGACTCAGGGAGGAACATGGGAGGAGAAGAGAGACTATGGATTGGGAGATGAGGGAGGGGCTACAAAGTGAATAAAGTATAATAATCAAAAATAAATAATAATAAAATAAAAAAGAAATAGTAATTTAAAAGAGGACAAATAGTTCTCTGAAAGGTAACAAGGACACATTTAGAAATTAAATTAGTATCAGAAAATTGTGAAAAAAATCACATCATTGTAAAAAAAAGTACATCATATACTTTGGGAAATCCAAAGGAATATAAAAATGAAATACACTGCACATCTATGAAAAGACCCATTTTGGAATACTCATGGCACTAAAGAATGGAAAGGTACAAAAACACAATTCTCCATATAACTTAGTGTGGATTAAAATATGCAGACAATTTAGAAGTGAGTTTGCCAGTACATTATAAAATTAAGCTAAGTCATATTAAACAACTTAACAATAACACACCTTTATATTTACCTGATTTGAAAATGTTTTCATCAAAATAAAGTACATGTATATCTACAAAATGTTTCTTTGTATTTACTCAAATTTGTAATGAAAATGTGCTTTAGTGTCAACAGATGATAAAGTATGCTCCATACAGGCAATGATATACTACTATGTTAAAATTTTAATATATAGAAAAATATAAATGTATTTAAGCAAGTGAAAGAATCCAATCTGTACAACATATACAGGCTATGAGTCTAGATATAGAAACAATTGGAAGAGGGGTAGGGACTGTGAAGATCAATGATTTCCAGGTTTTGAAAGAGGAAATCAACAGAAGACAGATCTTAGGTAAATTCAATTATCCTGTCTGAATTATTTTACAATAATTGTGTATAATGCTATAATGTGAAGCAATAAATAGGTATGTTAATGTAAAATAGGAACTTTGGTTGGTCAAATAGATCCAAAATTATAATAACTTTATTTCTCTGGGTCACATGAACTTGCAAGGGAGATGTTTTAGAATGAAGCCTGGGGGAACTGGTGGGAAGGAATGTGAGTGGAAATGATCCAGACATATTTCTATAAGATATATGTATGGAAGTTTAAAAATATATATGTGTAAGCCTGGGGAAAAAATGAACAAGAATACCATGACAATGACGCCAGAGCAGTGAGTATATTTTCAAATTTCAACTAAATAGTTACTACAGTATGCCATACTGAATTCCCAAAGGATTTTAAGTCTGTTATAATCCTAACTTCAGAATACAATCTAATTTACCAAATATTAATTTGCTTTTGATACAAAAATAAGGTAAGCATGTGCCAAAGATTTTATTTATTACATTAGTAAATGAGAGAAAAATAAGATGTTAGATCAATTTCAGTTCTTGAGAAGATGTTATACAAAGAGATATTCAGCAAAACTGTCATGCTAAGACTGCTGTGTTCAGTGTAACAGCAGATATATATTTATTCTTTACAGAATAATAAACTTGACAGGTGATATGTTCTTCTGGACAGCAAATATTTGCAAGTCTACCAGACACACCTCTGCAAGCTACCTCTGCCCCTGCAGCATTCTAAAATATTCAGGGAAGGGAGGGGTCATGCTTAGCACAACAAAATCCATAGTAACTAATTTTATCAATTTTTAGGTTGTAGTTAATATTCATCATATCTTTCAAACTGTTGATTTAAGTGTTTGGCCTGTGCATGAGTCAAATATTATGTTACTATTTTGTATATGTGTTACATGGCTATGTGTATAATTGGTTTGTGTGGACATTCACAGCAAGGCTAGAAAACAAACTAAGGTGTCACTTCTCAGGTGCTGTCTATCTTAATGTTTGAGACAGGTACTTTCTCTCAGCCTGAGGCTAATGAGGTCAGCAAAGAACTGCAAAGATCCCGTTTTTCTCCTTTCCTGCTCAGGAATTGCAAGAACAAACTACAAACCCTGACTTTTGTGTAGATGCTGGAGATCAAATTCAGGTGTTCATGGCTGGTATGCAAACGCTGGTGATAACATATCTCCCTAGCACTAAATATTTGTGCTAGTTTTAAAACACTTCTGCTATCAAATTCATGCTTTTCCCATGTGGAAGTCAGACCAGTAAGCATGTATGTATACACATGTTTGTGTATGTGTGTTTGTAATGTCAGAAATCAAATTTAGCTGCCATTTCTTTGAAACTATTTACCTTGATTTTTACACAGTGACCTCTAATTTGTGGGAGCTGGGATTATGGTTGTGCCACTATACTGAGATTTTCTGTGACTTTATCAGGAATGAACCCAATAATTCATATTTGTGCAACAAGACTTTACTGACTGAGTAATATTCCCAGTCAATACTTATGTGTTTTAATATTAATTTTCTCAATCATGATTAGAAAAAAATGGTACTCATAATTCAGTTCAGTGTTATTTTTGTGTGACACATGCTAATTTATATGTACCCAGTGACTTGTACATCATAATATTTTTGGAAACCAGTTCATTTATCTTGGAGGATTTATCCTTGGATCTTGAAATAAACTAAATATTCGTGAAATAAAATAGAAAAAAATTGTCACTAAATGTTATAAACGCAGAATTTTATGTGTGTCAATTTGTGGTTTATGGAATTGAAAAAAATCATTCTAAATAGTTTAGATGTTAAGAGACGGCTGGAGATAATCAAACTCAGGGCTGATTTCAATCAATTAGAAACAAATAAAACAATTCAATGAATCAATGAAACCAAGAACTGGTTCTTTGAGAAAATCAACAAGATAGACAAACTCTTAGCCAAGACTGAATTATGTTCTGAATCAATTTGTCATGTCAGATCTGATGAGGTTTGGAACATGTAAGTAGACAGAAGGAAGTAAGTGCCATGTAGATATAGGAACTGGCAGACAAGAAGAGGGCACAAATCATAAAGCCTACAAATCATAAAAACAATGCTACAGACATGATGTCAAGACCAAAGTACTAATGAAATCTAAGGGTAAATAGATCAAGGGAGAGGAAGAGCAAAAACAGTAAATTTGTTATATAGCTAAAAGTAGTGATTCTTGTTTGATTTTTAATATAATGCATTATCTGATATATGCCTATCATATCAAAACCAAGAGAGACAAGAAAATATAAGGACTTAAATGCTTTACACTGGGATTCAGCACTATTTGGAAATTCAAAAATAATCTCTGCCTTAGTAAAAAGAAATTATGTGATTGATTTTCAGTAACAAAAATACTTTTTCTTTATCCAAATTATTTTAATACTTTTCTAGACAACAAAAGGTGGAGATAATTAAAAAATAAATTTCTTATGTTTTTGAGAATTTAATACATGAATAAAATATATCATAATCATAACCACCCTCCATTTCATGCCTCCAGCTCTCCATGGACCATGTTGGAACTTTTCAAACTTCACATGTTCTTTCTTGTTGGTTAATATTGTAGCTAATGCTGCTTGTTTATGCATGTGAGAGCAGTCCTCCACTGAAACAAGGGCTATCTACCAGTGGTTAGAACTCAAAGAAAAATGTCTATCCCTCCCTAAGCCACCATCAACTGTTAACAGCACCTCAATGAGGTATAAGTCCTCACAAGTACCTTTCTTACCCATAATGTAATTTTGACTGACTTGAGTTTTTGAAGTTCTTGTGTAGGTAACCATCGCCACTATGGCTTCACATATATGGTAGTTATGCCATACCATGCCCAAAGGGAAGCACTTCGTAGCACTTTTCTCTATCCTTTATGTCTTTGTCAACGCTCTATTGACATGAAGAGACATCATGATCACAGCAACACTTATAAAGAAAAGCTTTTTTATCATTTATTTATTTATTTATTGACAATTTATTCAATTGTTGTCTCCTCCCTCAATTCCCCCAGTTCGACCCTCCCTCCTTCTTCCTCCCTATCCACTCTTCTAGTCCACTGAAAGTGGGAGATTTCCAACATTGTCATCTGCCCCTAGTTTATTGAGTTTCATCAGGACTGCCTGGATCCTCTTCCTCTGTTTCCTGGCAGGGCTCCATTTCCAGAGGCAAGTGATCAAAGAGTAGGCAACAGAGTTCATGACAGAACTGTTCCCCTTACTTGGGGACCCACATGGAGACTGAGCTGCCTACAGGCTACATCTGAGCAGGGGTTCTAGGTCCTCTCCATGCTTTGTCCTTGGTTGGTACATTAAGACCAACCCCTGCAGGACCCCTGGGTTCAGATTTTTTTTTTTGATTTGTTGGTCTCTTTATGGAGCCCCTGTTCCCTCCTTGTCCTTTTCCCCAAGACCTCCACTTCTTCCATAAGACTTCCTGTGCTCTGCCCAAGGTTTCTTTGTGAGTCTCAGCATCTGCTTTGATCCCCTGTTGAGTGGAGCCTTTCAGAGGACCCTCTATAGTAGGTTCTCATCTGTTCCCTCTTTTCCACCTCTTCTGGTGTCTATCCTGTTTGCCATTCTGAATGAGATTTAAGCATCATCCCTAGGGTTAAAGGAAAGCACTTAATTGGGACTTGCTTACAGGGTCAAAGATCTAGTCCAATGTCATCATGGAAGGAAGCATACAGGCAGAGTTGGTGTCAGATAAGTTGCTTGAAGGTTCAACATCAAGACCTATAGGCAGCAAGAAGCAACTCTGGCTTGAGCTGTGAAACTCAAAACCCAAACCCAGTGACACACTTTCTAGAATAAGGCCACAATGACTACAAAACGGGCACATCTTGTAAAACCTGTCAAGCAGAACCACTTCCTAGTGGCCACACATTTAAGAATATGTGTTTGTGGTGGCTATTTCTATTGAAAACACCACTGAAAGGTTTCTACATTCTCCAAGCACTCCTCTTGCTGAAGATTCCTTAAAGTTGGAGGTAGGAAATGTATCTTCATTAATTTCTATTGCTGTGATAATTCATTGTTCAAAATCAATTTAAGCTGAGGAAATGGTTTATTTGTCTTACAAATCTTGTTCAAGTCTATTACTATAGGAAGTCAGGGAAGGAATTCAACAGGGACAGAAGCAGGACTTATGAGGGAATAGCTTGTTTTTGTTTGTTTGTTTGTTTGTTTGATTGATTGATTTTTCTTATCTGTTCCCCCAAGTCTTACTCATCTGGCTTTTTAACAAGTCCCAGGCCCAGTGACGCAGGTGTGGCACTACCTACCAGGGACCTGTGCTGAACACATTAACACCAATCAAGAAAATGTACTGGGGGAGGGGCATGGGAGGAGAAGAAGGGGGGGTAGGATTGGGAGGGGAAAAGGGAGGGAGTTACAGCTGGGATACAAAGTAAATAAATTATAATAAATAAATATGTATATGAAACAAAAAAAACCCACAATGATATGAAGCTAAATGTTATAAACATATGCAACACAGTTATATTAAATGAAAATACCTTCTTTAAACTGTTTATAGAGGAGGATTCCAAGATGGCAGTGACCAGCTCGCACCTTATCTGAGGCACATAATACCTGAAACTCTGAAATTGGTGAGTGGAGGGGCAGCTGAAACCAGAACATTGATATTGAGGCTTCTTGGGCAATTTCAGGATAACTCAGAAGTGAGACCATTTGCATCCAAGTCATCATGGACATCTCTGGGGATTGAGAGTGGTGAATATTCAACCCCCTTGCTCTTGCCTTAAAAACAGGCCTCCCTCCTCAGCAGAGGGAGCCAGCCCTCTGCTCCAAGCACCAGCCTCCCTGCTCAGCAGAGGCTGCAGTGATTGTCTCAAGCACCATTCTCACCATTCTCCATGTTCTGTAGCTGAGATAGGAGAGGCAGGGATCTCAGTTCTGTAGCAGTAGCAAGCAGCTATATGGGCCTCCTTGCATGCTGTACCAACCTCCCAGGTATGCAGCATCTGTGGGCAGCAGTATGGGCCTCCCAGGTCTGCAGGCAGCTCTATGGGCTTCTGAGGGCTTCCCGATGGATGGTTGTACCAACCTCCCAGGTATGCAGCAGCAGCAGAGTGGAGGCTAGCCCTAGCAGGAGCATCCATGCTCCAAGACTGAGAACCCCAAATATGGTTCTCCCTGCCCAGAAGACAAACAGTGGACACCACTGAGCTGACAGATCTCCTACAGAAAATACTAGAAGTAAAACTCCAACAACAGCAAAAAAACTACACCCAGGAAAACACAGGATTTAGATAACGTCAATTAATTGTAAAAGAATACAATTAATAGTAACACCATCAACAGCACAATAAAAGTAACTAACACTCATAGGTCACTATTATCTATCAATATCAATAGAATCTACTCTCCAATAAAAAGACACAGATTAACAGAAGAGTTGCAGAAACAGGATCCAACATTCTGCTGCATCCAAGAAACACATGTAAGCAACAAAGATAAACACTACCTCTGAGTAAAAGGATGGAAAAATGTTTTTCAAGCAAACACACTCAGAAAATAAGCTGGGGTAGCTAATATCTAATAAATTAGACTTTCAACCAAATTAATGAATGAAGCTGAGGAGGGCCACTTCATTCCCATCAAAGGAAAAAAATCCACTAGGAAGATATCACTGTCCTGAATATTTATGCCCCAAATAAAAGAGTACATGTATTTGTAAATGAAATATTATTAAAACTGATATTACCCATGGATCCCAACTCCTTAATAGTGGGAGATTTCAACACTCCACTCTCTCCAAGGGACAGATCGAATAAACAGAAAATGAATAGGGAAATAATGACACTTAGAGAGGTCCTAAATCAAATGGACCTAATAGATGTCTACAGAACTTTTCATCCATACTCAAAATATCTCTTCTTTTCAGTACCTCAGGGAACCTTCTGAAAAATTGACCTTATAGTCAGGCACAGAGCAAGCTTCAACAGATACAAGAATATTGAAATAATCCCTTGTGTGATTTTTTTCAGACTACCATGGCCTATAACTAGACATCATCAAAGAGAGAAATAAAAAAAAGCCTACATATACATGGAAACAAAACAACTCTCTACTCAATGAAAGCTTCGTCAAGGAAGAACTGAAATTAGAGACTTCCTAACATTCAATGAAAACGAAGGCACAACTTACCCAAACCTGTGGGATACAATGAAAGCAGTGCTAACAGGAGAGTTCATAGCATTAAGTGCCTCCAGAAAGAAGTTTGAGACATCTAATACAAGAAACTTAATGGCACACATAAAAGCACTAGGAAAAAAAGAAGCAGATACCCCCAAGAGGAGTAAATGTTTGGAAATAATCAGTCAGAATTGAAATCAATGAATTAGAAATAAACAAAACATTTCAAATAATCAATGAAACCAAAAGCTGGTTCTTTGAGAAAATCAACAAGATAGACAAATCCTTAGCGAAACTAACTAAAAGGCAGAAAGAAACTATTCAAATCAGCAAAATCAGAAATGAAAAGGGGGACATAACAACAAACACTGCGGAAATTCAAACAATCATTAAGTCTACCTATAAAAGCCTTTATGTCGTACAATGTGAAAATCTAAATGAAATGGACAATTTTCTTGTTAGATTCCATTTACTCCATTAAGTCAAGATCAATTTACTAAATTAAATAGACTGTGTAGTCCTATATCCCCCAAGAAAAGGAAAGCAGTCATCAATAGTCTCCCTTCCAAAAATGCTAAGGTGGTTTCAGATCAGAATTCTACCGGACCTTCAGAGAAGAGCTAATTCCAATACTATTCAAACTATTCCATAAAATAGAAACAGAAGAAACATTACCAAACTCATTCTTTGGAGACACAGTCACTTTGATAACTAAATCACAAAAAGACCCAACAACAACAACAAAAAAGAGAATTTCAGACCTATCTCTCTTATGAATATTGGTGCAAAAATACTTACAGACCGAAGCCAAACCTCATAAAAGATATTATCCACCATGACCATGAAACAGAATGATATTTCAAAAGAATCAAATAGAAGATCCAGAGATAAACCCACACACTTATGGATACTTGTTTTTTGACAAAGAAGCCAAAAATCATACAATGGAAAAAAGACAGCATCTTCAACAAATGGTGCTGATTCAACTGGATGTCTACATGTAGAAAATGAAAATAGATCCATATTTATCACCCTGCACAAAACTAAAGTCTAAGTGGCTCAAAGACCTCAACATAAAACCAGTCATACTAAATCTGTTAGAAGAAAATGTGGGGAAGAACCTTCAATTCATTGGCACAGGAGACAACTTCCTGAACAGAACACTAACAACATAGGCTCTAAGATAAAAAAAAAAAAATCAATTAGTTGGACTGCATGAAACTTAAAAGCTTCTGTAAAGCAAAGGGCACTGTCATCAGAACAAGATCTTACAAATTGGGAATGGATTTTCACCAACAATATATCTGACAGAGGGCTAATATCCAGAATATATAAAGAACTCAAGAAGTTAAAAAGCAACAAATGAAGTATTCTAATTAAAAAGTGGGGTACAGAGCTAAACAGATAATTTTTTACAGAAGAATATTGAATAGCAGAGAAATATTTAAAGAAATGCTGATCATCATCCCTTAGTCATCAGGGAAATGCAAATCAAAACAACACTGAGATTTCAACTTACACCCATCAGAATGACTAAGATCAAATATTCAAGTGATAGTACATGCTGGAGAGGTTATGGAGAAGGCGGAATCCTCCTCCATTGCTGGTGGGAACGTAAGCTTATACAACCACTTTGGAAATCAATCTGGCACTTTTTCAGACAATTAGGAATAGTGCTTCTTCAAGATCCAGCTATACCACCCCTAGTCATATATCCAAAAGATGCTCAAGTATACAACAAGGACATTTGCTCAGCCATGTTTGTAGCAGCTTTATTCGTAATAGCCAGAACCTAGAAACAAAGCAGAGGTCCCTCAACGAAGGAGTGGATAGAGAAATTGTGGTACAATTACAGAATGAAATACTACTCAGCAATTAAAAACAAGGAAATCATGAAATTTGCAGTCAAATGGTAGAATCTAGAAAAGATCATCCTGAGTGAGGTATCACAGAAACAGAAAGACACACACGGTATTTACTCACTTATAAGTGGATATTAGACATATATTTTAGGATAAATATACTAAAATCTGTACATCTAAAGAAGCTAAACAAGAAGGAAGACCCTGGGTAAGATGATCAATCCTCACTCAGAAAGGCAAATGGGCCTGACATCTGAAGAGGGAGAAAACTGGAAACAGGACAGGAGTCTACCATAGAGGGTCTTTCAAAGACTCTACCCAGCAGGGTATCAATGAAGATGGGGATACTCAGAGTCAAAACTTTGGGCAGAGTGTAGGGAATCTTAAGCAAGAATGGGGAGATAGAACGACCTGGATGGGACAGGAGCTCTAAAATGAGAGCAAGAAGATCAAGAAATCTGGTCTCAAGAGTCCTTTATGCTTTTTCGGCATCTAAGGAGATGATCATGCGGTTTTTTTCCTTCAGTTTGTTTATGTGGTGGATTACATTGATGGATTTCCGTATGTTGAACCACCCTTGCATGCCTGGGATGAAGACTACTTGGTCATGGTGGATGATATCTTTGATATGTTCTTGGATTCGGTTTGCAAGTATTTTATTGAGTATTTTTGCATCAATGTTCATAAGGGAGATAGGCCTGAAATTCTCTTTTTTTGTTGGATCTTTGTGTGGTTTAGGTATCAGGGTGACCGTGGCTTCATAGAATGAGTTTGGTAGTGTTCCTTCTGTTTCTATTTTGTGGAATAGCTTGAGGAGAATTGGAGTTAACACTTCTTTAAAAGTCTTGTAGAATTCTGCGCTGAAGCCATCTGGTCCAGGGCTTTTTTTGGAGGGGAGACTGTCAATGACTGCTGCAATTTCCTTGGGAGATATAGGGCTATTCAGTCTTTCTACCTGATCTTGACTTAGTTTTGGTAGATGGAATCTTTCAAGGAAGTTATCCATTTCATTTAGATTTTCAAATTTTGTGGCATATAGGCTTTTGTAGTATGACCTAATAATTGTTTGGATTTCCTCAGTGTCTGTGGTTATGTCCCCATTTTCATTTCTGATTTTGCTGATTTGGATAGTTTCTCTCTGCTTTTTAGTTAGTTTGGCTAAGGGTTTGTCTATCTTGTTGATTTTCTCAAAGAACCAGCTTTTTGTTTCATTGATTCTTTGGATAGTTTTATTTGTTTCTAATTGATTGATTTCAGCCCTGAGTTTGATTATTTCCAGCCGTCTGCTCCTCTTGGGTGTATCTGCTTCTTTTTTTTCTAGATTTTCAGTTGGGCCATTAAGTTGTTTGTGTGTGCTGTTATGAATTTCTTCTTGCAGGCACTTAGTGCTATAAATTTTCCTCTGAGCACTGCTTTCAATGTGTCCCATAAATTTGGGTATGTTGTGCCTTCGTTTTCATTGAATTCTAGGAAGTCTTTAATTTCTTTCTTTATTTCTTCCTTAACCCAGCTGTCATTGAGAAGTAAGTTGTTCAATTTCCATGTGCGTGTCGGCTTTTTGTTGTTTCTGTTGTTGTTGATGTCTAGCTTTAGTCCATGGTGGTCAGATAGTATACAAGGGATTATTTCAATCCTTTTGTATCTGTTGAGGCTTGCTTTGTGACCCACTATGTGGTCTATTTTGGAGAAGGTTCCATGTGGTGCTGAAAAGAAGGTGTACTCTTTTGCGTTTGGGTGAAACGATCTGTAGATGTCTATTAGGTCCATTTGATTTAGGGATTCTGTGAGTGCTTTTATTTCCCTATTTGGTGTCTGTCTAGTTGATCTGTCCCCTGGTGAGAGTGGAGTATTGAAGTCTCCCACTATTAAGGTATTAGGATCGATGTATGATTTAAGCTTTAATAATGTTTCAATTACGAATGTTGGTGCTCTTATAAGTGGATTTTAGCCATATAATATAGGAAAACCATACTATCATCCACAGACCTGAGAAGGTAAGTAACAAGTTGGAATCCATGGAGGATGCTTAAATCTTATTCAGAATAGCAAACAGTTTAGACAGTAGAAACTGGGGAAGAGCGAGAACAGGACTAGATGATAACAATGGCTTTTATTTGAGGGGCAGAGAAAGTGGCAAATCAGAAAGAGTTTTGACATAATGCGTAATAGATGGGATACACCCACCTCTCAGGAGAACAAACAGGAAGAAGCTACTTAAGAGCAGTGGAGGAAAAGAGAGGGAGTTGAGTTAAGTGAAGTCCTGCAGAATCCAGTTGATTTTAGTTGAATTTGTGACTTTAGTTGAATTTAGTTGAATTCTCTTAGATTCAGTTCATGCCAACAATGCAGTTCAATTCATGGAGCTCAGAAGCAGTTTTTTGTTTGATTGGTTTTTTAATGTAGAGCAATTGAGAAGCCAAGGGAATCCAAACAGAATCAGTCAGCTTGGAGAGGAGTTTGAGCCAAAACAGCTGAACTGAATCAGCCAGCCTGAAGTCAGAGCTAGCAACAGTGAATTTGCTCTGCAAATTCTTGGTAGCTAAAACATCCTAGGCTAAGGTAATGGCTGGGAGCTGAAGCTTTCAAGGTCACAGAAGGGAGATTAGTTTGAATGGAGGCTAGAAGCTTCCAGTCTAGGCCTAGTAATAGAAATAGTCTGGGTTCAGCCCAAACAATATGTTTGCACAGCTTGGGTATGGCTCTCATTTCATCCCTTCATCTGAGAAAAATTAAAAAAGAAAACAAAAGAAAAGAATTAAAAGTTTTCCCTTCATAGTGTCCTAAACT
This sequence comes from Rhombomys opimus, assembly GCA_010120015.1. Lineage (NCBI taxonomy): Eukaryota > Metazoa > Chordata > Mammalia > Rodentia > Muridae > Rhombomys > Rhombomys opimus. The sequence continues at coordinate 2,205,752 of REGO01000276.1, read as the reverse complement.
TTAACAAATTTACAAGGACGAGTATATATATGAGTATTCAGTATATATATCAAATATATACAAATATATACAAATCAATACAAATATATATACTCATATAGCTTTATATTGTTTTCTTCATCATTAATTTTATATAATTAATGATTATTTTTAATTACTTTTTTATTTTTTATATTAATTACAGTTTATTCACTTTGTATCCCAGCTGTAGCCCCCTGCCTCCTCCCCTCCAGTCCCACCCTCCTTTCCTCATATCTCCTCCATGCCCCTCTCTAAGTCCAATGTTAGGGAATGTCCTCCTCTCCTTCTATCCGATCCTAGTTGATCATGTCTCATCAGAACTGGCTAAATTATCGTCCTCTGTGAAAAGGCAAGCTTGCTCCACCTTCGGGGGAGGCAGTCAAAGATCCAGCCACTGAATTCATGTCAGAAACAGTCCCTGTTCCCCTTACTAGGAACCCACTTTGATACTAAGCTGCCATGGGCTACATATGAGCAGGAATTCTAGGTAATCCATGGAGGTCAGACAGGATGCAATATTATTTAAATTTTGGTTGCTGTTGCTGTTTTTGATCTTGTTATTTTACTTTGTTTTGTTTTTAGCTGCAGAAACTCACCTTGTATCCAAATATGTGGTCAGTTTTGAAGAAAGTTTCATGGGGTGTTGAGGAGGTATTTTCATTTTGTGTTAGGGTGAAATAATAAATATTTATTATGTCCTTTTTTTGCTTCAGAATTCTTCTGCTCATGTTTTGTCTGGCTGGTCTTTCTATTGGTAAGAGTGGGCCAGTAAAGTCACTTACTGTCCTGGCACGAGGGTCAGTATGTGATTTATGCCATAGAGATATTTCCTATATGAACTTGAACAAATTTCGTTCTGAAAATATCGATTAGCTTATTTAGTTTACTATCTAAGTTAGTTCCAGAATGTCCCCGCTTATCTTTTGTCTGGATATGCCAACTATTGAAAAGAATAGGGCTTTGAAATCTCACCATATCAGTGTATGAGTCAATATGGTAAATGGAGCTATTTTTAAAACTGTATTTATAATTGGTACTGTTTTGTGAGGTATGTTAAGGAAAAAATACTAAGAAAAGTTTTATCACATATAGTCAATAAAATGTAATATAACTTTTAAAAACATCACTATAATAGTTATCTACCCCGTTTGCATAGAATACGAGGTACATCTGACCCTAGGCATGGTTTTGGAGAGGTGGCTTCCAGTCCACACCATGTATTATTGTTCTAGCACAGGATCCAGATTTGCTTCTCCACCATCATGATGGTTTATGGATATTGTTTATGGATCTAGTTTCCAGACACTTAATTCTCTCTATGGCTTCTGAAGGTTCCTTTAAGCATGTGATAAACATGTATTCATATAGGCACAACTAATCATTAAATTTCTCAATAAATAACTGTATTTCTATACACAAAATAACACAGTAAATATACACATTGTTAATACTACTAGAGAATGGTTAATACTGTTTTATTCATTCATCAGTACATGGAGCAAAGTTCTTTTAAGATGACCTTTCTGAGATTCAAACTTCAAAACAACATTTGTTTTCTTTTAAGTATAAAGAAATTCAGTCTAGGGTAAATCAAATAAATTATAGTTGAAAGTACACTAACTTTTAATTTCTTTAGATCAAAGTCAAATAATTTTAAAAAGTAACAATGATTGTAGACATTACACACTGTATATTCATAATGTTCAACAGAGGATTATCATAACAAATATAAATTAGTTACTGAAAGTGTTGCTGAGTATTCCAGCTACACTCCATGGCAGTCTCCATGTCCAGGAGTAGTCGGCCAGCACAAAATAGAATTCATGTTCTCTGTGTCTGTTTGTGTGGTGTGTTATGTCCTTTTTGTTTGTTTGCTTTCTTTTATTTTTATTCAGTTCACTTGTTTTGAATATTTCAGAGAGAGAGAGAGAGAGAGAGAGAGAGATGACATGAAACACACTAGGAAGAGAAGTTAGAGATGTTGTGAGAGAACTTAAGAAATGGAATTAATAGGATCAGACTATACTTTCTAAAAATAAAAAAGTTATTATAAAAAGTACTAGTTACTAGCATGTGAAAATCATCTCCTGCTGCATAATCCAAAAATACCTTGTATGTGTGCCAACAATAATCATTTCCTTGCTGGTAACCAATGGTGAGTCAATCTTGTTGGTCAGTCACCACTGATTATGTTATTATTTAAAAGGGCTTTGGTTATTTGGTTATTGATTTTTTTTTTCATCTTGCACCTGACTACAGTCTAAGCCAATAAAACCATCATGGTCTTGAATATTTAGTGAACATTAAATCAACTTCTTTTCTTTACAGTGTTAGCTTGCTTTAGATATTGCATATTGTTACATATTGTTGTAACATATATATTGTTACATATAAAAGTCATGTTGCTCAATGCAGCTATATATAAATAAACAGCAAAGAAAAATAAGGTTTAGGGAATCAATTTAGCAAATCAATTAATTAATTTTGAGACTATCCTAGCACAATTATTTTTCTAATATTGAACCTTTATATACTTATCGTTGTGCTGAATCAGCTAGCAAATTCAGAAATGCATGAAAGTCTAAGACACTGAGAATTCATGTTGCTCAAATGTTCACACATAAAGAAGGTATTCTTACCACCCACTATGAGACCTGAGAATAAAGCAGAAAAGAAGGCCAGGAGAATATCTTGTGCTCTTCTTAATCTTGGAGAGAAAAGCTTTTTTGCACTGGGTAGCAGATATGAACGATATTCTTCACTACTCAAAACTCTGAGAATGAGTTACCACATTCTCAGTGATATATATATATATATATATATATATATTCATATATTATATATAATATAATATATATATATAACATATGTGTTCTTTGTCTTCTCCTACTTCCAATGTCTATACTGTTTGCCCTTCTGAATGTAGATGAAGCCTCTTCCCTAGGTTTCTGCTTGCTGATAAGCTTCTTTAGAGCTATAGATTTTAGTATATTTGTCCTATATTACATAGCTAATATTCACTTGTAAGTGAGTGTATACCATGTGTACCTTTCTGTTTCTGAGATACATCACTCAGGATGATCTTTTATATTCTATCCATTTGCTTGCAAATTTCATGACTTTCTTGTTTTTAATGGCAGAATAGTATTCCATTGTGTATATATACCACAATTTCTGTATTCATTCTTCTATTGAGGGACATCTACTTTGTTTCCAGATTCTGGCTATTACAAAGAAACCAGCTATGAACATGGCTGAGAGAATGACCTTGTTGAATGGCATCATCTTTAGGGTATGTGCTTAGGTATGGTATAGATAGAAATTGAGGCAGCATTAATCCTTTTATCTTTTTTTAATAAATATTTATTTTATATTAATTACAGGTTATTTAGTTTGTATCCCAGCTGTAGACACTTCTTCATTCCTTCCCAATCCCACCCTACTTCCCTCATTCCTCCCTGCCCCTCTCTAAGTCCACTGATAGGGAGGTCCTCCTCCCCTTCCATCTGAACCTAGTTTATCAGGTCTCATCAGGATTGGCTGCAATTTCCTCCTCTGTGGCCTAGCAAGGCTACTCCTCCCTCAGCAGGGGGGAAGGTCAAAGAGTCAGCCACTGAGTTCATGTCAGAGACAGTCCCTGTTCCCTTTACTAAGGTAACCCACTTGGATGCTAAGCTTGCATGGGTAACATCTGAGCAGGGGTTCTAGGTTATATCCATGTATAGTCCTTGGTTGGAGAATCAGTGTCAGAAAAGACCCCTGTACCCAGATATATTTGGTCCTTGTGGCACTCCTGTCCTCTCCAGGTCTTACTAACTCCCTCTTCTTTCATATGATTGCCTGCACTCTGCCCAAGGTTTGGTTATGAGTCTCAGCATCTGCTTTGATACACTGCTAGGCAGAGTCTTTCAGAGACCCTGTATGGTAGGTTCCTGTCCTATTTCTGAGAATGGGCCAAATTTATTTCCAAACTGGTTGTACAAATTTACATTCCCACCAGCAAGGGAGGAGGATTCCCCTTTCTCCACATCCTCTCCAGCAGGTGTTGTCACTTGAGTTTCTGATCTTAGCCATTTGATGGGTTTGAGATGAAATCTCAGGTTCATTTTGATTTGCATTTCTCAGATGACTAAGGATGTTGAACTTTTCTCTACGAGTTTCTCTGCCATTCAGCATTCTTCTATTGAGAATTCTCTGCTTAGCTCTGTACACCATTTTTAAAGTGGATTACTTGGTTTATTGGTGTTTAACTTTTTGAGTTCTTTATACATTCTAGATATTAGCATTCTGTCAAGTATCGGGTTGCTGAAGATCTTAAATTTTATGCTGGGAGTTATGTTAATTCCTCCTGAAAGATGAATTGCAGTTTAAATTATTTTAATGTTGGAGAGGTAAACTGTGAATATGTGTTTATGGACCATAAATATCAGGTATGATCTACCATTGGTTTATATTTTCCCAGTTAAAGTTGCTTTAAAGTATATTATTAGTTGATGTTTTTAACTAACATTAAGGAACATATTAACATTTTATTTGTATGCTATTATTTCCCTATTTCGTGTAGAAAAATCTTTTTTCTCTGAAACAGCCCTTTAATTTTAATTTTTAACCTAATAATTTGATAAAATAGTTCATGATACTAAACAAGAATGTTCCTTAAACATCAACTATAGTTACAGAAAATATTTAACTGTGTTCACATATGTGTGTATGTGTATATATATATATATATATATATGTATATATGAATATTTATTTTTCTGTCCTGTAGGTGTTTATTCTAACTATACAGAATCATTACATCAAACACTGTTTCAGAGTACATGATATTTTATTTATTGACACTTTAATTTCAGTATAATGATTCCTGAGATTTTACTTGAACAGGAGAAATTTTCATAGAGGATAAACTAAACAAATGTGAATTGTTTCCATAACAGTTACCCAACCATTCAATTTCAATTTCTGAGTTTCCCTTGGAAATAACTTCTATATTTAGAAAACAGTGCTGCTTTAGTGTGCTGCTGTGCTGTCTTTTAATATAACTGAAATAGGGAAATGTGTTAAATAATTTCCTAAAGGCCCAGTGATTAACACCTGACTATGAGGAGAAAAACCTTGTTCACTTGAAATTCTACTTCTCTCAGTTCTGTTAGCCTATTCAAAACTATACATGCTGGCTAGTGATAATTATGTTTGTACTACCTCGGGAGAACTATAAGACTCCTCTCTTTGAAGGAGCACTGTTCAGCAGGGTTTAGCACTGAGACAGTTTTACTATGCTTCAAGACTTTTCAAATGGATAATCCTCACATTATCCAAAAAAATATAATAATTAGCTAATATTTCTCCTGCCCCCTCTAGCATCCTATAATTAAAGTTTCATGAGTGGAATATTAATTTAAATTTTGTGGATATTATAAACCAATGTTATTTTATCTTAAATACCCCGGCAGCAGGTTCCTTTAACTTCTGACCTGATACTTTATTAACTTGGGTTTTTAAGAGAGTATGCCAGCTTCTCAGCTACATCTGAAACACAACAGGAATCTAAAAATAAGGACTATTTCTGTAGTTCTCATACTTTTCATTTTTTACTAGTTCATTGCTGAACACTCATGGATATGAAGTAAAAAATGTGTAATAAAATAGGAAACTTTGATCTTTTTAAATAGCCTGTAATATTAATCTTGGTTTTGCTTGTATTAATTGAAACACTGAATCCAAGTTTTGCTACATATGAAAAACCAAGTCTAGAAGTGTCATGATCTATGAATATATTTTTATTATAGCTCATGAAATAAAATAGCTTAAATCAATTGATATAATTAATGTTTAGTCATTAAAAATTTCATGAATCTGTTTTAAAATATTCATGTAAAGTTTTGGTCAAAATATTAACTGTGTCTGTGACCCAGATGGGTCAGACTACGAGCAGATGGAGGAGAACACCAACCTACTCACAAAAACTACTCCTCAAAATTTACCATGTGTACAAGATGTACAGGAATAAGGATAGAGCAGACATTGAGGAAATGCCCCAATCAATGCCTGGCCCAACCAGAGACCCACCCTATTAGAGAATGCCAACTGGTTACATCATGAATAATTTTCTGCTAAACTTCCAGACATGAGCCTGACAGAGTTGACCTCTGTGAGGCTTTACCCAAGAGCATCTCAAAACAGATGCTGAGACTCAAAGCCAAACAGTGGGTGATTGGTAGGGGTTCTTGTGGAAAAGTGAGAAGAAAGAGAAAAAGGATCTGGAGGTGACAGGAGTTTAGAAGAACATGAACAGAGACAACTAAACAGGGCGCAGAGGGGCTTGATGAGACTGAAACATCAACTAAGGACAATGCATAAACTGGACCTATGCCCCCTAAAAAGATGTAGCAGATGGGTAGCATAGGATTCCTGTGGCTCCCCTAGTAATGAAATTGAGGACTGCATAGGAAACAGACTTACTTGCCAGTTTTGTATTCATTTTCCCCGGGTAAGACTGCCTTGCCAGGTCACAGAGGAAGAGGATAGGCTCAGTCCTGAGGTAACTTGATGAGCTAGGCTGGATGGGAAAGGGAGCTCCCCCTTCCCAAGGAAAAGTGGAGGAGGAGGAGGGAAATAGTGGGACTAGGAGGGCAGGAGGGATGGGCTACAACCAGGATGTAAAGTGAATTTAAAAAATTAAAACAAAAAGCAAATATTAACCCAGTCAATAAATGAACTGGTAATTTCTAAAACTAAAAGTGATGCAGTATGCATGTGAAATAGAACTCACATTCATTTTACAGAGAAAGTTATATCTATAATGAGAATCAGAATGCATTATTTTTGTTGTAAAGGGAACAAAGTAAAGAGTTTTATTTTCTGTTAAAATGTCATTTCTTCTCATTGTTATACCCTTAACAATGCAATCATTTTATGAAAGTTTACAAAATGCTGCTTATGTACTCAGCAATTAATATACTCACAGAAGAGCTGAAGATAGTCATAAAATAGTCTGCAATTATAACTGTTTTATTTTTAAGGCAACAAAAGAATTTCACTTCCTGATGAGTATAAAATAAGCATGAAACGATAGTTTCTTATTTGAATATACAGAATGCTAAATGTTTCTATTGAATATTGTTCAATTTTGCAAAGATAGTAAACTTTTCTAAAAACAGATGTTCCTATAGTTAGAAATTTCTCAGTAAAGGACAATGAATATTAATATACCAAAGTGTGTGCTAACAACAAGGAAAGACAGTCCCAACTGGACATCTCTTATCATCAAATGAAACTTCCAATACAAGGAATGGGTTACATCTAATTGAATTTTTGGACAAAGATGTAACATAAGAACTTCACAAAAATGCAATATATTACCAAGACTATTCAACTGATGGTACTGCCCTATTGCTGAACAATACCTGTACAACTCACTGAACATAGAGAAGGTGAGAGGGTGCCTTCTTACAGCCTTTACTCCTATGACCTAGCATTTATGGTACTGGAAGTTACTTCATAAGCTAAGGAAGAGAAAAACAAACACTCATCCAGCAAATTACAAAATATCTATGAAAGTCTAGAAGATATGGTGGTACAATAATAGCACAAAGATAGTAAAGAGAGTAGAAGTAACCAGATGATATCTGATTTGATTTTAATACTGATCCATGAGATTCTTAGCCATCATAATGGAAGCTTCCCGAGTAGCATATAGAAATACATAATAATACCAACAACTAGACCATATGCAGAAAGAGAGATGGGGGGTATCCTCACAGTACTTAATGCTAAAAGTGATATCTCTATCAAATCCTTTTCCTCGGGGCTCAAGGAAATTCACAATAGAGGAGACATGAGTGTGTATAAGAGCCAGAGAGATGGAAGACAGCAAAGGATGAAGGTCTTCTAAATATAACAGGGCTAGAGCATTATGAATTCATAGAGAGTGTGGCAGCATGCATAGGGTCTGTACTGGTTTGCATCAGATAGTATCAAGAGCTTAAAGGAGAAGTGGGCACATGTTCTGTTCCTTACTCAGCATCTACTGATAGCCATTTGTAAATGGAAAATTTTCTCTTAGTGAGTCTCACTGGGAAAACGAAATAATATTAAATGTAGACATGATGCCCAGCAATTATATGTCAACACAAAACAAACTCAACAGCAACTTTTTACTTCAAGATTTTTTTTGTGTGTAATTGGGAGGATTTTATTTCAATTATTAGTCAAAAACTGATTTATAAAAGAAAGCACTAGTTCATTCATTAGAATTCTCCAGGGAAACAGAATCATAAGGATGGAAGAAGAGACTTACTAGAAAATTGGCTTAGAGATGGGGAAAATGAGACGTCCTAGAGAATCTGAAAAACTAGAGATACAACAAATTCTGTACATAATAGTTTGAGGGACAGGGAAATTGGGATACATCCCTGTCTGAATATAAATTGCCAAAATCCAGAAAGTTCAGTGTCTTGAGGTAGGAAGCAACAGATTGGCCAACTGTTTAGACTGAATTTTCTCTTCCAAACTCACAGATGAAAGTAGATAGTTACTGATCCAATAACTGAATGATAAGTGCTTCATAAGCATTTCAAAATCACTCTTAAAAACATTATCAGTTTTCTGTTCATCCTTCTGTTAAGAAAAGATTTGTTTTAAACATCTTTGAAAGATGAAAATACATAATTCTAAACTATTTTTATATACTAAGCAGTATGCTTTTGTTTTCCTTATCTATTTTTGGATCTTAGAAAAAAGTTCATGGGTTATATGATAACATGCAGAAAACATGTCATTTGATAATTAAGTAGAGAAAATTGCAAGATTGAAACTCTGTTCTGAACTTCTCTCTAACATCTGAACTTTTACCTTCAAAGTATACAGTTTTCAGAAACCTTGTGGTAGGGTGGCAAACTAAGACAGCGACAGAGAGTCTGCAGTATTGAAGGTTCTTGTGGAAGCCAAGGCAGCTCTAACACACACTCCACACCTAATGGCTCCTCCTCTTAACTCCACTCTCTCCTACAACTGTTATATCATGAACTCTTTTAGAACGATTATGGGTCATTCATTTTTATATCTCCAGGGCTTGACATAATAAGTGGTATATCAAAATAAAAATAAAACATTAAATTATATAGTACAATGCAGGCCATAGATTAGGAGAAAACTTTTTCAGTATATTAAAGAGTAGTGACTCACTGACGCATCAGTTAACTCCCACAGTGTACTTGATGCATTCATATGAGTCTAGGACCCACACTTACTATTTTTTTGTGAGATTATTTTTTTAATTTTATTTTTTTTCTTATCAGTTACATTTTATTAACTCTGTATCCCAGCTGTATCCCGCTCCCTCATCCCCTCTCAATCGCACTGCCCTCCCTCATCTCCACCCTGCCCCTTTCCAAGTCTACTGATGGGGGGGGGACCTCCTCCCCATTCATCTGATCCTGTTTTATCAGGTATCTTCAGGACTGGCTGCAAAGCCCTCCTCTGTG